>RDPX01000126.1:1012886-1049129 GCA_003991215.1 Morbakka virulenta
AATACTTCATCTTCAGGCTACAAGGTAAAAATACAAAAACAGTAAAACTGCTGAATACAATATTTTCTATCTCACAGATAGGATTAGTCAAAAAAATTTAACTTGTCAACAAAGTCCCTCAAGGGAGGTTTCTCAATTATCATAGTTTATTTAAAAAGATTGAAGATTTGAATTCACTGTGTTACATTTCGCTATAGCTGTGTATACTGCAGAGAGATGTTGACATGAGATAGGTAATATTGTATTCAGCAGTTTTACTGTTTTTGTATTTTTACCTTGTAGCCTGAAGATGAAGTATTAACTTCGAAATTTATTGCAAAATTAATGGAGTGACATTGTTGGCTTGATTATATATCAATTGTACTTTTTCTTTGTTCGTGACATTCACTCAATTGTCAGATAACAGAAATTGAAGTTTCAATATCTGACATGTTCTTGAATCTTTAAACATATAAAAAAACACAATGCTTCCAATGAAACTGACTTCTTAGACTACAGTAAAGTCCTTGAACCAAAACCACACCAAAACGTCATCCTAAGGTCTTCATTCTCTCGTGAACGCTATATATAATGAGCGATATTGATAATTAAAATACCTATGCATTCAGATTTTGCCATTGTTTTTAGTGCAACAACATTCTTAATCTTTTCCAGCCATTGATTGTATTCCTCGTCAAACTTTGTCCTTAATATTTTCTTTTATACTTTAGAAGTGTCCTTTCTTAACGTACTTGAGTTTAGAAGTACTCTAATTCAAACTCAAAAAAGCCAGTACTTGCTAATATTCTTGTAATCTTCCAATTCAGTAGAAACAATACATTTACCAACTCTGACCAGGTATAAGCGAAAACTCTCAGTTATATTTCAACAAAAGTATTTGATTTTCTTCATTTCATTTTGTTTGTTTCTTTTTTCTTTTAGTTGTAAAGGGGTAAAATGTAACGTCAAATGTTTCTCCAATTTACTAAGGTTACAATGTTTACTCAGGTAACCATATTTAATCAAGATGACTGTAAAGCTGTGTCGTTATGAACTCTCTTTATTACAATAGAAAGTCTGCTGTTAAGCCAAGAATGATCAATGGCAAAAGAGCAAAGAAATTGGACTGGCCATTTATTGCTTATCTTAACTTTCATCAGCCCAAACCGAATTGGAAAACTTGTGGAGCTTCTTTGATAGCAGCAAACTTCCTTTTAACTGCTGCTCATTGCGTAGAAGACATTTTAGATCAACCACATTACCTTAGTGTTGGATTCGGTACGTGGTACTGTAACAACTATAGAAATTATTTTGTTTCTACTTTTCAAATATGAGACCAAAGAGACTAAATAAGATCCTAGACAAAGTCAATGTGAATTAAGATTCTAGGTAACCTCACTGATTGTGACTTTATCTAGAATACAATTGTAAATAAAGTCAAATATTTCTTAAAAAAACACTGGCCCGCTTTTAGAACGGTTTTTCAAAGGTTTTTCACCTGATTTATGTACTTTTTGGTATGCTGAATTAAAAAATACTACCCTTTTTCTTTGGCCAGGTCAAGTTTTTGAGATATGATTAGTGCACGTTTTGACCCTTTTATAGTACTCAGTTCAAGAAAAACAGGACTGTAGCTGTCCCAATCTTTGTTTTTATATAGAAAACGAAACAGGAGCAACATAAATCTGAAACCAAAACTGCATCTGTCTTTTACTTTAGGAAACTGAAATAGAACTTTTTCTGTTTACACCTGGATGATCATTTATTGTTTAGAAGAGCTGAACTCCAGTCAGTGTGACATGAAATCGCAAGGAACATATGCAGTGTTTCTATTTAGTATTTTAGATCAAGAGAAAATGGATTGCAAATGTACAAATCATAATGACAGGTTCTGTTATATATGTCGTAATGTGTTTCTTCCTGGTCATCTTTCAAAAATAACTGATTTTGTGAAGGAGGTATATCATGCTTACTTTGGAGTTAAGCTTGAAGACTAGGACAAGCCATTTGCACCTCTTGTTAGCTGTAAAACATGTGTTGACAATTTTCCTGATTGGATAAATATAAAAAAAAAGTATGCCATTCCCTGTTCTTATAGTGTGGAGAGAGGGTAAAGATCATATGACAGATTGCTATTTTTGCATGACTAATCTTCAAGGAATCAATTGCGAGAACAAGCATTGTGCTCAGTATGTTGATGTTTCGTCTGCTGTAAGACCAGTCTTTCATTGTCAAGACCTATCTGTTTCCGAGCCAGATGTTGCAATGGATTCCAAGTGTGAATCGAAATATGATAACACATATTACAGAGCAGACGGTAAAAAATACATGCCAGAAGAAAATGACTGGCCAATGCCTCTAACATAAGCAGATCTCTATGACCTGACATGAGACCTAAACCTCTCAATGGAATCGGCACAGCTGCTTGTTTCCCCTCTTCGTAAGACCAATTTGCTTGCACCTAGAACAATATTCTACTGATATCAAAATAATTTAGACGGTTCTTCGCAACCCAGATGGATTCGTCATTGGTTTACTACAACAACATTACTGATTTTATGAAATCAATATGGATAAACTATGTTGCTGCAGTATGGAAACTTTTCTCGACCCGTCCAGAAGAAGTCTTAAGACAGTTCTTCTTTATAAGGGAAACAAATACACTTCAATTCCAATTGGCATTTCTGTGCAAATGAAAGAAACCCACGACAACATGGATCAGTTCCTGCCTGCTCTGAACTATCATGACCATAGCTTGTTTATCTGTTGATCTTAAGGTTGTTGGATTGGTTTTAGAACTACAGGGTGGGTACACAAAGTATCCATGCTTTCCGTGTTTGTGGTACAGTCGGGCTAATGATCAAAATTATATCAGACAAGAATCGCCGCCAAGGCAAGGGTTGGAACCCAGTTCGCACAATGTTTAGTCTTGCCCTTTTGTTGAACCAAAGAAGATATTACTTCCAGCCTTACATATCATACTGGGACTTATGAAGATCTTTGTAAAGACAATGGACAGGGAAGGTAGAGGATTTACTTTCCTTCTGCAGAAGTTTCCTCGGATAAGCTTTGAAAAGCTTAAGACTGGCACTTTTGATGGATCCTAGATAAGGGAAGTTATAAAGGACTCAAAGTTTGATGATGCCCTGAGTGCAGCTGAGCTGTCTGCTTGACTCTTGGTTAAGTCAGTAATTACAACCTTTCGTGAAAGCAACTGGAGTACTGAATACAAGAAGGAAGTCGACTAACTCCTCAAGAACTTTAAAAAATTAGGAGCTCGCATTTCAGTCAAAATGCATTTTCTACAGTCCCGCTTAGACTATTTCCCTCAGAATTGTAGAGACTTCAGTGAGGAACAGGGAGACCGTTTCAACCAGGATATTCTTGTCATGAAAGAACGCTACCAAGACCGATGGAATATGAATTTTCTTGTTGACGTCTGTTAGTGTTTGAAATGAGATGTAGTGGCTCCTCAGCACAGGAGAAAGTTACTAAAAAGACCGTTCATCCATGATTAGCTTTTGTGTAATGTATAACTTTTATTTTCCGTAGTTTGTTAAATAAAATGCATGCTTTTTGTGAAGGACTAAATCCAAAATTAAAGGTAATAAATAGCACCAAAAGGGGGGTTAATATCAATTCTTTTACAACCTCGTGTCTCAAAAACTTGATCTGATTGGACAAAATGAGCATGTCTTTTGGATTTTGCATAGCAAACTGCTCTAGAATCAGCTATCACATGCTTGACCTTTAAAACTTCTCAGGCAAGTGTAATTTGTTTATCAGTCAGGAAATTTTTTTCCAATAAATTGTAGTTCTGTAATAAAACCATAGTGGAATCATATTATCTGTTTCTCACTTTTGATAAATGGAACAATATGGAGAATTAAATGGAAGTAAAAACCAGAGCAAACTTACAGAAATTAGTGATTTTGAAAAAGCATCCTTTCATGCTTAGTAATTAAATTAAATATCTTAAATTACCTTATCACAATGATAATAGTCTGCTTTAAATAGCCTGTAATTGAACTTTCTTTCTAGTTTCTTCCAATTTCGACAAAATAGTTTATGGAGTCCAACAATGTTAAAATATTTTAGGCGAAGAAATTATTACAATGAGGAACAAAAGTGCTATAATTTCAGGAAAAGTGAAAAATGTAAATAACCTCTGTTTAATATCCTTTTTGATATTAGTAAATCTATAGAGATGGTGAATGTTTACTCTCTTTATATTTACTTTATTTATGACCAAGAAAAAAGAATTTTCCAAGTAAAATTTGAGCTTAATTTTGTATTTGCATGTTCGCTTCAGATGTAATAAATTTCAAAGACATGTTAACTAACCCATGTAAACTAAATCCGTTGTCTACATAAACTATATATATTCATATTTATATGCAATATCCAACCAATGAATAAAAGTTTTAGTTTTCATTTACACTAATTAAAATGTGCTTTTGGTTTGATAACCCGTTCAGACTTTCACATCAATTTCAAAATCTCCTAATTTTTCTCATATCTTTTAAGTTCTACATTTTCCAAATATCAATATGAGTATTACACAATGTTTCCTATTCCTGGTCTGTTCTGACAGGTTTGTCTAGCTGTTTGGGGCTTTTTTTTTCCACGTTAGATCGAATAGTCAGAAAAGACCTTGCAGAAACAGGGAAAAATTATTCTGTTTCTGCAATAATCATTCATCCAGACTTTGTGATATCCACTGAAGAGAAACAATCAACCATTGATAATGATATTGCCATATTAAAGTTAANTTTTGGTTTGATAACCCGTTCAGACTTTCACATCAATTTCAAAATCTCCTAATTTTTCTCATATCTTTTAAGTTCTACATTTTCCAAATATCAATATGAGTATTACACAATGTTTCCTATTCCTGGTCTGTTCTGACAGGTTTGTCTAGCTGTTTGGGGCTTTTTTTTTCCACGTTAGATCGAATAGTCAGAAAAGACCTTGCAGAAACAGGGAAAAATTATTCTGTTTCTGCAATAATCATTCATCCAGACTTTGTGATATCCACTGAAGAGAAACAATCAACCATTGATAATGATATTGCCATATTAAAGTTAAATCAAAGAATTAGCGGTAATGGCACATATGTAGATTTGCCGACCTCGGATGCTGACATATCATCTGAAATGAATCCACATTGCAAAGTAGCAGGTAAGCTCTTCATCATTACAATCTCTATTTCATTTGAATTTTATTCATCCATTCATATATGCAACAAAAATGATTACTTAATCTTTTTTGCTAATTTGATCTTTAAATAAACAGCTTTTTCCATTTTTTTAAATAAAATCTTTGGTTTTTCTGGTGATATGGAAGAGTAAATTTACAATGTCTGATGCAGAATAAATTGATTAAGTGTTCATTTCTGAATTAATGTTAATTTTTTGACAGGCCAGGAACTACCATGACACTATGTAAACAGATTATATTATTAATGAGAGTTTCACAGTGCCCAACAAAATGTCATTGTGGAAGGAAATAAAACGCAGGCATATACAAATCAGTGAAACCTGTTATTAAACTTAACATTCCATTTATTCGAAAACATTCAGTCTATATAAAAACGTTTTTATAACATGTATATCCAAAATATTTTGACTTAGAGTTAACCTCCTGGTAAGGAAATTGGTTTGTGAAGCAAAGAAGAAACTGTGGGGAGTTAAATTACTTGAAGCAAAATATTTATTTATTTCAAAAAAAGCAAGTGGCTATTTATAATCTTTTACGTTAAAGAGTACGAAACAAGTGGCTATATATGATCTTTTACGTTAAAGAGTACGAAACAAGTGGCTATATATGATCTTTTACGTTAAAGAGTACGAAACAAGTTGCTATATATGATATTTTACGTTAAAGAGTACGAAACAAGTGGCTATATATGATATTTTGCGTTAAAGAGTACGAAACAAGTGGCTATATATGATCTTTTACGTTAAAGAGTACGAAACAAGTGGCTATATATGATCTTTTACGTTAAAGAGTACGAAACAAGTGGCTATATATGATCTTTTAAGTTAAAGAATTTAAGAAACAAAAATCTACGCTGGACCACTTGATTTCGGATAACATTTTGAATAATATTCCTTTTTTCCCAGTCAAATATTTGGCTATGAAAAAGGATACCTTTACTTAGGACAAGCAAGGTGAAACGAAAACTGAGAACTTTTGAGAAAGTAGAATGGTATCCTCTTCAAAAATAATTTCTTAGTAGATATAATCTTACCCTGTAACTGTAATCCAAATGGTCAGATTTCAGCCAATAATACCTTTACGTCAGATTAGCTAAAATCAGGTTGTTTGATAGAAAATAAGAGTGAATTATCAATTTTTCTGAAAACAGAATTTGAGTGGGTTTATTTTAAAAATCTCTTTGTTTTTGACATTTTTCTAACAGGATGGGGTAGCACAAAAGAATTTCCTTCAATGGATGCTCAAAATGCTGGGTATTATAATGTCTCCAGATATCTCATGGAAATCGATATTCCTTTATATAAGAAAAGTCAATGCATGGAAGATGATGATATCAAATTTAACTCTTTTTATGGAGACCAAATGAGGCATTTGATATGTGGAGGGAAAATAGGAGAAACAGCATCTTGTAACATTGGCACTGGTGACTCAGGCTCCCCTTTAATTTGTAAAGATAATGATAAATATATATTGCAAGGCGTAGTGGTATTAGGAACATTCTTATGTATACCTGGTCTGAATCACATATATATGACAGAGGTTTCTAAATATGTTCACTGGGTTCTGGATACAATAAAATCAAATTAGTAAGAAAACTTCATATGTTTATAAAGACTAATACATCTGTAATTCCTTTTGATAGGAAACGACTTTTTGAAAGGATTTTTACATAAGAAATGCAGCGTTCGAGCTCAAACTTGGTATTTTTAATTTCTGTACCTTTTGGAGATGAAATTGTCTAAAGTCTTATCAACCTTGCCAGAAATTAACAAGTCAAATGTTATGTTATCTTTTACTCCGCCTGATAAGTTACATGAATCTTGGCGAAGAATTGAGATCACAAGAATGGATCACTTTCTCGTTGACTTAATTTCTTGCAAATTTTTAGTTATTAAATGTATTTATTATTTCAATGGCAATAAAATCCACCTCTGTTTCATTTTTACTGTGCCAAATGCTTTTTGTGCTTGTAGTTTTCACTGAACCGACTGTAACTTTATCTTCGCCTATTGTGTCGAATCCACAATAGTATAGAGGGGAGACACACAAAATGACACCCTTTTTATTAATCAAATCCCCCCCTTTCCTCCCAGATTTTAAAGATATCTATTTCAAGCGACGATTCTAGCTTAGCAACAATTATCTGTAGAAGTAGCTCTTTTTTCTCAACAATGCTTGGTTAGGATTTATATCAAATTAACACCGTCAGAAACAGCAGGCTCCGTATTTCACACATATCGAATACCAAATATTTTTCACTAATGACTACGTAATTGAAGTCATACGTCTAATCGGAGTGACCCCTTTAGTTCCTTGTGTATGAAGCTTATCCAAAGTAATGACCAGCTAAGTGGTGATGCCGTTACATATTCAGGAACTGTAAATGGAGCATCACATATACACAGCATGCTGCTTGATCTCTATTTGATTATCTTGTCAACTTCACCATTAATGATCGATACAGAAAGACTGCTAGAACAGTTTTTATTACGATCAAAAATTTTGTGCATAAAGGTGGAAATGTAAGGAAATCCAGAGATAAGGAATGAAAGCAGTTGCATTTGCATATGTGTAAGAATATACATGACTATACTCTTTCTTTATTAACGGTACACATTCTAACTGGAGTTTTTTTTGCGTTCTCAAATTTTGCCGAGACATGTATTGAGCTGTACTTATCATAGTTTGGTCTCCTTTATGCCATCGTTTGTATTACAAATGAAATGTCACTGCAGAAGAGAGGTAATCACTAAGAGGAGAAATATCAAAGCATCATGTTGTTTTTGTACATACAAGTCCTGATAACATTTTTAATAGAAAAATTAATACTTTATAGTACTTTGAATGCTCACTAACTGGCCATCATTGCACATGTCACTATTAGCAACAAGGGATTTTGATGAAAATTTCTTCACAATTGTCGTCAGCATCTGCATCATCCCACTTCAGAATGTCAATCTCACTACACTCTCGCAAAATCTTCTCAATAATATCAACATAAATCTGGAACAATGGCTATAGAATCTTTTGTGAATATTTCTTTATGTTAAACTAGCAGAGTACCCGGCTACGCCCGGGGATTTCCTTGTGATCTCATTGTCTTCCGGTTATTCCCTTGTGTTTGCTTTTGTACCGACTTTTGCATAACTTTTTTTCGGTTCCTTTTCAGTCCTCTTATTGTGTTCATTAGGCATCACTATAGCTTCTTGTCAGCTTTTGTCGAAATCGGAGCTTTGCAATGTTAAAACAGCCCACCTTGCAGCTTTATAAAGTCATTTCCTTTTGGGTGAGCTATAGCCACCCGAAAAGTTTCGCTGTAATCGAAAATCTCTAGGGCTGGAAACAGCTCTACTTCTTGTCTAGAAAGACCACTTCCTGTTTCATGACATCACTTGCTGTGCCCCTATTCTTTCCCCTGCTTTCCCATAGAGGTTTTGTCCTCGTTTGGTGTCGATGGGACAAATACTGTGCCTCTTATAGTCTGCTAAGTGTCGTCAAAATGCATATTTGACCCTATAACTTCATTTTCGGTTAATGACGTCACTTTTGGTAGACCTACGTCACTTCCCAGATGCTCATTCATGTTCGTGCGACGTTTGGCTGCGATCGGTCAACACGTTTGGATGCCAACCTTGAACACACAAACACACAGACAGACAGGCAGGCAGGCAGGCACAGACAGACAAACAAACATTAGCGCTTTATATATAAGAAGGTAGTTTAAGTTAGTGTTTTGCTGACACTAAATTCCAAAATAACTTTTCGCGGTGGCAATTTTCTTTCATTCATTCCAATAAAGTTTATACACTCGTCAAGGCTAAGCATTTTCCTTTTTTGGCATTTTTTGAAATTTCGTGTGTTAATATTATTTGTCATACAACGAATGAAGAAATTTTAAATTAAAGCAGACACACAAAAAAAGCTGATGAAAACAATTAAGAAAAAGCAATTACAGTTTCTTGAACATTGCATGAGAAAAAACGGCATGAAAAAGTTAGCACTTACGGGCAAGATAGCAGGAAAAGAGCAAGAGGAAGACAAAGGGCTACATTTCTCCAAAGAATTGCAGAATTGAGTGGGATGTCAGCGATTGAAGTTATTCGATGCGCAGAAAGCAGGAAAAATTGGCATAAACTGGTCGCCAATGTCTTATGATAGGGCACAAGAAGAAGAAGTACTTCGAATTGAATCTTAAAACTGAATAAGACTATTCCCCAAAAAGCCCCAAAATCCTCCACAACACCTGTAGTGCTATTTCTAATGCATTTTATGACTTTATTATTCACTTAACTTAATCTGGCCTTGAAAAAGACAAAGATTTGCTAAGAGTTCAGGTGGCAGGTGTAGTGTTGTAGCAGGACTGTTAGAACCTGCCCCTGCCTCATGAAGAGAAATTTAAAGATCTAAAGAACGCAGACTAAAGTCAGTATTACCACCTCGCGGATGGCTGCCTTCGCTATGCAGGTAAGGATATAACAGGACTTTTCTTGAAAGAATTTGGCTATGACAGAAAAAAAATCAATATCGCCATACTACAGCTGCAAAATATATGTAAAAGTGCTTTATTTTCATCTGGGTTACAGAAGATGGGTCACACATGGGTCAAATCAAAGAGCCAGTAAACACCATACCGGAGAAACCTCCACAGAAAGGAGCTCCAAAAGAGCACCATTCATTTACAAAAAAGGGGTCAAAACTAGGGGCTATGGTTTCCACTGATTTCTAAGATTGAACGGATCTAGTGCTAAGGCCATTATATAGTTTATATCTATCTCTTTCTTCTTTCTTCTCACTATTTATACAGTGATAAGGTTTAAGCTATTAATGTTTCAATGTTATGTGCTAATACTATTGGTTAGTAGCTTGTACAGTAAAATAATTACATGATGAGACTTTTTTTGCATTGGTTGTGTAAACAAAGCTATTTTGTAGAATTTACAGACCTTAAATTTTTAACCACTGTGGCTGTAAACCTTTATTGTTGGTTTTATCTAACTCATCATTGGGTAAAACCAACATAAAGAAAACTATTGACGACAAGGTATAGATACAATAGATTATGTCTTTGCTGTGTGCTGTTTCGTACGCACGCTAGAAGCAAGAGTAAATTTAAGTTTTCTTCGAAGATAACGTAAAACTTCAATAATTACAAACACTTTTGAGCTATGGAAATTTGGTTGTATTAAGGGGGAGGTTGTATAATGGGGCTCCACTATAATTGTCTCTTGTTGTTAAGAGGCTTTGTTGGGACGTAAATGAAGTTACCTTTTAAAAAATTAGTTGAAATACTAAGAAAACACTATTGATATTTTGAATTTTTGCTAAAATATCATATGGTGCAGATATCTTCATATCAAAGTTCATAACAACTGAGTTACGGATGGATGTACAAAAGACGTAATGTCTTGCAGTCTAATATCGATACTAGAATTTGTGATACTATTTATCATTAAGTTTTAGTTAAAAAAAGACAACAATATAACTCTTAAGCCTTGTACTTCCAGGGACAGTTTTCTTGCTTAAGATAGTTGTATGTATCTGAATCAATCTCATAAAGGAACGTTATCTTTAATTTCTCTTTTCTACATGTTCATTCAACTATTACTGAGCAGAAAGTTGTAATGGCAAAGCAAAAACCTCCTTAAACATGCCACAGAGAGCCTCACAATCTTGCCTCTCATGACCGATGATATTAAAGATGAATCCATTTTTAAATCTTATCGAGAGGCCTGCGTACAAATCCTCCTGATGTAAATATCTGTATGAATTATTACTGCTTTTGGGAGCTGGAAGGTCTGCAAGTGACAGCTTAACTATGTTACAGATATCTATGAAAAAGAGAAAAATAATTATTTTTGAAAAGTCACTTTCAACATATTAAATATAGTAATCATCAAAATAATAAACCACTACCACAACCATCATGTTTAATATTCTTAATAGTCAGTACAATCTTTACAAGAACACTTGTTTAGTTTCATTATGTAAGTTAGTAGTCTGATCTTTATAGATATTTTTCAGTCTTCTCCAAGATCCCTTCAGAATCCTAAGAAGGAAGGAATATTAACTCCACAGCGCACTCTGCATTTATGTATTAAACACTGTAAAACGGATAACAGAATCTAAGATCATAAATATATGTTATATTTTAAATGCCCGAAATGTTTGACATGTGACATGGTCATCGACTGATGATCCATTATTTCTGTAATTACCACCAAACCATTACCCATTGTTTTATTGTTAAATCTATAACGTCTAATTACTATTTTTCGTCATTCTTCCTGTCATATATATTTTTCTGTAACAATCATTCTTATTCTCTTTTGTCATTTATCTGCGAACCATTTTTACACGTCACTCGTTGTGTTGTCTTTCGTATTGTCCTCCTGCTTATTCATTTAAGCGTCGTTTGTTCATGGTCATTTAATGAGTCAATACCATCTTATTCTCTGAGTATTACACTCTAATACTCTTTACAAAGACGTAAGTAAATTGCATTTTTACTTTAAAAAAATCATAAGCTTAAGAGTATCATATATTTCAAATAAAAAAATCTTCGAAAGAATTATTGTTAATATTATGATGATTATTATGATTATTATGATTATGATGATTAATATGATTATGATGATTAGGATTATTGTTGTTGCAGCAGTAGTTGTATTGGCTGTAGTAGTTGGAGTAGAATATGTAAAATTCTCGTTACCTAGATAACAGATACTGCAATGGCAACAAGGCTTTTTAGAACTCATAGCCTTTTCTAATGATTACAGCACTGTTCAGTGATACTTTGTTTGTATTCATGTTGAATCCTCGGTTATTTTTCTCAAATCATAATGTTTTCTACAGTACACGATTAAATCGAATTCAGGTTGAATGCTTGCGTTTGGTCTTAAAATATGATGTATTCAAAAACAAACGATTGCAACTAGGATATCGACCAAATCGAATCGAAAGGATATTGATCCTCCTCCACCATTTAATCCATGTAACTTGTCTGAAAATATTACAATAAACGTTATTATCCAAACTGCGATGAATCGAAAATGCAATATTAATATCTCTTAATTAAACGTTTACTTTTGTACTTCACATCCGGACTTTTCATCCCTGAAGCTTAGTTTTATGGTACACTATTTTTCATAAAGCCCATGTTTGCTAAACGTCATGACAACCAATTATAACTTTAAAGATACAGTTCCTTCGCAGTATTTTGCTTCTTCGTGGCCCTCGATCACTCAGACAGTAACTTCGGTAGCTCTGATGCATCCATCAATCTGTTAAAGGCTCTCCGTGGGTCCATAGGGTTTCTACTTCAACGATGGGCCAGCATGTCAGGCTTCTGCTTGGATATTCTTTTAGTTTAGGACGGTGCACAGTCAATGGAGAACAGTATTCAATTTTAATTAAAAGTCTCGTTTGTTCCAAACGTTTTAAATCCTAAACCTGGATAGTATTTTCTAAAAAGAAACTTGCTACCAAAAGTAAAGTTGAACACACTTTTTACAGGAAAAAGCAATATGGGATATAAATGAAGCATTGTGAAATTTCCTGGCGAGGTGCAGCTCCTGGCACTACCTTAAAGCTGTCTAAGACATTCTAATGTTATTCTCTATTTATAACAATTTCAATTTACTTTTTCCAATTACAAAAATTTTATTGAAAAGTAAAATATATCTGGCCAAGAAATTTCTCACTACCAAAACAAAGTCAACACCGTCCCTCTGAAGAGCACCCTCTGAGCCTCAAGTACTGGGGAAAAATGACGTTAAAACCAACCAAAGAAAAAGACAAGTAATATACTTACTTTTAATTAGTAATATCTCTTTTTTTAGTTGTTTTGTGTTGGTTGACCGAATTTTCAATTTCTTTTGGTTTTTAGAGATCTTGAGTTTGCCAAATCGTAACTCAGATTTATTTCCTAAATTCAAAAGCAACGACAATTAAAAATTTATTATAAATCTAGTAAAGTAATATAAAGGAAAAAGTAGGAGACATTTTACAAAATAGAAAGAAAATTGTAGATGCAGAAAAGTTTGAGGTTAGTTAAGAAATGCTCATGTAAAACTTAATTTGAAAC
The DNA here is from genome assembly GCA_003991215.1 of Morbakka virulenta. Taxonomy (NCBI): domain Eukaryota; kingdom Metazoa; phylum Cnidaria; class Cubozoa; order Carybdeida; family Carukiidae; genus Morbakka; species Morbakka virulenta. The sequence continues at coordinate 1,026,169 of RDPX01000126.1, forward strand.
TGCAAAGCAAAATATTTTGAAATGTTACAGGAGGTCGTTTTGCAAATTCTCCCACTTTTCTCCAAGTCCTCTTGTAACAAAAAGAAATTCACCAGGTAGTAATTGGCTAGGAAAGATCAGAGGAAAAGCTATGCGCTTCTTAGAAAGATTTTTACTGAATAAAAAGAGAAAAACTGAGAAAAAGCTGACAAGGACTTTATTGAAGTAAGTTGATGTTTATTTTAGCTACTGTTAAACAGCTGGCTCTACTGAAAATTTAACTGAAAATTGCCTCTATTGCGACAAATATTCATAAAATTATGCTATTGATTAGTCTTGCAGGGGATCTAACATTCCCATGAATGCTTTCAAAAATGCTGTTTTTCATTTTGTATCTTACATCCGTACACGATAAATTAGCTTCTGACTTCAGCTAATGCAAAAAAGCATTATGGCAGAAACCTTCCTATACGTAATTATCTGGAATGCAGGACGTCAGAATTATACCCTTTTACAATCAATTGATAGTTATCCATTACGTTGATATTCCACCTTTCTTGGTATGCTTCTTCCAAAATGCAATTATTCTTGTAAAGCTTCTTTCTTTCTGCTAACTGTCATAACCTAACTTGTCCTGAAATCTGTCTAAAAGACAGTGGAGAAAAATGACTCTATGCTCCAGTTCTTATTCAGGGACATTTTCATGCTGTTTACAATTTCTTTTTAATTGACACCAAAAGGAATTTTACTGCTTCAAAGAATCTACGACATGAATTGTATATGTCTCCATTTGCAACGTTAGTAAAATATTTACTTTTCACTTGTTTTCTGATTTATAGGCCCTAAAATATCAACATAATACAGATGGAGTGGATTTGGGATGGTAGAAAAGTGAAAAATACGTTTGCGTCGAGCAATGTGAAAGTAACATTTGTTTCAGTTAAATAAGACACCAAAACATCAAAAAATCTTTCCTCGAATCACTTCTTTGTCAGGGTTACATACACAGGATAGATTCTTACACAGGCAGTTTCATACTGCTATCTAAACATAAAATCCAAATAGCTGTCCTTTAACAAAGCTACCTAAAAAGGCTTCCAAATTTTGACCTATAAACACAAACCATCTTAATGCCGGCATATTATCATAAGTACCTTAGTATTAACACTGCAGTACTGGCTTCTAAATGTATACACTTACACCTAAACAAGCAAAACAAGGCATTCAACAAAAAAGCAGTTCTGCTTTCTTTTTTCAAAACATACCTTGGTTGTCACAATAAGCCACATTTATTCCATTAAGTATCCTGCGAATAGCAACTCGCTGGCAGTTGTTTGAAGGCAATCTATTGTTAGTTGGATATAACCTGCGGTAGCTTATGAGCACAGCGGTAGCTATGATGCTTCCTATATCTGCTGCTCTACCAGGAGTCAACATTGTGTAATGGTTACCTGATGCACCAACGACTTCTACAGTCCCCTCAAGTATAGTCTTCCAGCACTGCACAGCAGATCCAAGACCAGGAATAGCTTTACAAAATTCATCATCTTCTGCGTGTATGTATAAAACTCGACCTTGATACAGTTTCTAAAACGAAATTAAACTAAATAATAGAAAAGTGGAAACCATGTTTGTACCAAACTGGATTCGAAACAGTGCCTGTGTCATCGTGGCCACATGCTCTACCACCTCTGCTGTTGGCGCCTGTTCTTCAACAGATCATTTTTACAACCACATATTTTATTTGGTTGTGACATTCTTTTCCCAAATCCCTATCGTTGGACATCACATACCAATTATGCGTGTGGGGTTGAGCCTCCAACAGAACGACGTCATTCATTCGAAGGTCAGATCAACTGATAGTGACATATATTGAGGGCAAGGAAATTGTGCAAATAACGCAATAAAGATGGAGAGGCTTACGAATTGTAGAGGAGTGAAAAACATGTTTGCACTGAACTGGGTTCAAATCAGTATCTATGGCTATCATGGGGTCATACTCTACCACCTTTGCTATCGGCACCTGTTCATTACCAGTACATTTTCGCAACCATATCTTTCAAATTCCAAATACTCATCATCTATATTAAATTATTTTTATGAACTAAATAATACTTATCTGAAAAATTTAAACTTTTAATAGAAGAACGAGGATAAATTTTTTAGATGAGGTCTCCCACGATGGCAATGTCTGGAAGGTCTATTCTGTTTCTGTATTATCTGCTTTATTTATTGCTCGAGTAGCTTTGTTCTTCTCGAACCTGTTTTCAGTGGCAGGTTAAATTTTGTGGCCAACTGAATTGCTTCCAACTTCTTATATATTGTATGAGTTTATTTCCTATTTCTAGTTAAATTTAAGCTCAGTAGGTTATAATTGTAATGATCCATATTAAAGAATTCTTGTTAAAAATATCCCAAAAATTGGTAATTAATAAATAAATAAAATAAACTAAAATGAAGTTTAGAATGTCGTCATCTTCTCATTCTATCACAAATAGCATATATGAATTAACTAAGATAAAAAGAATACAGATTCCCATGTTACTTTCAATTGTGAATAGCTTAATTAACTACATAGTTCAGACAGATGGAGTCGAAAGTGTCCTAGGTACCTCCAAACTATTCAGAATAGTGCTGGTTTCCATTAAATTTGAAAACCAATTTACCAGGGCAGTTTCCAAATGGTATCATGCTGCTGCACTCAGTCATTTTTACTTTCACAAAATAAATTCTTTTATCTAAAAAGAATCTCTTGCCTGCTACAAATTTAATGTTACTGTTTATGATTGTACTTTGTGTTTATAGAGAAAAACTTTGGGTTAATCGAGTTCAGCAAAAAAGACAATGTAAGACTGCACACAAAATTGTTAATTATGATTCAGCTATAGCATAACATCAGCTTAATAGTGAACTCAGTAAAAATTTCCTTCCATTTGGAGGCATTGGAGGCAATTCATATTCAAGCGTCGTTACCTCCTGTTTGTAGACAAAGCGAATTTGTGTATAGTATTCAACTGTTTCAGACAGTCAGTCACAAAAAGCAATTGACTTTCAATGATTTCTTGTCTTTCTTTTGGGCTTTTCCCATCCTGTTTACTTTTCGTATTAATAAAAAGCTCACTGACTAACATTTTCTTATTTTGGCGTTTTGATCCTGTCGAGTGCCAGCGAAATAGCTTTCGATCGAAATAAACTTTATTTTAATTAAGAAATTTATGTTTTGAACCACAAGTTGTTCATTTGACAGCTTTACCTATAACTTCCCTTAAACATAAAAAATATTAAGCTTATGAATATATTGTATTGAAAAGCTAAAAAATAAAATAATATTATATAAGGCTACTGGCGTGTGGGTTTTTTTATTGCGTTAATTAGTCTGCAGTAAGTCCTTGCAGATATTTTCATGAAAACTAACCTTACTTTTTAATGCCTATACATTTAATATTTAAGGAAAGAAACCTCTTGCCACATCCTTTCTATCTTTTTCATATTTTGTTTGCGAGATAAAGTTTAACGTTTCTCTGCTTTTGAAGGACTTCTGCATAGGAAATTCTGCATAGATTCTGTCATTGTACATGTATCATTCTGTTTACTTTTTTAGAGAAAATAGTAAACTGATTAAACTTGCTATAAATAATAATTATGGTGATAATAGCTGAGTTCACTTTTTTCACCCAGCTAGTTTTTAAGTGACTTTGATGCAGACAAATCTCAAATTGCTCCATCTTAGTGTGATCAGTTATTACACTAACTTTTTTTTGTCCTTTTTTTATAGTTAAACAGTTTAAATAATCACTCAATATCTGGACATTCACAATCACAATCACAGGAAGGAAACGCATAATGTACAAAGACAGTGTGAAATAAATGATGAAGGTCAGGCAAAATACCCAATCTATTTCAAAACGTGATGCATTTGATGAAGCTAGATGTTTCTTGTGGTCATTCTAACTACCCATTCGCGCAAGGCACTTAAATAAGAAAAATCACTGCTTATTTGTGGCAGACATGCTTTGTGAAAGAGGGGAATTTTTGTAAACCAAGAAAGTATTCACAAGGGTTTGTTGCTTTTTTGCAACATTAATAATTTATATTTGGTAGCAATTAGTTTTGTTAATAAACAGCTTTTCTACTGAAAGTTTCTTGAGCTAACCGTTACGTCAAATTAACGTACCTGGGATGGCTCCCATTCATTATGACATCTACTTGCTAGAGCTTGGTCATTTGCTGTTGATTCATAGATCCCTTGTAAGTCTGAAATTGCTATTCCTTTTTCTTCTGCTGTTTGGCTTAGAATAGCAATCATTTCTTCAAAAGACTTTATCTTTATCATTTCTTCAAAGTCTTCAACTCGAATGCCAAGCTGTAGGGTTGCTATTTTGTTCATGAAACCAAGAAGCTGTGCCTGTGGGGTCAAATAGTTTAAAAAGACAAAATTAGGCAAGTGAAGACAATGTATCCGGAAAAATTAACTTGACCATTATAAAAGAGAAGATTTTTTGTGGTAAAACCTTTGTTTTGTACTCAAAGTAATTCTTTCAAGCAATCCATCAATATGAAAGGACAATTTTGAATTGATAGGACACAAGAGTTCTTTTCGTAAAGCCAGAAAATTGTAGAAGTTTAAAATTTCGACAGACACTAATGAAGATAGTCTATATCAAACTCTTTTACTTAAATCCTTGTTATACTATCCTATCATTTAGTGCTTAATTCGTACTCCTTCCTTATTGTATCCTGCTACCATTTGATTTATTGCTGTCAAGGTTTATGCGACTTTATGGTTTCTTTTATTGTTATTTATATTATGATTTACTTTTATCTTCTTATGTTTTGTTAACGACGAAGAACCATACAAGGCATAAATTCACTGTGTATAGCATTGTGAAAAGAAAAGAAAAGACGATAATAAAAAACAAAAAAAAGATTAAGACGAGAGATGATCTGACCTTAGATTAACTACAATTATATTGGAAACAAGTATTTGAAATGACAAAAATTCCTAAAATAAATAAGAAAACGTACCTTAATATGAGTTTCCGGGTTAGAATCTTCCTGATACATTTCAAGTAGCATTTGAGAATTATTGCGTCCTTTTGGAATCCATCTGACGGTATCAAGCATTACAACAAGCTCTACTCTATCTCCTTTTCTGGATAAAATTGAAGCAATTTCAAGGGACAGCAAACCTCCGAACGAATATCCTCCAATAAAGTAAGGACCCATGTTTTGATGCTTCTTGATAAGTTTTATGTACGCTTTGGCTAATTTATGCACACTTCCATAGTCTTCACTCATATAAGCAGGATTTTGAGAACCAATTGTAAACATTCTGAATATTTTCTGTTGAATTAAGTAATATGTGTCACTTTTATTTTTAACAACATTAAGTATTTTATCAAACAAATCATTTATAGTTGGTAATATGAAATCGTTCTTTGCATTGTAAAATTTGAAAAGAAAAAATTAATTAGAGAAGTATTTGATAACAAAATTAATCCTTCAATAAAAAATCCACCAGTTTGTGACTAAAATTTCATCACACTCAAACTATAAAGAAAGTACGTCCTTAATAAAATTTACTGCTTTTATCTGACTAGAGTGTTGTTCAAGCACGAGATCTGATTGATCTAAGAACATTGTCTAACAAATTGAATATGTAGGTTTTTCTAATATTGCTGATAAAAAACACAGCCTTAAAAATGTGTTATATCAATGGATGTTTCACCTGAAAGCTCATGGAAATAATAAGTAGCAAGTTATCTTTGCCGTTCTTCCTTTACGTCTATACAAAATCTTCCACACAATCTTCAAAGCAGCACAAGGACCAAAAAGACATGTGGTGATACACCAGAAGATTGCTAAACATTCAAATTAAATTATTCAAGTCAAAATAACAGATTTATCCTATCACATATTCCTAATACTGATAAGGTAGAACGTTAGCCTCCTCAAGAGTCACCTCAGAGACTGTAAGTGTCACCAATGCTGTTTAATTTGATGTCGGAGATAAAGAAAGGGTTTCGCAAACAATAATCTTTGTGTGTCTGTGTGTGTCACTTAAATATACAATGTTATAGTACCGTGAGGTATGAAAGATTGGAACATCTAGTGACTATAGGAATGATATAATGGAACGCTGTTGTGATCAAAATGAAACCATGTTCTCATTTACGTTCGGAGAATAGTCAGGCAATAAGGACATGTGTGCTAGTCAATGAGTATGGAGCTGTAAAAATTCTTATCCCTGACGTCGGCAGCAAGTATAGGACCAACCTTATTTTCTGTAATAAGCGGTGCTTAACTAACTGAAAAAGTCTAATAACAGTCTGAAGAGTGAAACATCAAAAGAGGTTAGTTTAAACTTTAGTCCTGTAGATTAATTGTCATTTAATGAAAATTATCTAATAACCTTTGCAAGTTGACTAAATTAAAACACTTTATTCTGAAAAAGTACAGTAGTTATGTTACATTTATGATATTTTAGCACTTTTTGTAACTTTTAAAATAGCCGCTACGTTATAATAAGTTCCTCTATAAGAAAAAATACGGTACTGTAACTGTGAAAAGAACTCCACATCATTTAATATAAATGCATTGTAACAACTACTGGGACATTCTAGTCTACCTTTTTAATGTGTCACCTCCATATTCGCTTTCATATAATCCAAAAATGTTATTCACTGTCTTTTTTATCCCTTGTAGCGATTTAAATTAACAAGGAAATCTAGTCACAAATTACTTGTCTTTTTTTCTTCGAGTATTTTCCATAGAAATATTGGTCTGGGCAGATCAAACAGTTTTACATGAGGTATAATCAAAATAACAGACACTTTCATTCTCAAAAGTATAGAGATTATGAAGTCTGCTTTACCTGAAATTTAAAACCTTGAGCAATTGGAAGGAGGATTCCTGTGTATCGATGTGAGGGATGAATGCAAAAGAAATTGGCGGAAGCCCCTGGAGGATCGTATACTCTTTGGATGAAGTCTTTGGGAACTTTAATTGTGTCACTGTCATCATCTAAATAAAGATAAAAGTAAACATGCTCAGTTTTTTACACTAGATACTGTTTTCATTTCACCCTTATTGATAAAAAATACAATTTTTAGTATGACCTTATACCAAATGCCCTTGGTTATTTCACTATTTAAAATATTATGCAAAAAGATGAAATAATCAAGGGCATTCGTTATTAAGTTGTGATTAAGCTATTTACAATTTCATTTTTGAAATTTAATCTATTTTTTACTTCTTTACCCTAAGCAAGGCTAGAAATCACTTCATTGTATAGGGTTTCTTTTATTATTTAATTACTTTTTTGAAAATCCCTGCTTGAACCAGGAACACAGCAAGCTGTAGAGATTACCATTCACCGATTACTTTCGAAATTTCCTTTACTGCAACTCATATTAAGAAAAATAAGATGATAAATTTAAAACTAATGAAAACAAGTAAAGATGTTAATAGCAAATGATTAGAAACAATGAAAGTAAATCCTGGAAAGAACTTTTGTTGTTTTGTTGTTTTGTTGTTTTGTTGTTTTGTTGTTTTGTTGTTTTGTTGTTTTGTTGTTTTGTTGTTTTGTTGTTTTGTTGTTTTGTTGTTTTGTTGTTTTGTTGTTTTGTTGTTTTGTTGTTTTGTTGTTTTGTTGTTTTGTTGTTTTGTTGTTTTGTTGTTTTGTTGTTTTGTTGTTTTGTTGTTTTGTTGTTTTGTTGTTTTGTTGTTTTGTTGTTTTGTTGTTTTGTTGTTTTGTTGTTTTGTTGTTTTGTTGTTTTGTTGTTTTGTTGTTTTGTTGTTTTGTTGTTTTGTTGTTTTGTTGTTTTGTTGTTTTGTTGTTTTGTTGTTTTGTTGTTTTGTTGTTTTGTTGTTTTGTTGTTTTGTTGTTTTGTTGTTTTGTTGTTTTGTTGTTTTGTTGTTTTGTTGTTTTGTTGTTTTGTTGTTTTGTTGTTTTGTTGTTTTGTTGTTTTGTTGTTTTGTTGTTTTGTTGTTTTGTTGTTTTGTTGTTTTGTTGTTTTGTTGTTTTGTTGTTTTGTTGTTTTGTTGTTTTGTTGTTTTGTTGTTTTGTTGTTTTGTTGTTTTGTTGTTTTGTTGTTTTGTTGTTTTGTTGTTTTGTTGTTTTGTTGTTTTGTTGTTTTGTTGTTTTGTTGTTTTGTTGTTTTGTTGTTTTGTTGTTTTGTTGTTTTGTTGTTTTGTTGTTTTGTTGTTTTGTTGTTTTGTTGTTTTGTTGTTTTGTTGTTTTGTTGTTTTGTTGTTTTGTTGTTTTGTTGTTTTGTTGTTTTGTTGTTTTGTTGTTTTGTTGTTTTGTTGTTTTGTTGTTTTGTTGTTTTGTTGTTTTGTTGTTTTGTTGTTTTGTTGTTTTGTTGTTTTGTTGTTTTGTTGTTTTGTTGTTTTGTTGTTTTGTTGTTTTGTTGTTTTGTTGTTTTGTTGTTTTGTTGTTTTGTTGTTTTGTTGTTTTGTTGTTTTGTTGTTTTGTTGTTTTGTTGTTTTGTTGTTTTGTTGTTTTGTTGTTTTGTTGTTTTGTTGTTTTGNAGTAAGCAGTCATGACAACTTACACCCATAATTGGCATAAAACAAAGAGAAAGGGGGGTGGGAGTGAGACACAGAGAGAGGGGAACAGAGAGGAACAGGGAGAAAGAAAGGCAAATGGAGGAAAGGAAGAAAATGGAACAAGAGAAGAAGAGAGGAGAAGTGAGGGAAAAAGAAAGAGGAAAATAAAAAGATAAAGTAACCGAGAGGAAGACAGAAACAAAGGATACAAGCATAAAAGCATAATATTGTGCAATGAAACCAAATGAAATGTTACATGTTGCAAGGGGTTGTAGGTAGTGACTATGGTAAGTATGTTAACTTACATCCATGATGGACAAAGAACTATGAGAGAAAGAGGGACAACAGAGAGACAGAGAGAGATAGGGAAACAGTCAGAGAGAGAAAGAGACTGAAAGAGACAGAGAGACACACAGAGAGAGTTATATATACACACACACACACACACACACAGGATGAAACAGAGAGACGGCGAGCGACAGAGAGAAATAAATAACGAAAGAGAAAATGGGAGAAAGGATGTGTGTTTGTGTGTTTGTGTGTGTGTGTGAGGGAGAAAGACATATAGTGACAACATCCTGTCCCTCATGACTAACTGTGTTTTAATTGTTTGGTTCAATGTTCTGAAGCTCACTATATTGTTTTAGTTTTTCTGTTCCTCACTTAAAGTCTAATGTAGTGTAATGTCCCAATGTTATCTGTCGAAAATTTCTATTATTGTTCGTCATTTCGCTGGGAACATAACAAAGATCATGTCGGTTAAATGGTCACGTTGTCCCATTTCTTATAACAGGGTTCCAAAGATATCCTCCCTGATATTCCTTTTCTGGAAGTTATACGAGTTACTATAAGCTGTGTAAAGTGTAATGTAGTCATACCTCTAAAGAAATCTCCAGTTCCTTCTCTATCTCCGATTTAATTGCAGATGCTCCCACAGAATCAATCCCATAGGTGAACAGAGGCACATTCATGTCAATTTCCTCTTCGGAGCCTCCTATCCAGGCTGCAAGCCATCGAGAAATGAATTGTTTTAATATCTCCTTTCGCTTTTCTATACTTTTTGCTTTCTTTAACAATTCTAGTAAAATAGTGTGGCTGTCGTCATCATTGGCAGAGAATTCTTTCTGTATGTATTGTAAAAAAGGACTTGCAAGTCTTTTTTCTGACTGACCTTTTAAGTACCTACCCCATTCAACGTCACAGACGGAAACACAAGCTTGACTTGGCATTGTGGTTAATATCCTTTCGAGATACTGCAACCCTGAAGAAAAAAATAATTTCCAGAAGATCCAATAAGTAAATCCCATAGCTAAAGATGGACCGCACGACGAAAAAAGGTGTTGGATTTTTAATATTAGAAACAATAATATTGAAGGAGAGGATTTAAGATTAGAAATAAAAGTAAATAAGAATATCTTAAATTAACATTCTATTACAAAACAAAAACGAGATAGCTCAGTTGGTCGATGGAAAGCCTCGGTATCATGTTGGAGTGTGTAAGGTTAAAGCCTGTCTTATGGCCAAGATGGCATCTATATCCTTGGCTGGTCACTCTCCTAGAAATGGTGCTTTGATACAAACAGTTGTGGCAAGGTCACCTCAATACCTCTCTCCTCATTTATGAGTGTTATTTTGGTTAAACGGTTTCCGTTGTAGCTCCTTCTAATTCCACTCCACCCACCATAGTGTTAGTTAGTCGGCCTGGAGATCGTCTGCGTCTAAATAATGGCTTCAGACATCAATTTTTTCATTCTGACATTTGGCTATTTCGACCAAAACAATGTCCCAAGAAAACGCAAGACCTTTTTTAGTCAAAGAATGTGAAGAATCTAGGGATCAAAGACAAACTCTACATCCGAAAGTGTAGGGTCGAAATATGGCACCACTGGCTCTTTAAAGACTCAGAAAGTCAAGTTATTTTCAAACAATACTCTTCTCTTAGTTTTTAGTTATGGTAGAGGCCTTTGCTGAAATTTATCTTTTGTAGAAGCTTTCCTTTATTTCTACTCTCCTTATATTATCCTCTTGAGGAATGCTCACCAACGAAGCTGGTGGTGAATAGCTATTTTGTATTTTCTTTCTATTTACATAATTGGAAAATTTGTTTCTAGAAAAATGTATTCTTTGCATCGCTTTAAAGCGTACCTTTTCCCCGAGTCTATTCTATTTTGTTAATATATGTTGACCATATATCTCTTCATGGAGTACTGTGTGCTATTAAGAGAAACAAATACTCCAAAACTGAGTACAGGAGTACTAACATACGATCAGGTCCTTCCTCATCTCCTCTTGATATTCTAGATCGAGTTCAGAGAATGTGTATAAGTTGATGGGTCCAAATCTTGGTTCTACTCTTTAACAATTGTCTTATCGATGGACTTTTGCTCGTCTCTTTGGTTAGTCGCCTAGTTTGTTGTTGGTAATATAATGGAATGACGTATCTTGATGACACCTTACTGATACCAACTCAATTTTTTGCGCCTCTTGTGATTCCTTTTTTATCAGAATCTTCTTCTTCATGCAACCATTGTACCTGGCTGTACTTAATCTTTTTGTGAACGTAGCTTTTTCTTCGAAAGCCTAGATTGTTTTACTTCATCAAATGAATTTTATGTTCATAAGTCTAAAGACAAAAGACAACTTTTGTCTTTTGTCTTAAATTCACAAAAAAAAACACGCCAAAAACAAGTATGTAAGTATTAAGTATGTACCTTGTTTGCTTATCCTGTAAAAACCTAAACAAAAGTGCTTTTATAAAAATTGCGTCACTGGTATTGTTCGAAGCAATAGATATCCATATGTTTTGATCCATCAACAGAGAGGGAGGTCTTTTTATTGACAGCTTTAGTAAAAGAAGGTTTTTTCTTCGAACAGGTAAGCTTCTCATAGCAGACATTCTGAAATGGGCATTTTTATCAGGAGTTGATTGATCGATAGTTCGTAATCGAGAACAGGTTAAATGCGGTAACAAAATAAAAAGAAAATAGGTTTTTAAACGAAAATGTACTTGAAGTTAAATAGGGATAAACAAAATTTCATAAGTGCATCGGTGTATCTACTATGTACTTGTTATAAAGTTTTATTTATTTTTTTTTATTTTTTTTTAGTTTTAACGTCATTTTTCCCCAGCAATTGGAGCTCAGACGGTGCCCTTCACAGGGACTTTGATTTGGCAGTGAGGAATTTCTTGGCCGGATGCCAACCGATGGCTTTTTCTTTTCGCAAAGTTCTAAATTCTCCTCGACAGCTCGGGGAATCGAACCCGGAACTCTTGGTAAGTGTGCAGTGCACTAACCATTAAGCCACGGCTCCTTGTACTTGTTATAAAGTAAAACCAAATAAATTAAGGGTGATTAGTTCCTAAAGACTACACCTAAAAAACAATGATCAACGTTTGAAATCTCACCTTCTTTGATGTGGAGAAGATGAAGTCCACGGCTTTCTAGCATTGGAGATGTTTTTNACGGCTTTCTAGCATTGAAGCTGTTTTGAAATCCCTCTCTAGAATGCCAGTTCCTCCCATAGCACCCCAACAAACAGATAGGCATGGTTTTCCTAAAACGTGCTGTCTGTATTCGGCAAAGCTATTCATGAATGCATTAGATGCCGAATACGTTGTTTGACCAACATTACCAAGTACTGAAGTAATGGAGGAAAACAGTACAAAGAAATCTAGTTTGTCGCCTCGTTTTTCTGTCATGTTATGCAAGGCGATGGTTCCTACAAAAGATAAACCAAACCCATCTCATTACAACAACATCAGTCTGGAAAATAACCAGGGCTTTCCAAGGTAACAACGTCTGTAAATTAAACAAGTTGACATATATCTCCGCTGGTGTCTGTTCTAGTATTTTGATATCTATAAGATTATTGTTGTAAATAAAAGTTTATTTGCTTTCTTTTTACGATGAAAATTACTGTTTATAAGAAAAAAGTAATTTATACTATGTATCTGTTTGATGTATGTTCTAAAACACAAATATTTATTACGTAGAAATTTTGTACATTGCACACAAAAAGACAAATTTTCATGGTGATGGTTACAGACACTGTAAGCTAAACCAGACCGATATAGTTCGCGTTAGAAACATTTTTTATCAACTGCAAGGTTAAGACTGAATCCAAGAAAAAAAAATAGTCTTGCTTTGTGCAACAAAATGCAGTTCCTAAGGACCATCAAGAACGAGTTTCCTTATTAGTCATATATATTCTATTTATGTGTTGGCGTGTGTGTGTGTCCTTCTCTCTCTCTCTCTCTCTCTCTCTCTCTCTCTCTCTCTTTCTCTCTCTTTCATTCTCTCCTTTTAAACCAAAGAACATAGAATGTCATGGAATACCTACAAAACATAAAATGGTTCTTTTAAAAACTTGGTGTGATTTTGGTCATTTAATAATAACGTAACGCCAAAATTCGTCATTTTCAGCATCAATTTACCCCTTGTTACGCATCGTAACAAATCTAGTTACGCGCACCTATCCCTTATTATATACCATTTTGAATCCAAAGGCCCGCTAATTAATGCAACCATCATTTACTTATGTTTCACAGTCTACATTGTACCGAAGGGCCAAATAGGGTTAACTACCATATAATTGTGGGTAAGTGATATGTTGCTACGGGCTGATAAACATTTTGTTCATTTTCGGAGGGGAAAACCATTTAATGCCAATTATTATGATTGCCTTGTGTACACCACATTCTAGACTAATATTTTTCGCTGCCAAAGAAAGAAAAGTGAAGAGACAAATAGAGGTGTGATAAATAATGAAATATTTGAGGAGCAGTTGTGTCAATGAGTTTCTTTTGCTTTCAAATAACGGGTAATAGTTTCATTAATTTGCTTAAGTGAATACCAGAAGCAAATTTTTAATGTAGGCATTTCCACAAACTTAAACTGGTGAATTTCTATACCATTGAAGTTTTTAGGCAATCAATGGGATACACTGTAGTTCGAGATCAAAGGGTTCAGTTATAGAAATGGTTTATTAAATCACAGCTAAATTTTAAATCTTTTTGATGCAGTGTGAAAAGCCATAAGATGAACTCAACTGCTTATTTTCTATTAGCCTACATAAGTAAGTCTCTCTAGCTGGGCATCAATAAATTGTGCCAAGAAAAGAAAAAAAGTGCCCAATTTACTGAAATCATTCTATCGAGGAAAACCAGGCAAGCCACGAATTGAAGTAAATCAGCTAAATCTGCTAAGTTCAATTGTGAAAATTGTGGAAAGTTTTTCAGCATTTAACAATAGTCTCCGCTCAGAACTCTTACGTTCAGTGAAAGCATTAGGCGATTTGAGTGGCAAACTTGCCTGAATGGGCTTTAACTTGAGCAAATGTGCAACAAACTTGAGGCTGCTACACTGCCGCGGTAACTTAACCCATAGAAAACAACATGTTCAGAAGGTGCTTCTCAAGCTGCTGCGACTGAAAATAGCCTACCCAAATAAAATGTTGATCGAATGTTTGACAAAAGTTTCACCGATAACATGCATGAAATTTAAAAGTCGTTTGAGCTTTCCACTGTATTTTATAAGTCCAATGACGATAAAGGTAGAGTTCCTCATGGTTTGGCACCTGCTTCTAAACAACCGCCGATTTCATGTATTTGGAATATAATGTGCGTTTGCCTGAATTTCATTGTGGCGAGGCGTCATAAACCTATACCATTTGTGTATTGCGTTTTTGAAATGGAATAGAATGATAATTTGTCTTACAATGGAAACACGTTTATTAGCATTCGTAATGAAAAAGATGACAAATCTAGCCCATTTTCACACACCTTTATTTCGAAAGATTTGTTCGAGTCCAGGCTCATCGATGGAAAATCAATTTCGTCCTTACGACTGATGGTGCTTCTGATGAGGCTCCCGAGATTTGCAAATCCATTAGCTTCCACGGTTTACTTTTTTAACGAGTTTGAGCTTGATGTTTTGTTGCATAGTGTAAATGGAGCCGGACATTTTGCTTTCAATCATTTGAAACGATGCATGAGTTTACTGTCGCATAATGTCGAAGATGTGACCCTACTACATGATTTTTTTGGTTCACACCTGAACAAAGGAGAAAACAATTGAAGAAAACCTCGAAAAAAAGAATTTCTAGAAAGCTCCTGAAGTTTTGTCTGAGATGTGACCCCCAAATCCTTCATTGATGTCCAAGACATTGGTTTCCAAACCTTTTTCCCTTGGAAAGGAATTTGGACCTCCTGAAACATCGGCTCTGTGGATTGCAAAGTATGTACAGCAAACACAATATTGCACCAATTTCATTTACTCACTCCTTGTGAGTTCATCAAAGCTCAGATTACACCTTGTCAAGAAAAATTTTTCCGTAGTTTAAACCCCCTAAATATTGTATTTTCTAATGTGTTTTGTGTACATTTTTTTGAAATTCAAAAATCAGTAAATGCAACTGAAAACGTTTTTTTAAAAAAATGGGTTGGTTAATTTATAAAGTATTTACTTAGGTAGGGGTGTGTATAAAGAGAGTACGTCGGAGTACTAGTGGGGTCAAGATTCTTGCATAATTGTGCGTATGTATTATGTGAAGGGCCTCCTATTGGAATATTTGTCGTACAGTTTGTCTTATTGCAGTAAGTACAGTTAGTTTACACGAAAGAATGACCATTGTAGTTTTCTACACCAAACCCCGGTGAGTTACTATTGAACCGTCCATTTGAGTTGATAATGATAGTAAAAGACGTTTTTTCCTTTCATTTCATCTCAAACAATATTAGTTTACTCGTTTAGTAGATAATTGTAATTAAAGTATGAAGTGTAAAAGAAAAATGTTTACTCACCACAAATTTTTGGACCCATGACCTTCTTATAATTTTCTCTGTCAACATCCATAAAGATTTTGTCATCTAATACAACAGCACTGTTTACTATTCCAGCAAGTGGGGGACTTCTGTCAAGTGCTGCTTCAAGAGAGCAAATGCCATTGGGGTGTGAAATATCACCTTTTACATAAATTACATTAACACCATGCTTCTGACGCATTTCAGAAAATTCAGTTTGTACATCTTGACTGAGGTCTGATCGGCCAACAGTTATCACTGTACCTGCTCCCTTTAATAACATCCATCTAACTGTATCAAGACCTAGTCCTTTTGCACCACCAACGACAACATAGGAGCAGTTATATTTTAGCCCTTGTGTATCCATCGAAGGAGGAATAACAAAAACAGTTTTCTCCATAAGATCTACTAAGCTTAAACTTGAATATAGGAAACTGTTCGACTTCATAATACTCTTTGCACAAAAACTTGACTCTGTGATATATGGCATGGTCATTGTACAATAGGGAGCATTTAACAATTGCTGTTTATTGCCAGATTTATCGAGAAAATGAAGACAGTCCCGCCAACATGATAATACTTTAGGTGCGTCAATCAGGTCTCTTTTATCCAAAGAAATATTGAAGAGCATAATCTGGTTTTCTAGTCTTAATACTTTAGATCCAGAATCTCCTTTTGTATGGAGAGCTACTAATGAACCATCCTGATTTAAAATATTTATGTAGGCTTCGGTATCTATCACATTAGTTTCTGCTGGATAAAATACACAATCAAAATGATGTTGAAGACTAGAGCCCACTTTAAGGGATTCTTGATAAATCTGCTGAATTTCAAGTTCCTCACACTTTATGTTCTGACTGAAAGCACCGCTCAACATGCTATCAATAGTTACTTTGTAACCATGAGAAGTTGCAATGAGAGCAATTGCATAATAAAATCCCCAATACTTTGGCATTGCTATTAATAGGATTTTTCCTCCCTCTGGTATTGACAACTTTATTTTTGCTAATATTTCGTAAGCATGAGCGAAACAAAACGCCAAGACAGCCAGTTGCTCCTGTGGGAAAGTTGCATCACAAAGCATGAGGTTATCTGGTTTGGTATGAATAATAGTCTGTATCCAACGGCTGTTATGAATTCCTAACACACATTCCCCAATAGAAAAATTTGTTACGTTCATTCCAATTTTAGTAACATGGCCAACAAAACAATAAGGAATGTCATATGAAGAGGTATTTTTGACATTTTCTAGTAAAGACTTTACCTCTCCAACATTGGAAGATAAATAAGAAATGTTTATTTCTACTTCATCTACCTTTAGATCAGACGATCGCACCCACTCTTTTAAGGCAAATGACTGCTGTTCATGAGACCATGTCATATAAATGTCATTATTTTCTGCCTTTTTCTGAGGCATTTTCTCAGGATATTCTAAAGTCAAATGACGTTTAAACTGTGGGACGTACGTTATGTTCTGATGAACAGCAAACCCCTCATAAGCATCCGGGCTACAAAATACCTTAATAACTTTTTTAAAGTCCTCGGAGGTTGCATCAATGCTGATATCTGCACATACCGTGGGAACTTTACCTTGTTCATGATTGCTAACTCTTTGTAAACCCCAGGCAGTAGAAGACCATGGAACGCGAACATCTACATTTTTTTCAGTTACTTCATATGCTTGACTTCCTGATGTTATGACCAAAAGCCTGTACTTATTATCATTCTTCACAAGACTTTTTAATAGTTGAAGAGTAGACTCAAATACTAACCATTGAGCGGACATAGCCTGTTGGACTGAACATTCTACAGTTTGGGCCAAACAAGGCAAAAGATTGACAGCCACGACTTCATCGGATTTTTCGAATTGTTGCAGTTGATCTTGTATAACTTGATCAAAATTTTCGACGCCTTCTTTTCCTTTGATGTCACATATTTTGACTGAATTTTCATCCACATTAACCTCAGATAAAGCTTTCATGAAGGCTTTAACCTGAGCACTCTTCAAAACGCCAATAAGAAGCCATTTCCACTTTGCATCATACATTTTTGAGGTATCCATGAGATACGGTACCCAATCTATTTTGTAAATGCTGTCTTCGTAATTAGGATATCTGCTAGCTCTTCTAAGGTCCTTTACCTTTCAATTAAAAAGTAAAAATTATGCAGTTATTTTCAATATCAATAGTTTATAAATAAATGTAATATGATTTATATACTATAAATTGATGATACACGTATTTAAAAAAGTGCAATTGAGTAGGAGCCGGTGACAATCTTATTCTGAAAATTCTTAGTTCCGTTAAGATGGAAACCACACCTTGTGACATGCAGTAGCATATATATTCTTACATTTTTGCTGATATTTACTTAATTGTTTTTGCTTAAAGAAGAAGTGCTGAAGAAGTAAAAAATGAAATATGGTCCAACGATATTAATAACAACTATTTGAAACCAACAATTGAAGCAGTCAGTTGAAATTCTGTCAGACAGTTATGTTTTCCCTTCGCTTTCCCCTATAACAAGTCGCCACAGTGAATTCTACATTTCTGTTTGCTTTTATCCAGTAGATCCGTTGTCTTTGCTTCAAATACAATGTTCTCTTCACACCGTAACTGTCGTCTTTTCTCTTCACATGGATGTAGCACCTTCCTCTGGCCTCTCTCACGTTGTTACCGATTCTTCGTGCACGTTTCTCTCATTTTTTTATTTTCTATCCTTTCAAGCTTTGTCATACTCAAAAGAAAGCGAGGTATCCGCAACTCAGCCTCTTCTAATTCACCTTCGTGTTTCTTCGTCAATGGAACCGTTCTTAACTCAAACATCATTGCTGGCCTTACTGGTTTTTTATATATTTTTCCTTTTGCCTATGTAGACACTTCCTTGTCGTAAACAACACCGTTTACGTATTTTCTGTTATTCCATCCCACTTGTCATTTTCGTCTTCACTTCTTCATCGCATCCACCAATGTTGTGTTCCATCGATCCAGTTTATTTGAACTCGATCACCTTTGGAACCTCTTCTCCTTACAATCGCAAGATATTTCCTTTATAAGAGTTTAAACAAAGGTATTCGGTCTTCCACTCTTCACTACCATGCCTCTTTCTCACAATGCTATCCTACACTTTTCGAACACGTCCTCTATCTCATACTTCCATTTGTTGCATAGGGTGATATCATCTGGAAACATCATTGTCAAAGAATATTTTTGACGGATCCTCTCACTCAATCGTCAATCTGTCAATTACGATAGCAAAAAAAATAAGCTTAAGCTCGATCCTTGATTATATCCCACTCTCACCACAAATCTCTTGGTTGTACCTGCAGTGTATTTGATTGCTGTCTCACAGTTTCTGTAACTGTTCTGTACTAAATGTACATATTTTTCTGTCACTCCAAGACTTTCTCACGAAAGATCTTAATTTCTCTCGCGGTACGGTATCCCAACAAGATTTTTCCAGCTCAGTAAACACACAATGCAGTTGCTTCTGACCTTTACGGTATTTTTCAATTAAGGTTCTGAGCGTTCATGCTATTGCTCAGTAATTTGAAGTCACAGTAGTTGCTGCAGCCCTGGGCGCCGCCTTCCTTCTTTTATATTGGGACAAGGGTACTTCTTTGACATTCCTTTGGCATATTCTCACTTTCTACAATAGGATTGAACAATTTTGTCGATACGTCCAGGCCAGTCTAGCCTAGGCATTTCTATACCTCCACTGTATGTTGTCCGTTTCCTTTGCTTTTCCATTATTATTCTTAGCTAATACTGTTTTGAACCCGCTCTTTCACAGGGGGTATTTTTTTATCCTATTTTGTGATGTTACCTGTACTTTCCACTCTCTCATTTTTAATATCCATTAGCTCTTCAAAGCACCCGTACCATCTTTTATGTACATCCAGATCATATGTCAACAGTATTCCATCCGCATCTCTTACTATTTATCCTTTGTTCTACGTTCTCCTCTGCCTGATGTTTGGCCATCCTTTGGTTTTCATGCTCGGTTGCTTATTCCTGCTCGCTCTATTTCTATATCATCTCCCAATAGTAGCATAATTTTCACAGTTACTCTTATGAAAAAGCTTGTTGGGCATTTAGTCAGGTAAAAGATATTCTTGTCACGCATCCAGAAAAAGAATATATATTCCACTTCGAAATGTGGGAGAAAAAATAACTTATGTTAAATAATTCTGGAATAAAAATATAATTTGTTTAGATTAATACAAACAATTTTTCTAAGTTATTAACTGCATACAACACATAATACGTTACTGAATGCAATCAATTTCGTTTTTCAACTTACTTTAAATGCATAGATGTAGAGGAGGATATTTCCATTATTGTCCAGAAGTTTAAGATCACAAGAATCTGGAACTGATCGATTCACCTCTGCATATGCATACAAGCTCTCAATTGGTCCTTTTGGTGTGCATAATCGAACTCTTTCTATTCCAATGGGAATAACTGGTCTGCTTCTATCTGTAGATTTTATCGCAATGCAAGTCTGCAAGGTAGCGTCAATAATTGAAGGATGAATTACATAATGACTGAGCGTTTTTGTGACATTGGGAGCTAGACGAAGCTTAACTAGTGCTGAATTATCATTACACCAAACACGTTCAATGAGCTTGAAGCTTTCGCCAAAATTAAACCCAGTCTGTGAGGCAAGATCATTAAATTCTTCTGCAGTCATTACGTCCTCATACCCCTGTTTCAATTCCATCAAATTTTCGTCGAGATTTGCCGCTTGTTCTGCAATACCACTTTCCTCTTGTAATAGCTCACAATTATCAGTAGCATCTGTTATTGATGAAATCCCACTAGATTTATTCGAACAGCTAGACCTCCTTGCACCTGGGCCTTCTGCTGATAATCTTTTTTCAGTTTTAATTTCACTGTCTGTTGAATACTCACCACTACCACGCAATGACATGTCCGGGGAAGCGGAACCAGGAGGTGATCTTCTTCCAAGGTTCACTACAGCAAAGGAAGAGACAAAAAGCGAGAACCTATTTAATAAATTGCTTTCAATTAGACGATGATTTTTAAATCCATAAGAAATTCAGTAGCTAAAATATATTTTCATTTATGCCAAAGAGTCTTCGGTACACTAATTAGTTATTTGGGTCGGTTTGAGGGTGTTAGGGTTTTGAGTGAAATGGGGTATCAGGCGGAAAAGTGGCCAGCACACGTATTACCTGTTAGGATTTCTATTTAATTTATACAGTTATCATCTGTTTCATCGTATTTTCTAGTTTGAGGCTTTGTAAATTTTACTGGACAATTTTGCTCATTCTGATGAGCAAGAGCAGTGTATAACTTTTTTGCAACATATGTATAATATAATTATGAATTCAATATTTATAATTATAATATTTAATAATTATATATACTTCAAGAGATAACTTTTTCATATTACATTTTTTTAACGTTATATGATAATATTTTTTAAAATAGTATGCAATAGCTTTAACATCTTCCATCTCAGCTTTATTTGGTACGTTTTCCAAGCCTAACATATGAGCTCATGAGCTTCGCCATAAAATTTTATCAGCTAACTAGCTGCCCTTTCAGGAACGAAGACAGCTTTGGTATGTGTTATTTCTCCAGATTTGTATGTTCTTGGGATCATCTTTATCATGGCTTACCTGCAACACTGTCTTACTCCAGGTTAAAAATTCCGTTTTAGGTTATATTGTTTACCGCAAAACGAATATGTAAATTATAAACTTTTGAACGAGAAATTTCGGTGTTTAAAGTGGAATAAAGCAACTAGAAGTAAAGTGAGTTGATATATAAAATTACTTGTCGGGGGTGCAACTCCCGCTATGCCGGTCAAAGGATACGGCATTTGATCACTCGCTTCAATGAGCAGAAAAACAAAGAGGGCAGCCAGTGAAAACCCATTTCCGATTGTATCAAGCAAAAGCGTAAATGTCAGAATACAGAATTAATCAATATAACAATTTAGGGTCATCTGCTGACTATGGAAGCGTTACACATATGGGACATAAAACCAGAACCTAATACAAAGGACAACTTCAGGAATAGAGAGTTAACAATTAAGGTATCAAAAAATATTCCTATCATTTAATATAATGGTGGTCTTGGAATCAGTTATCTTTTTTTTATTTCCTTTAATTGTTTTTGGGTAGCAATTTAGTGATCCTATTGATTAGGGTCTTTTATTCTCTCGTTATCGGATGATGATGCTTTGTATTTTATTAGTTTTCTATCATCTTCTCTGTAAAAGTAGTATATTTTACTTGATATAAATTTTTAACTGATGAGGGAAACATAGGTTTCAAATACTTCTTTAAATGCTTCCATTGCAGTTCTTTTATCTTATGATAAAGTGTAATTATTATTAAGGGTCTGACCAAATTATAACTGGTCTTATTATAAATTTATATAAAAATATATTTATATATATATATGTGTGTGTGTGTGTGTGTGTGTGTGTGTTCCACGTTTTGGTCAAAAATGGAACGTAACTTACTTGCTTCGTGAAGACTAAGAGTTTTTTCCTTGCTCGTATCTGGAACTGCTTTAACAAACGCAGAAGCCAAGCTGACTTCAGATGTTTCTGTTAAATTACTTATTTCAACGGACACAAAGGCATCTCCTGCTTTCCTCTTAGTTCTAGTTCTCACAATGCGAACAACTTGTTTAGGTAAAGGCAATATGTTATAGAAGTTTAGGTCTTGTACTATGACAGGGTCAATAGCAGACTTTTCTAGTGCTGCTTCGAAAGCCATTTCTAGATATGCAGCACCAGGTAGTATGCATCCTGCAGCTTTCATGTTGTGATCATCCAGGTACTCAAAATTATGCGTGTCTATTTCATTTTGCCAGCATTTTTCTTGGTTTAATATTCTAACTGGTTTTCCAAGGAGGGACATGGTGGTTTCATAGGTCGCGTAGGGGTCAAAGGACCACAGAGGTGAAGTATTCCAAGCGTAGTTCGGATATCGAACAAATTCACCGTTTTGCAAATCCATTAATGTTTTCCAATCTATTGAGTATCCTAGAGTGTACATTTTCCCGATACAATTAATCAATAAGTAACTGTATCTCTCTTCTTCTTTTATCCTTGGCAAAGCTTGAAGAACAAGATATTCTTCTTCCTTGTTGTCATATCCAGCTTGCTTAATAATGTTCGTGATATAATGAGACAACACAGGTCGGGGGCTTATTTCAAGAAGAAGTGTGCAGCCTTCTTTTAATATACCTTGAGTACATTGATTAAAAAGGACAGCGTTTCTCACATTACGCCACCAATAGTCATTGTCAAGGTCTGTGTGCACTATTTCCTTTCCATCAACCGAAGAAAACATTTTTATCTTTCCAGGCTTAATACGAATGTCAGCTTTCTCCAGCAATTTGAAAAATTTTTTCTTAATGTTTTCCATGTGACGACTGTGAAAAGCTTTGTCTACTTTCAATTTCCTCCAAAATACTCCAGGGTTATTATTTTTGAAATGTGTATCTAACTGATCAATCGCTTCCTCGTCCCCCGAGAAAGTTATATTCTGTTGGTCATTTTCAGCTGCTATCTCAACATGGTCCACAAGTTTCAACTCTGAAAGAAGATCATTTGCTTCCTTGACGGACAAACCTGACAAAAAAAA
>RDPX01000126.1:1069825-1082910 GCA_003991215.1 Morbakka virulenta
TCCTTGTTCTCAGGTGGATCCTTTATCTCAATCTTACTCTTTCCAATTCCCCTGTAGAACTTTTTAGCATCAGTTTTGAAAATCTTGTTCTGTCTATAGAACTTATTTCGTTTATCAAATCTTCTCAATCGCTGCACTTTCACTTGTATTTTTTGTTTTAAGACCTCTTTGGTCGTATCTGGAGAGACTTTATCAATAATATTGTATTTCCTTTTAACTTTCCTGCTTTTCCTAGTTTTCACGTCTGTTTCTTTCGTTAATTCATCAAGAATTGAGATCTCTGCCAGCAAAGACTCAATTTCCTTCTTCATTTTCACTTGGAACTGTTCCCATAAAGTGAATATGCGGCTTCTTCCAGGTGTGTTTTTGGTACATTAGTCAGAATTAATTGCTCTGAAGGGTTTGATTTCATCGTTGCTTTACAAGATATGGATCAAATCTAAGCATCTTGCCATTGTGTTTTGTAAACTGTATGTTTTATCCAGATTCCTTTTCCTGTTCCATCTTTGATTGCTTTGGCCAGGTCCTACTTGGTGGGAAATAGTGCATTTTCTCCTTACCCAGCTGTACCGAAGGATCTCTCTGCCAATGGTTCCTTTGGTTCTTCAGTTACTTTAGTTTTGGGATGTATATGAAGCAATGTTTGATCTGTTCCGTATTCCTTTCTTCCTTTAATACCAAATCAATTGACAGCTGCGACCAACTTTCTTTTGTAACAAGGATGAAAAATTTCTTGTGGCGTAAGACCAGTCCTTGCTTTGATCTGGTTTAGAAAGTTCAACCTTTGCTTCCCTGGCGAATGTTTTTCAGAGATTCTCCCAGACAGGGCCACGTGTTTCATTTGGCTTTTTCTGATGTCATGTCCCAGTAATTTGACATCTCGCTTTTAGATCGTTGAAAGCATCTTCCTCTAGTATCCTGCAGCTTCCATGACCGCTACGTTGGTCATTCTTGCAGTCCACTTTTGAATCCTCTCCAAGACCCACATTTCTGTAGGTCTCAATTCTACTTTGATTAGATTTCCGAAGGGTCAATTAATCAGACCAAGATCGGTCATACGTAGCAGAAAAGAACTCGCAGTCGGGTTTTTTATCTTAAGTTTCTGGTAACACAGAACACGTTTCATAAACACCAATGGCTGCTTTGCTTGTATTATTCTTGGCATGATCTTCGAGGTATTTGAAACTTCGGCCCTATTTCAGTTGTACACCGTAAACACTGATTCTGCTCTGTGGAACAACTTTTTGCTTAGAAATAACCATGTACTTTGCTTTCTGAGCCAAACCGACATGCTTGTTCTCCCTCACGTAACATTCTACTAGCTTCTGTACTACTTCATCAGACGTAGCTATTAAGACAGTGTCACCTGCAAACCTGATGTTTGTAACAATGTCAGCACCAACCTTTGCAGCTTCAAGGTTTTCTAGGGAACGATGGGTATTTTTGTGTAGACGTTGTAGTAGCCTGGTGGTTGTAAATACCTTGCCTTACTCCTCGTTTGATGCTGACCCAGTCACTGTGATTGTTGACGTGATGGAATGCCGCTGCTTGATTGTAGTAGAGTGACTGCAAAATTCGTAAATCCTCATCAAAAATTTCAAGATTAGACAATTGAAGCATTAGGTTTTGGTGCTTGATCTTTTCAGAGGTCTTGATATTGTAACTTATTCTCAACACTAAAGCTTTATTTCATGTTCCTCTTTCATGTATGAAACCGTGCTTGCAGTTCGATATCTCAGGATGGTTTCACGTCGTTCTGGACGTGTTATGATTCGGAAAAGAATTTTGACCATGTGACGTATGAAGGCGATAATACAAAAAATTCAAAATCCACTGAATTGTAATTTCCGCTACTACAATTAAAATCCTATCAACTCTTGAAAAGACCTGCTTCATTCCAACAATCTTTGCAAGTACTAAAATTTATGTAAGTAATATAGTGACACTCGAATATACCTTATTTGGAAATACGACAAACAGCTCGCAACAAAGTTGCAAAAAATACGCTTAATACTATTACTACTTCTTCTAGTTCTTTGCCTGTTCCAGTCATTGACTGCTTTATCTGTTGCAACCTTCCATTTTTCTTGGTCGTATGCTTTGGTTTCCTTCTACTGTAGACCACAACAAACTTGTTTTGTTACAACGGTTAAAAACATGCCATACATTTAATCACAGTTTTGTCAGTTACATTAAGATGCTTAAGACACTATCGCAATTAATTCAATAATCCATCACAATGGGTAGCTGCCACTTTGACCCTAACTAACTTTTCAAATTACACAGTCAAGAATTTTGAAGAGACATCACTGTCTTAACCCAACCTTTCTCAGTTGAAACAGGGTTCTAAACATTGTCATCACAGCTTAAGTCATTGAGCACATGGTCTGGTGAATTACTCCTTTTTGGTCATATTTGTTTTACCTAATGACCCAACCCAAACATTCTAATTATCTCAATATTTCAGTACGTTATTGGCTTTGATATTCTCTTGCTCAGGATTAATGACTCGGACAGACAAAAAAGCCATACTACCCAAGTTATTGTTTGCTTCCATTTGTTTTTAGCAAACATTAAAGGGAGACTTACCGTCATACAACTTAGTCCTCTAATTCTAAATGATTTTTATCTTTCTATGCAACTTATTTTCAAGGAATACATCATACTATTTATAACTACCAAGATAATTCGTGTATACTGTCGAGTACCTGAAGACCATTAGTAGATTCTAAAATTACGGCAATGTTGAAAACAACTCTGATAACAGTTAATTAAAGTAATTGTGTATATCAACTCTTACCTGCTGCAGCCATGGAACCGTTCTTCGGACACGTTTCTTGCAATCCTGCCCGGGCCATAATAATTATTACCGCCTCCCTGATATTAACATGGCCGGAAACACATGAGGCAGTGATGTCTCCTAGACTATGCCCACCAACTGCAAATGGATCAATGCCAGCCTTTTTCATCAAAAGTTCTGCGACAGCGTACTCAATTGCAAAAATTGACAGCTGAGTTGTAATCATATTCTCGCTGCTATTGCTATCATTATGAGTCGTAAGATAGTCAATAACTGACTCAGTATGTCCGTTTTGTTGTGCTAGGTAATGAACTTTGTAAACTACTTTCTTTATAAATGGATCATTCATGAGATCTGACCCCATGCCTCTCCATTGGGAGCCTTGGCCTCCAAAAAGAAACCCTATCCTACCAGAGGATGTTATGGTCTGTCCATAACAAACCTTTTTGCCTACATTTTCGATTTCTTTATTTAAGTTACTTAATCTCTGGGCAGCTGTCTGTAAATTATCAAATTCGATAGCCACACGGTGGTTGTGTTCGGTTCTTCGTTGAGAAATAGAATAGAGTATATTGGTTATATTCTCGTTATTGTCATCAAAAGAAGATATCCAGTCACTAAACCTTTTAGCTGTTTTAAGCAGAGCTACTAAACACCGAGCTGAAAGGATGAAAACTCTCTTTTTGTCACTCATAGTTTCGCACTTTGACGGGCTCTTTTCTTTCGAAGTAGCTTCCTTTAAAACAAAATGAGCATTGCTCCCCCCATATCCAAAAGAATTAATGGAAGCTAACCTCGGAAGTCCTTTCAAATTTTCAGGCCAGTATTCAAAACAATCCTGAACAAGAATGTTTTTTTCACTTAAAATTAATCTTGGATTTTGATTTTTCACGTTTACAGTGGCTATATATTTTTTCTTTTCAAACATAAGGCATACTTTAGCGAGGCCTGCCAATCCCGCTGCTGACTCAGTGTGATTGACATTTGACTTGACACTACCAACACGCAGTGGTTGATTTTGAGGTCGTATTTTACCATAAACCTCTCCTACCGATTTTGTTTCAACCAAATCTCCAATAATAGTTACTGTGCCGTGCATTTCTACATACTGAATATCCTGTGGAGAGACACCAGCTTTGTTTAAAGTGTCAACAAGTAATAGTTTTTGCCCTTCTTCACTGGGAGCAGTCATTGGTGCTGCTGTCTGTCCATCATTATTTACTCCCCACCCTAATATATCTGCATATATTTCATCGTCACTACACAAAGCATGATCTTTACGCTTCAGTATTACAGCCAGACAACCTTCACCTCTTCCGTATCCATCTGCTTCATCAGCAAAAACTTTACATTTGCCATCAGGTGATAACATATTTGCTCTGCATATAGTAACTTGCTTTTTGGGACATAGAATGAGATTTGCAGCACAAACAACAGCTATATCACATTTTCCGTCTCGCAGATTATCACAAGCAACACTTAACGCCGTTAAAGATGATGAGCATGCTGTATCAATAGCAATACTGGGCCCAGTCAAGTTTAATGCAAATGAAATTCTGTTGGCTGCAATGGAGAATGCAGTTCCAGTACTAGCAAATTGATCGATAGTCAGCATGACATCATCCCTTAATACAACAGAGCTGTAATCCAGATTCATTATTCCGACATAAACACCTGTTGAGCAACGCTGTAAGTCTTCTAATTTTAATCCAGCATCCTCTATAGCCTCAAATGTGCCTTGAAGCATAAGGCGTTGTTGCGGATCCATACTTTTGGCTTCTGTAGCTGAAATGCCAAAAAACTTATAATCAAATTGTTCGATATCCTCCATATAAGATCCTCTCGATACATAAAGTCTTCCAGGTACCGGTCTTGTGGGGTTAAAATTATCTTCAAAGTAACGAAATCTTGCCTCTCTGTCTTTGGGGTATTCGGTAATTGTGTCTTTACCATCAACTAAAAGATCCCAGAATTCATTTTTACTTTCAGCTGTAGGAAATTTCGCAGAAATACCAACTACCGACACTTGTTTTGTGCTATTCTTATTCAATAAATTATATGATTTAGCCAGACTATTATTCTTCCTTCTGAATGAAAAGTTTTGTAAACGATTCCATAGAGAGCGTACTGCAGATACTACGCTTGACGTCGATGCATTTACAGTTGTTTCAATCCAATGTCCGAATATGGACAATAAAACCGGAAGTAAGCAGACTCCATTGAAAAGACCGAATAAAACAATGCCAAAGAACATTTTGAAAAATGTTATAAATATCTGAGACGAAGCAAATGCGGTTGACAGCATACCAAGAAAAGTACTTAAACCACCCATCAGAACACTCACTCCAACCTGCACAAGAGCTTCTCTTATCTTAGCATCGGTATCCTTCTTGGTACTTGTTATAAAGGCGTGGGCCACATGAGCACTATAGTCCACTGAAAAACCAATTGCCATTACTAAGTTGATCATAGAAGTAACATCCAGAGCCACATTCCAGAAATACATTAGTCCAAAGATATTAACAATCAACAAAACAAACTGCATCACTACCATTACTATAAGTAAAGGATGTACGCAAAAAGGAGTCACTAAGAACATTATTACCAGGGCTGCTGAGAAAAGATTTTTTGAAACTTCTTGTACGACCGAAGCATACTGTTCAAAGAAGATAAATGGATTGGCTACGGACTCTAATGGAATAGACAATCTTTCCTCGAGATGCTTTCTGAGTGATAACATTGCATCTCTTTGAAAATTTGAATTTTTTTTATTTTTCATAAATACTAAAATTCGACTGGCACTGATTTTCCCATATTTGTCTCGAATGACGTCGACATTATGTTGAATAAATAAGGGATTGTCAAGAAATGCTTGTATAGATCTATTAAAACTAGCACCCGTTGTCTTGAGGTTTGACAGGTTAGCCCAGTCTTTATAAAAATGTATCCAAGAAAAGTTTAGCGGAAGATAGAATCCGGTATCGTAAGCTAATTTAGGTGACTCCAAAAGTTGTCTTTGCACGTTCGGGTCTGAGTAATCAACCTTTTCTGTTATTTGCAGGTTAACTGGAATAGTCTGTGGGAACATCTTTTCAAACACATCAAGATATTTATAATAATAAGAATCTTTTTTGGCTAAAGCTTTCCTGTCAAATTCACTGCTAACGTTGATGCTTCCATATATACCTCCAGCCAGGAGTATGAAAGCCAAAGATAACACCACACACTTTCCAGATTTAGACAGAACCTTTTCTGTATAAAATCCCATTATTTTCTCTGAAAAAGACCAATTATTTGGTATTCTACATTTGTTTTTGTCTTCAGTTCGGAAACAAGGAATACAGTCCATTCTCATTGAATTAATTCTTCTTGCATCAAAGGAAAGGACTGCAACAAAAAAACTCATCTGAAGCACAAATTCAATTGTTATACATGAAGCAGCATAGAAACAGAAATATCGTATAGCTGGAAATGAAGTCTGGATACTAACAATGAAAGCTACTATATCAGTTATTGTAGTCATAGTAATAGTAGCTCCCACGCTAGATAAACTGTTAGCAACACGTGTTCTGGGGGATTGATTTGTTGAGGTTCTGTCAAAACTATCAACAAGAATGAACGTGTCGTCAATTCCTATACTCAAAATCAAAAACGGCATAACACCAACAAGACTAATAAATGGAATACCAAAAGCTGACATTAAGCCTAATCCTGCGGCAATTCCCATTCCCGTCGAAAACACACCAGCTACTGATAAAAGAGAATGGCCACGAACTGTGTTGGTACAGCGGCTCATCACACTACAAGAAAAAGCAATCATAATAATGAAAGTGATAGTTATTAAAACAATATCACTTGACGAGCTTTCTATTACAGCATCATCTAAACTTCTAGCTGAAGCGTAAAATAAATTGGAGCACTCAAGAGTCGTTGCATAGTTTTCCATATCTTTTAAGAAGTTCTTTTCCCATTGCAGTATCTTATTTTGTGTATATTTTTCTTCACTTTGTTTGAGATAAAAAATAAGCCTTACACCCTTTGCTGTCAAAGTAGGAAGGCCACGTATCAATTTGCTTGTTTTGTGTTGAAGGTGTGAAAATATCATCTGAAGATTAAAAACAGGAGCCCGTCCATTTGACATTAGTTTTGTTACATCTCTGTTCGCCTGTACAATTTTTCTCAAAAGGTACGTGTTGCTGGATATCTTTTTGTTAAATATTTCAGCTGGGCTAAGTATTGAACATTTCAAAGTTCTATTAAACTGCTTTACTTTATTCAAAAACATCGGTTTTGGTAAACACACTTGGGCATAATCGGGGCTATTTAAGACCCGTTTGGTTACATCAACAACTTCTTGCATACATTTTTGCGTAATAATGTTGGTACCATTTTTCGGAACTAAGATAACTTCTGCTTCCCTGGTGTTGAAAATTGTGGAAAAGAATGGGCTAGCAGCTTTCAAAGCATTTTCTGATGGGCTGTTTTCTGGAACGAATAAACGATCGACTCTAGATTCATTCTGCAGGTTAATAAATCCACTGCAGCAAACTCCAACAAAAACAAGAGAAACACATATTACTTTCCATGGATTGTTTGCAATGTTTTTTCCATACTTTTCAAACCAAATTTCCAACTTGGCAAGTAATATTCGTAAAACAACAACCCAAATATCCCAAAATCCAACATGACTTTTACTTTCCTTTTCCATCTCCGCAATTCTGTTTCACCTTGATAGGATAGAAAGCAAAAAAGAAATAATTTGTAAAAAATTAAAAAAAAAAGAAGCTTGTTTTAAAACTTGATCAAGAATAAAATGATCTATTTAACTAGATTCCTCTGATCATTTAACTTCAGAAGAAAAAACAGTACGAGAATTTGAAAGCTTTTGCATTTTTTCTAAAATTTGCGTTTTTTTAATATTTCTATTACCAATGCCATCATAATCATAAAAGTATATTATTTAAATGAAAATTAATTTATCATTTGGTATAATATTTGGGGGGGTTGGGGGGTTAATATTTCTGACCATTTTAGTAATCACCCTCCACCATAAATGTTCAGTGCACTGACCATTTTAGTTCAGTTTTACTTTAAACGGCATACTGTTCCAAATACCAAATTTTGTAAACTTGCGAGCTGCATACCAAAATAAAGTCAAAGGAACTTCAAACAAAGAAAAATAAATAGAAGAATTTAATTAAATTAATGAAACATAAACAGTAAAATACAGAGTATAGCTCAGAGATGCTAGGACATTTTTTATTTTACCACGTTTTCTGTGATTGTTGACTTAACGTGTATTAATAGAGTACCGCTCTCTTACATTATGTCACACACATAACTTTCTATTATACAATATTTTACGTCATATTATAACTGATATTCTATTAATAATGAATGTATATCAATAACTTTTACAATGTAGCGAGTACCTTTTTTTGTTTGGTAATTACAGTTGTCACAAGTTTCCATAATGTATAGAAGGAAAGAAAAGAAGTGAATTCTCAGTGGATTCTCACACTCAAATTGTGACTACCCGCCTAACACCTTTATTGCTTGGAATTATTTTCGTATTAACATCTTATATAGAACTTTATAATTTGCTTACGTATTTGGTTGGCCAGAAATTGTACCGATTTTTGTAAGCTATCCCGGCGCTTATTTTAGATTTCAGGCGCTACGCTTAGTGGAGAGAAGTTATGGTTTCATAATCAGACTAATAGCTAAAAACATGATAAAACGAGAAAAAAACTGTAATTTGTTTTAGAATAAACTATGTTAAGATCATCAACGTGAGTATACTGTTTAGATAACCTTTAAGTAATCTAAATCACCATTTACATTTGACTCACTGAGTACTGAGCAAGTAATCATCCAAAGAGGTTTTTCATAATTCGGCCTTTTCCCGCTTCCAAATTGCCGGATTAGTCACTAATTTACATAAATTAAACTCTTTGTGGGGTACAGAGCCACACCCCAGTGAACGCCTTTTAGTTGCAGACGACATAGTACATTATGACTTACCAGTCTATTCAAAATACAAGCACTTTGCTCGACTCAAAAACATTTCTATGTAATTTTTAAAAATTGAACGTTGCTTGGTCCGCATTTGAATCAGGTCAGGTCAATAATATGCTTACTGCTTAAAAGGATATGTAAAAAAACCCTAAAGAACACTACCTAAAGATTAGAAATTCATGCGCAAACTTATTTTTAGCGCCATCGTCAGTTACTCGCCACCTAATATCCGCCATTTAATTGGGTCACTTTTTTATCTAGGGATTATGTATAAATGTTTATTTGGTTCTTTCATTTTGCACCATAACTGCTTAATCCAAATTTATCGTTATTATCTGTATTCAAGAAATTGCGCATGATTTTTTATTTACAAGCATAACGTTTATAAGCATATTCAGGCTAAGATAGGACATTTTCGTAAGCATATGCTGAGCATATTTCCCAGCCTTGGTTTTTACTTTTGAAGTGTCTTTTTTAGTTCCAAGGCTTACAAAACATTAAGTGTGATAATTCCTAGGAAAAGATTCTATGAAACGTGTAAACAATGCCTTAGAAAATCGAATTAAGAATTCGACTCTATTCGCATTCGAAAATGTTTTTTGAATGTTAAAATTTGAAAACAAAACAAAAGGAACGTTAGTTCTGACTGTCTGATGTATTTCATGTCAATTCAGTTGTTAGAATAAAATATGTCAAAGTGAGAGTCAACAAATGAAAGCAGCCAACATTAGCTGCTTTTGGATTCAAGAAAAAGATTGTGCATCGTGGAATCGAGCAGGAGGTAAAAATGCCTTTGAAAGAGGTAGAAGTTTTGTTTCAATGTGATTACTGCGCTAATCAGTTCAAGAGCAGCCAAGGCTTGGCATTCCATATTAAAAGCATGCATAATATTATCAATGAAGCTACACAGAAAGAAAAGAACAAAGCTGATTATGATGAACTTTTATCGTTTCAAGTTAAGGAGGTTGTTGATCAAATGGTGAACAGTGTGGTAGCGGCAGAAGCCAAGAGTTTAGGTGCGAGCAAGAACTCAGGGAAAAAAAGAAAGCAGTATACAGCCGTGTACAAGACAGCTGCAATATGCGACTACGAAAGTGGAAAGCTGCAAGAAAGTGTAGCAGAGAAATATGGCATCGCTCAATCCCAAATTTCTCGATGGTTAAAGTTATGTTTTTTATTTGAACAAAAAGCTGTCAACTTTTGTTACATGCAAAAAGTCTCTTTCTAGTGAATCAACCTTAATTTTGACAACCAAGTACAATAAAAAATTTGGATTAAATTTTTTCGGAAAATAGGCATAATTTAAGCATATTTTAACCCTGTCTGAGTTTACTCATACATCAGCCTATTTTTGCAAATGTCTATGCTTATAAAAAAAACATGTAATTGAAATGCACAGTAGATATAGTAATGTTTTGTAAATATGTGTTTAGTTAGGCTCAATTTTAATAAATTTAACCTGGTATACAGAAGTCTCTAGCTTTGGCAGATGAAAGAGTTGCTGTTTATTTTAGTCTTTCTTGGATACAACTATAAAACAAATTTCAAAACAGGGTCTTTCACAAACGCAACGGTTTGTTACTGAAAACGCTGTTATCGCAAGCTTCCAATTAAAATAAACAACGGAAACAGTACTTAAGTAAAGTTGAAAGTAACTCTAACAGTGCAACTGAGGCTAGAGATGTAGAATCAGAATTTTCAATGGCCAAAACATACATTACCTCGACCAGAATACGAAAGTAGTCATGTCTAATGAAACATTCCCTATTATTTTGTCAATCATTTCTCTAATCGAAATATATCTACACCGAGCATTTGAGACACCCGAAGAGTACCGACATCTAAATGATGATAAAATGAAAAGAGATCAGAGTGTGGGTAATATCGAGAAAGCAATGTGGCGTGGAAGTTCAAGAAAACAAGTGCTCAAGACCGGATAAAGTCAAATAACGCTAGTTAAATAACTCGTTAATAACTAGTTAAATAAGGATGAATCATTGGCGTGAAACGACGGAAACCTTTGACTTGGTTTTTAAGTTGACATTTTGATGTGGTGTTTATTCTCTCACAGAAAATTAATTCTAAACGCTAAAAGCCCAGGATAGCTCTCCCCATAGCAGTAAACAAAATGATCATTTAACCTTGAAGATATTACTGAAAGTAAGGAATAAAAAATCCATCAACTTCTTTGATGCAACAGGAAAGAAAAAAAAGCATATGGATTTCATCAAGCATACTTTTTGATTGCCCAAAGAGAAAATTTCCAAATATTTAGTAATGCCAATACGTCACTATGCATAATTATGAATACCGCGGTCTCACATGCCTTGCATAGGGGTAGGCAAAGAAAGAGATTGAAGCAAGATATAAGACACAAACTGATCACTTGATCTTGATGATTCCCTACCCGAAAATCGAGATGTCTGGAGGAATGCAATAGAGCCAAGAAAACACAGCATTTTTAGAATAAATATTGTGTGAAGAACGAAGTTTTACTTTATTACTAAGGCAAAATTATCGAACAAAAACAAGAATGTTCCACTCTTTGGCTTTCCTCTTAATTTTTTTTTCGTTAAGAACCACACAAGGCAAAAGGCCACCAAGGGTCTATAAATAACAATAATAACAATAATAATAATAACAATAATAATAGCCGTCCTGGTTACGACATTAATATGCATCACCACTGCTGCCTTGTGGGGTAACCCTTGGTTGGGAAAGGCTAGGAGAAGGTAATTTTGAATCCAAATCCCCTAGCACAGCCTACCCAGCTGTCAGTACCCGGAAAGGGTCCTAACAGATGGGTTAACCAGTGAAACCAACGGCTTTGTCAACAGAAGAAGGGAATGTCTTTATTAATGTCGAAAGGCGGATGAGTGGAACTAGGCTACTGCGGAAGCAAACTCACCCATACCTAATAATATCGTTATGGAAAAGACACCCAAAAGAATTTCATCCCGCATCGCACGTCGCGCGGTTTACCAAGGTGCGTGTTTCTCATCGGAAAACTAGGATGAGATCGGGAAGTCAGCTACTGGACGAAACCTTCCTGAATCAAATGTATTAGAAGATATCCATGAACAGCCCACCCCTCAAAGAGGCCTCCTAAATGCAAACGTCAAACATTCGGCAAAAGGTACCAGACAAAAATGGTCACGAGAAGAATATAAAAATGTCATGGAATCATATCACCCAGCTAAAGTAGATCCTAGAGGAACAGCTACAACGAAGGCGACATATGCCATCGGGAGAACTAAGTATCCTACAAAGGAAAGCTACTTGGATGCTAATAAACTAGCAGCGGTTAAAAGAAATCGAAGGTGTTTGTTTTTTAAGACAATACTGAAGACAAAAGCATTGTGTCAATTCAATTTTGATTCGCGTCCAAGGCTGTTTGTCCCTTTCAAAGAGATTGAATTTACTGACAACGAGAATGCAAGTTTCTAAAGATTTGATTAGATTTTGCCTGATTTAAATTCTGGTCTTGCAGTTTAAATGAATCTGTTTCTCTATTTTACAATTTAGAGAATTTATGACAAAATCAATCTAATATCCTGTAAAACCTGATAATATTTTATTACTTTTTAATATACACACACACAACCACACACGTTCCACATACATTGAACTCGCGCTTTACACTGTACAGTTGTCTTAAACCCTGTACAGAAGGGAAATGACTACCCTCCAAAAAGTAGCATGAAATGTGTTTGGACGATTTTTCTAAATCTTTATGTTCAAGCCACCAAACAGGACTATTCTTACACAATTTGATTTGAAGTAAGAGAACAGAGTTCATGTTTTTTCCCACACCATCTATCTCGTGTTGACAAAACCTCTTTCTTCATTTCAAAAGAATTGACCTTATGAGTCAGTAACCTTTCACGATTAGAAAGAATTAGACATTCCACAGTAAGGTTCATTTTTCTATCGTGATTTCTAAGATGTTTAGAAGTTATATTGTTGGGCTTAAACAAAATTTCTTTGTAGGTAGATGAATTCCTTACTCATTTTGCCACACACAGACAAGTAATAACTCTAAAACTGTATATTTTTAGTCGTCACTAAAGTAATCGAACCGTCTTCTTTACGTTCTCTTTTTCTTCCTGTATCATGAAAACCTTATTTTATTCATCAGTTTCGACATATCTATCGTTTCTGTTCCTACCTCAATCTAGCTTCTACTATTTTCTGAAATATTGGCATTATTATGAGATTTTTTGATTGTTTGATATATTCATTTGTCATTGAATATATTTTTGTCATT
>RDPX01000126.1:1084268-1115255 GCA_003991215.1 Morbakka virulenta
AGCGCAACATTCGCATTTCTGCCACATCAAATTGGCTTTCCTCGCGTTTGGTGAGAGGCACTGTTTCCATTCCATACAACATTGCTGGTCGTACCAGTGTCTTGTAGACCTTGCCCTTGAGCTTTCTTGGTATGTGTTTGTTGCATAATACTCCAGAGGCCTTTCTCCAGTTGTTCCAGCCAGCTTGGATACGCTTCTTCACTTCCTTGTCACTCCCTCCATCGCTCTGGATCGTTGAGCCCAAGTACTTGAACTGATCAACTTCAGGTACTTCTTCACCAGATATCTTGATTGGTGGTAGATCTATCTTTTTGTTGATGCACATGTACTCAGTTTTTGTTCTGCTAACCTTCAAGCCCCTTTTTTCAAGCCACTCTCTCCAGTTCTCCAACTCCCTTTCTGCATCAGCCTTTAACTTATTCACCAATGCCACGTCGTCTGCGAACATCATGTTGTACGGGCACTCCCTCCTCACCTCCTCTGTCAGCCTGTCCATGACTAGGGCAAACAGCAGTGGGCTCAGTGCTGAACTAACGACAAAATAGCGCTTTTGTTCTAGTAGCGGGTAGTAGCAGTAGCTATTTTGTCCCAGTAGCAGAGAAGTCCAGTAGCTATTTTGTCGGTAGCTATTTTGTCCCGGTAGCGGAGAAGATCAGTAGCTATTTTGTCCCGGTAGCTGTTTTGGGGTAGCTGTTTTGGGGGTAGCTATTTTGTCGGTAGCTATTTTGTCCCAGTAGCAATATTCTATAAGTGGTACTTTGCAGAAAGCCCTGGGTGGACACACAATATGTTGTGCAATCGTTCCAATGAAAATGAGTTTAATAACAATTTCAATAGTTGTTTTGTGACTTTTTATTTTGAACATTGAAGAAACGTTCAACAGTTTACTTTACTAAAGCCACAATATATTTTTTTTAAAAAGTCGAAAAGTGCGAAAATAGTTGTCTGACCACCATGCCCAACCACCTCTGGTGATCTGCTGGTACTACAACGATTTGTGAGAAATAACTGTCACTAAGATAAAAATGAAGGAATTTAATCAATTTCAGCTGAAAAACAATATTTAAATGAAAAAACAAAACTATTGAGACCACCAAGGTATATCTCCATTGGTTTCCCATGCAATATCTTATTACTAACATGCCTCTTTGGTTCATGATATTCTGTCCTACTTCCAAAAGTTATCATTAGATGGATTTTCCTAACAATATAATTGATAAATACAAGAAAACAAGCTTGCACTCAGCTATTGCTAGAAATTAAAAGAACTAGCCCTATATAATAAAGGGAATACTCACAAGTAGCATGAAAGGAACTTTCTTCATATAGAACCTAAAAACAGAAGACAGAAAAATGCCTTACGACCAATATGCCAGATATCTTCAAACGTTCTTTCAGATACGTCTGTTATTTTTCTAAAAATATGAAAAGCAAGAAATTAAAACAGACAGATGAAAAAAACAACCGGAGAAAACAAATTCATCAAAAATAAGAAAACGGTTTTGCTTGCATTTTATAATGATCACCACAAAATGTTAATGGTTGATTTTTTTTAAAAAAAATCAAAACTTCAACAATTATACTTGTTAAAAAACGAAACGGCATTATAAACATGATAATGTCATATATACATTTATATTGTTCATCAAATTTAAGGGAGTGATTAAGCAAAAGACAATATTTATTCATTCAAAAGTAATGAATATATAAATTCTAACAACATCTGGGAATATCGATAACACAACAACCCATCAAGTTTTTTTACTTGAATTATATCTATTCCAATTATACCTTTTAGAGTTTTTCGCATTATACAAGCATTAAAAGATGTGCTTTGCTTTGGATTTTATATTATTCCAAAAGCGAAAAAAAGATGGGAATGCACTCCAAAAATTATAAGAAATATTCCATTGAAATAAAGATCACATTGAAACATCATGATAATAAGTATAGGAAATCGTTTATCTATAGACATACCTTGAATTCTCCACCAACACTTCTTTTCATCAATATTACATTGTCCTTAAAGCTATTTATCTGTCATGCTTTGAAGTAGTATATATAACGTAGCTTCTTACCAACGTTTAACACTATGGCCCTTCAATGTGTAAGTAGCTATTAGTGCTGGAGCTGACCCCAGTTGCTTGCAAAAGAAGTCGTGACTTCTTTTACCAAATCAAGAGTAGTTACTAAGGTAGTTTTTTTAATCAGCATGACTGACTCAATACTTATAAGAACCAGAGGTAAAGGAAATGACGTCAGAAAAGCAAGCTGCTATGACATTGAATACTAATGGTTTTCCAATATTCTGTTTTACAATATATTAATGCAATACATTGAGCAAAAATTGCATAACTTCATAACTTTCATTGAGCAAAAATTGCATAAGGTCCCTCGAAATAGATAAACATATTTTTTAGCTTATACTTTCTTAGTTAGGCAACCTTCAATAGCATCACTCTACTAACGAATTTCAAAATTGGTAAATAAAATAGCATCTTGTGAAAAAAGCATTGTATGCATCTGACTATTTTACTACTGCGTTAAACTTTAGCAAAAACTTCATTCATTTTGAAATTTTCTTCAATAAATAATAGTGGGGTTTTTTTGGAACTGAAAGAAACCCAAATTGTGTAATACATGCACACACAATATATTTTCAATATTACAGATGTCAATATTTTATATTCTTAATATTTGATTTATCCATCTTTAAAAAATATATTACCTTTTTTTGATCAGTAGGTTTTTGATTGTCATATCATTTGTAATATGTTACTTTGTTCATGGATCATTAGATATTTACAATAAACATCCATCTTGTTAAAAGAGAAAGCAAAACTGAATTCCCAAAGAAAAAGATAGCAAAGCAAAGAACTTTCTTTTCAATATTCGCTTTGAGTGGTCGAATAATTTCGAAGTAGTTCCGTACATCAATAACACATCGCATGTGTTAATGTCTTCAAAGACAAACAGATTCAATACTGTGACAGCATGGCTTATTTTTTCTGATGACTCCTCGCTTTAATCAAAGCGCAGTTGTTGACCTGAAGCTGGACTTCAAAGGAAAAGTTATTGTAAGGAAACCATTGTTCCTGTCGTACGTGCTGAGGTTTTCTGTCTTTACGTCTCCCATAGCAACGTGGAGAAAACCTTTCTTGGGGGCAAATATTCTCACAGAAAAAAACAGCCGTCAATGGTACTGTTAATTCTTTCCAAATTAGCATTTGATGTAAGAAAGACTCACAAAAATTTCCAGCATGCAATGAAATGAACAAACCACATCAAATTTAGTACTGGTACAGTGGAATATTAAACTTTTAGTTTTAACACATTTTAAAGGCCCTTGGTCATAAAATTAAACCTTAACAATTTCATGCGGCACTTGGCAACATTTTTCACTTTATAATTCCAATAAACGGTACTCTTAGTTTTTAAACAAGAAACAAGTTTAAATTTGTAGTATTTAAGGCTATTCATAACAGTATTGTGTAAAGTTTTCAAGTCAGCAGAATTGTTCCCTTCTCGTTGTATAGAAGTTTTACCATGATCAATAATAGAAAGCAATAAAAAGTAATTTCCTCAAGCATACGTGACATCAAAGTTTTTCAATGGTGCATTAAGATTTGCCTTTGGTCTATTAAATTATCTTGAATTGAGACATCTTATCCTTTAAATAAAAAATTAGCCAATTTTGTACATGACATTTTCAATTCTTAAAACTCGGACTTTAGATGAAACATTACCGATCTAAAAAAAGGTCTACAAAAATCCAAACAGACTTCTTGGTTAAAAAATACTGTTATAATGTGTTATAATGTGGTTATAATGTGATTTCCAATTCCTTCCCCCTTCTGTCTCCTTTCCTATGTCCTCCCTTTTCATTTTCTTTTTCTTCTCTACTGTCATCATGTCTCTAATTTTACCCCACGTTTTTATTGGTGTTTAGCATGTCAACTTACAAATTTTAATGTTACACCTTCTGTTAATAATAGAAAAATATCTTCGTTTTTCCCTAGTTGATAATTCACTAATTTTCCCACGGACTAAATTTTAGAGTATCCCTTTTGTTATTCCGATATTATCTCATTTTTATCTATGCCTCCCATAGTCCTTCACAGATCCTGATTACCTTTGTCTTGAAATTCAGTCGTTGATCTGTTGGTCATGTGTTCGAGGCACAAATGAGGGGTGAAATTGGAACAGTAGGGGTTGATTATATCATCATATATGTCATCATAAGGAATAAGAATGCCATGTCGTATTGAAAATTAACAGTAAAGAATAAATTGTATTAATAAAGATTGGTATTAACCTATGTTGTTGTTTTCTTATTAAAAAATGAAATTTGTGACGAATGATTCTCTTTTCTACTATTCTTGGAAGTTGAAAGTCTTTTTCAAGTATTCTTTGTTCCCATTCTTTGTTGGCTGTTTGATTTTCTTTCTATTGTCGTACAGTAGTCAGACAGGAAATGTAATCTTTATTCCACAATTCAATGCACAGTGAAAAGTTACATAATAACTCTTTTTTTTATCAATGATGATAGGACTAAATTCAGTGGCAATATCTGTCACTTTAATGAGGATACAGGTTAAACCTTTTTTATAACGTGATCCCTTGGCTTAAATACTCTNCTTTTAGTTTTAACACATTTTAAAGGCCCTTGGTCATAAAATTAAACCTTAACAATTTCATGCGGCACTTGGCAACATTTTTCACTTTATAATTCCAATAAACGGTACTCTTAGTTTTTAAACAAGAAACAAGTTTAAATTTGTAGTATTTAAGGCTATTCATAACAGTATTGTGTAAAGTTTTCAAGTCAGCAGAATTGTTCCCTTCTCGTTGTATAGAAGTTTTACCATGATCAATAATAGAAAGCAATAAAAAGTAATTTCCTCAAGCATACGTGACATCAAAGTTTTTCAATGGTGCATTAAGATTTGCCTTTGGTCTATTAAATTATCTTGAATTGAGACATCTTATCCTTTAAATAAAAAATTAGCCAATTTTGTACATGACATTTTCAATTCTTAAAACTCGGACTTTAGATGAAACATTACCGATCTAAAAAAAGGTCTACAAAAATCCAAACAGACTTCTTGGTTAAAAAATACTGTTATAATGTGTTATAATGTGGTTATAATGTGATTTCCAATTCCTTCCCCCTTCTGTCTCCTTTCCTATGTCCTCCCTTTTCATTTTCTTTTTCTTCTCTACTGTCATCATGTCTCTAATTTTACCCCACGTTTTTATTGGTGTTTAGCATGTCAACTTACAAATTTTAATGTTACACCTTCTGTTAATAATAGAAAAATATCTTCGTTTTTCCCTAGTTGATAATTCACTAATTTTCCCACGGACTAAATTTTAGAGTATCCCTTTTGTTATTCCGATATTATCTCATTTTTATCTATGCCTCCCATAGTCCTTCACAGATCCTGATTACCTTTGTCTTGAAATTCAGTCGTTGATCTGTTGGTCATGTGTTCGAGGCACAAATGAGGGGTGAAATTGGAACAGTAGGGGTTGATTATATCATCATATATGTCATCATAAGGAATAAGAATGCCATGTCGTATTGAAAATTAACAGTAAAGAATAAATTGTATTAATAAAGATTGGTATTAACCTATGTTGTTGTTTTCTTATTAAAAAATGAAATTTGTGACGAATGATTCTCTTTTCTACTATTCTTGGAAGTTGAAAGTCTTTTTCAAGTATTCTTTGTTCCCATTCTTTGTTGGCTGTTTGATTTTCTTTCTATTGTCGTACAGTAGTCAGACAGGAAATGTAATCTTTATTCCACAATTCAATGCACAGTGAAAAGTTACATAATAACTCTTTTTTTTATCAATGATGATAGGACTAAATTCAGTGGCAATATCTGTCACTTTAATGAGGATACAGGTTAAACCTTTTTTATAACGTGATCCCTTGGCTTAAATACTCTGTTGTTTGCTCACTGGTACCAACATTCACTAATAATACTTTGCTTCAGTGAGGTTCACCTCGCAGAAACCTTGAAATTCCAGCTTAGAATCTAGCGGAGATAAGCCTATCTCAGGAGAAGAAAATCTGTTAATCCTTGATATGCAATTCTCCAGAATTGGTGTTTTCAAAAGCTAGTGATAACGTAACCTTATCAGCAACCTTTTGTTATAAAGGCAGTGTGTGGTAGACAGTGGCACATCGTTTAATAGTAACCCCATCATTATAGGGCTCAGCTAGTCAACATTTTGATGGTCTGCGTCTAGTTTCTAGAATTTTTTTTCTGTCTTTAGTTTCCTTATTACAATTTCAATCAGACAAATGTCCCTCAGTACCCGAGAGATCTTTAATGACAAGGTGAGGAAAACTATTGACTGGCTCCATATCCGTGAGTGTGGACTCAAAATGTGGTAGTAATAGCCATATATATATACCTGAATATACTTATAATCTTCAAAAAATACTCTCTTCTTAGGTTTCAGTAATTTTGGGAGTCTCTGTTACAATTTTCTAAAAGCTTTTTTTCATTCTGACCCTTCATATGTTATTTTTCTTTGTTAGAGAAGCCTAAAAGAGTAAAAAAACTTGGATCTGAAGATGGACCCTTCTAATGCTTTATATTATCACTTATACAGGTCATCTGTTACTTTTTTTTCTTGTATTAACCTCCCTCTTGGTTTTTGACTAACTTTTGAGACAATACCATACTCTATTGATTAGGCTCTGGACAAGCACACTGCTGATATCTTTCAAAATTTTCAGACTTAGACTCAGAAGAACCTTCTCTTCTAGATACCCTTTGGATCTCTGTTTCTGACCATTGTACAGTTTTGTCTTTATCTGGTTTGGGATGACCTGATCATGTTGTTCTTACTTTTGTGGTCAAGATAATTATTTCAAGTCTTGCTAAGAAGCTACTGGAATTGATTCCACCAATTTCTTATTGATATTTCCTTGGATTCGGTCTTTGGCAAATCGGATTCTTGTCCTGCAACTGAATTCACAGAATGGCTTCAGGTTGGCATTGAAATGCTTGAACAAAGTAATAGTATTTGCAAAATCAAACCTCAGTCTCTTCCCATTGTTTAATTTTTATTGCTCTACTACCATCGTTCATCACAATCATTCCCATGTTCGGTTTCAATATGATGAAACTGTTGAGTCTCTGATTTCTACAGCTTGGCTAGGATTAGAGAGTTTGTGAATGTATTTCTTTACAAATAATAGCACATCGAGATTTCTGGAAGATTTACAACAGTGTATGAAATACTGACAAGTCTGTGGCTCCTCCAGTTTTTCATGATATTCGGCTTCCTATGTCCTGGGAAAAGACTGGTACACTTGCTTCTTTTTTTCCCAATTCGTCTTTAAATGATAATGGTGCTTCTTTGCAGAAATCACCTTTACAAACTGATCACGTTTTGGATTATGTCATAATATATCATATATTGGTTGCAAAGGTTAGTTATTCCTGG
This sequence comes from Morbakka virulenta, assembly GCA_003991215.1. Taxonomy (NCBI): domain Eukaryota; kingdom Metazoa; phylum Cnidaria; class Cubozoa; order Carybdeida; family Carukiidae; genus Morbakka; species Morbakka virulenta. The sequence goes on from RDPX01000126.1 coordinate 1,091,738, forward strand.
GCTTCATCAGTTGAAGCTGTCTCCCTTGTTGTCCAAACTTTTTAATCATTGCTTATCGCAGTTTGTTTTCTGTCCTGAAAATTTTTCAATGTTAAGACTACCTTCCAGAAAGCAGATAATTTGACAAATTCTTGCAAATATCGAGCTATAGTCTTCTTTCTGTATCAGAAAGATCTATAAACGACTTGTCAAACATGCTTTGTTGGAATTTTTGCAGAACCAAGATATTCTTATTAATGTTAAGTATGAACTTCAAAGGTCTGGCTCTGCTGGCGAATTTTTAACTGTAATACTAAAAGTTTTTACAAAGTTATGGAGAAGGGTGGCGAACGACACGCTATAGCTCTGGGTATTTTTATGGTATTTGACAAGATGTGGCACATTGGTTTGTTTCGCACGCATTTTGGTTGTAATATTTGAGAAAGGATCTTTAGTATGATTTGGTACTTTGTCTTGATTCCTAATATGCTTGTCATTATGGGCGAAATTAGAGTTGATGAGTATTCTGTAAATCCAGGCGTTCCACAAGGTTTTAATCTTGATTAAACTCTGGTAACTTACTTCTGTTCATCTACATCCATGCTGATGGCACAACCGTATATTCAAGCAGTGACCACAAGACAACTCAGCACGAACAAGTCAAAAATGTCGAAGGTTTTGGAAAGGAATTGGTTCGGTTTCTTTCATTCCTTCAATAACCTATGTCGTTTAATAGAAAGTTCAATCCTTATTTTTGTCCAATATTTACTGTCGACATTCTACTGTCAACACTACCAAATCTTGATGTTTTTATCGAATTTAGAGAGTTGTTTGCAGCTTGCTAGGTATAAATCTTGAAACTTCTCTTCAATCTTTATGTCATCAATGAAATGTGGCTTTTCTTAGTCTTTTCTGTAGATATTATTATAGGAAGTATTCTAAAAAACTTGCCTCTTAGTACCAGCTCATTGTGTGGCATCTAGTGTGACTATTTTCTTTCAACGTCTTGATCACTTACCCTAATAATATTTTTTTGACTTTGTTGAGATAACTATTTTAATTATTGCAGGTCTTGTTTGCTACAACGGCAAAAGCCTGTGGAAATATTGGCTTCTTAGTATTTCATAAAATAATAGATGACGTTATGTGTTATCATTTGCGGAATATATTTCGGTAACCTGTACCATTTTCAGCCATATTATTGATATTAAATATTTATTCCTATGAATAAAGGTAGAAAACAGTCAATAAATAGAACAAATTTAAACGACCGTTATGTTGTGGCTAGAAGCTCTAACTACCACTTTATTGTCAATTCCCGACTTCGGAACTCGTCCTTAGTGTTAATGGTGGGGCAAAGTTCCCGTTGCCACAGAGCCTCAAGGGTCATTAACANGTGGTGGCAAGAAGCTCTAACTACCACTTTATTGTCAATTCCCGACTTCGGAGCTCGTCCTTAGGGTTAATGGTGGGGCAAAGTTCCCGTTGCCACAGAGCCTCAAGGGTCATTAACAAAGAAACTCTCGATGACTGAGCCAATATTTCGACATCGTCAGCATTGATTGCTTTTCTCACGTGACAGTTCTTTAAATGTTTACCAATTGGTTGGGAGGGTTTGCAATGTTGTGGGAAGCGCTTGACAGCGTGGACATGTAATTTTGTATACCACATGGCTTCTAATTTTCCCCTCAACTTTGGCTTTTAAAGAAGGCAATACTGTTCTTAGTATTTCAGTCATTGTATGAGTTGAATGTTTTCAATTCAAGTGTCAAATCTTTGTCCAATTAATATTGTTTTTCCAATCGGTTTTAGCACTCATCCTTGCTTTTCCACTGTCGCCAAAAATTAGCAGTTTCTTACTTTCTTTAGCATTGATTAACCACAGAGCACCTCGTTTTTTTCACTACCCTTGTAACTGTGCTTCATTATTTTTATCTGATTCGAAGTTCCCGTCAACAGGCACAGCTTCTTGACTTCATTCATCTTCTTTTTCGCTTCTTTTCATTCAGGTTTTCCACGCGTGCAAAGTGGTAGGTGGTCTATATTTAATCTACCGTTACTGTTCTTTGTTTTTCAGTTTCAGACTTAGATAATGTGGTTTTTAAACGTATTTCAGACATGTCTGCTCTTAGGATTTCATAATCATATTTATGATAACAGTCTAGAAAAAGAAGATGCCAAGCATTTAAACTCCATATTTTTGGAAAACAATTAAGATTTTGTCGAATATCTGGTTGCTGTTAACTTTTATGCTGTAATCACCATATCCCAGTAGATATACTTCGTGCCAGACCTCAAACAATTTAAACTTCGTATCTATTTTAAAGCATGACAAAATGGATATCCACAATAAATAATCTCACGGACAAAAACCATAATAGGTAACACTGCCAGAACAAACACTTAACATAAAGTTATTGCCACTGAAAAGTTGAAGCAAAAAATGGAAGTAGTCAAAGGGTTCAGTGGGCAGCAAAGTTAAAATTTAAAATAAAATCATTACTAAAGTTATTGGTGTAGGATATATATCTGGTCGTGAGTCGTAAACTTTTTGTGCTACTTTTCGAGAGGCACTTTTCCCATCATCAGGCTACTGAAGTCATTTGGCTTTCTCTTTTTCGTACTTTGATAGAGCGGATGTTTGAAGAGTAGCGACATATCTACCTTCTTTTGTTGTGTTTCTTTTCTGTCATGCTGGAAGTCACATTTCTGAAAGAGTGTAATATATGCTGTTGATGTGATTACTCTGGTGTAGGAAATGGATGGTTTCTTTTAATTATCTTGTTGCAGTATTTATTTCCCCGCCCAGAACCTTTTTATTTTCCCAGTCAAAGGTGTGATCTTTTGTCCAGCAGTGCTCCTCTGTTTCATGACGTTTGGTGTTACCTTTTTGAAAGGCTCTCTTGTGTTCTTTTTTTCTTTGACCCAAGGAACGATTTGTTTCTTCAATGTAGAAGGCAAGACAGTCCTAATAATGTAGCCTGTAAAATACATCGTTTCTCTCTTCAAGTGGAACTGGGTCCTTTGACTTTGAGAGTATCCTTCTAAGGGTGTATGCTGTAAAAATGAAAACTTTGTATCATGTTGTCCGAGAGTTACTCTTAGCTGTTCACTAATGCAATTGACATAGGGAACACATATTTGTTTTACAGGTTCTTTTCCTTCTTCATAATTACACCTGCTAGTTATTCATAATGCTTTCTCGACATCCCTAATACGGTATCCACTTCGATAGGAGAACCTTTTGAAAGTATTTTCTTCCTTTTTGGGGTCCTATGGGTTAAATTATGCTTCTTGTTCTTTCAAACAGAGTGGTGACAACACTATGACAAGCAGAAACTGGACGGTGTGATGCGCTATCAAGGTTCTGATTTGTGCGAGGTGGTTTCCTATAGATAATTACAGAAATGGTGCCGTCTTCTTGTGTCTTCACTGGGAATCAAGAAGGGGCAATAGTCTTTCATCTTCTTTTGCCATGGTGAACACGATGTGAACACTGTTGATGTGTTCAAAGAGACCTTTTACATGATCTTCTCTAATAATTGCGAAAACATCGTCAACGTAGACAGTTGGACCTTGGTCTACTGTTGAAAATGCTGTGGCTTTAAATGCTTGAATGAATATTTTAGCAACCATAGATGTTGGAGTTTTCATTTGCACACCGGTGATCTGTATGTATATGTCATTGTTAAATAGGAAACAAGTGTCGTCAAGAAGTGCTTGTAGTAAATTCAAAATGTCTTGAGGCTTTAGCGCAGTTCTTGACGGCAATGAATCATCATGTTCCAGCAGGTTCTCGACAATTTGCAAGGTTCCATTAACAGGGATACCTGTGTATAAAAAAGTGACAGCAAAGGAGACCATGACATCACCTGCTGGACTCTTTGTATAATGAAAGCTACGAAATCAGTACTGTTGGTGCAGTGATGTGCCTACTTCTTTGTCCATGGACATAAGAGGTCTGCTATCTGGCGTGAGATTGAAATAAATGGACTACCAGCATAGGCTACAATTGGACATATGTGTAGTGTAGGTTGTGCATCTTTGGAATTCCAAAAAATTGTTGGTAAAGCTGAGTCTGGGTTTCAACCTGTGGTAAAGACAATTATCCAATAGACGTTTTCTCTGTAGTGTAATCAGTTCTTTGCTTTTACCGTAGTGTATAGTCCATCGTTGAGGTGTTCATGACACTTTTGGATGTCATCTGCTTTGTTAAGGGTCACAGTTGCACGGCCTTTATCAGTGGGTAGGGTGGCGAATGAAACATCCTCCGTTATGCTCTTGATGGTATATCTTCCCTTTTTGGTGACGATGTCAATGAGTACTTTGGAAGATTGAAGAGTAAGACTTGTGTCAATTTCAATTTAAAAAAGATATTTTACCTGTTTCAACTATCGAGACAATCTCTTCTGCAGAGATGGTCTTGCCAGTTGCAGAGAAGTTCAAACTTACTAGAAGGGATTTCTCTGTTGATGACGGCAACCAACAGGATGTATTAACAATCCAGTGAGATTTCTGTGTATGATTTGTGGGTTTGGGTGACGTTTGTGTTCAGGTACCCAAATATTTTTTCTCTTTTCCTTGTGGAGACTGCTCTTTGCCTGTGATTATCATTGATGGATCAGATTAATGCGCAGTAGTGTCCAGAAATTATTATGTTCAAATAGAGGGATTCAGCTTCGTGAATGTCTTCCGCACGCCGCATCCGTTTCTTGTGATTTGAGTGAATTCTTTCTTGAAATAGTGTTAATTTTCAAGAATCTTCGCATCAATCTACAAAATTCATAATTTTATGGACTCAGTCAAAGACATTGATGTAGGATATTTATTATATCGTTAAGTCATAAGCTTTTTTCAAAAAAGCTCAGCAGCTTTGAGAACACGCCCGGTCCAAAAAGGTTGCATAAGGACAGTCATAGAAATAAGTAAATGTTATACATTTCAATTCCTCACAACTTGCTTCTAAACATTTACTAACTTATGCGACTAACATATTGATCATATTTTGATATATTATAACATAAACTTTGACAGGTATGCGCTTATCAAACATTAGACCAAGATATTCGCTTATTAAACAGTAGACCAAGATATTCGCTTATTAAACAGTAGACCAAGATATAGCGCGAGTAATAACCAAGTTCCATAAACTAAGATTTGTACCGATACTAATAACATATAGGAGGAAATACCTTGACACATGTGTAAAATTGCATTTTCCTGCTACAAAAAGGGAAGAAAGAAATGAGGAAAACATATTGATCCCAGTTAATGAGTTGCATCTTCATAGAGGGTTGAAACAGATGCAATCGAACTGAAAAACTGTTTGGGTTTAAAGGTACCGGAAACGAAATATTCAAGACTACTTTAACAATCGATATCAAGAACCTCATATACCCACACCACTTCTGGTGTATTGGTCGTGTGTGTCGTGTCCAAAATATATCATTCACACCAAACCAATTCACCACTTAGAAGTAAAGCTAATGAAATATCGCTAAACATAGGTCGCTTCTAGACCTTTTGGCTAAGATCAAGCGCACGACTCTTTTTCTTCCTTAGTTTAGTTTTAAGGGTAGGATCAGATCCCACAGTAGCTGTGGCCTTGGCATGCTGAGACATTGCTTCTCGACCAACCAAGAGGAAGTGTCGTCCAACGGAGGGACATTGGGAAACAACTGGTATATATATTACCGTCCATTGTGTATTGCCTGCTTTTTCTCCATCTTTACTTGTTCTGTCCGGTCTGCACGGGATCTGTCATGTATAAATATGTAAGACAGACATAAATGGTCCCACTGTTTATACTAGGGGTGCTATTAATGAAAGACCAAATATTGGTTGGCAAAGAACATTTGAGGGAATGAANGACCAAGATATTCGCTTATTAAACAGTAGACCAAGATATAGCGCGAGTAATAACCAAGTTCCATAAACTAAGATTTGTACCGATACTAATAACATATAGGAGGAAATACCTTGACACATGTGTAAAATTGCATTTTCCTGCTACAAAAAGGGAAGAAAGAAATGAGGAAAACATATTGATCCCAGTTAATGAGTTGCATCTTCATAGAGGGTTGAAACAGATGCAATCGAACTGAAAAACTGTTTGGGTTTAAAGGTACCGGAAACGAAATATTCAAGACTACTTTAACAATCGATATAAAGAACCTCATATACCCACACCACTTCTGGTGTATTGGTCGTGTGTGTCGTGTCCAAAATATATCATTCACACCAAACCAATTCACCACTTAGAAGTAAAGCTAATGAAATATCGCTAAACATAGGTCGCTTCTAGACCTTTTGGCTAAGATCAAGCGCACGACTCTTTTTCTTCCTTAGTTTAGTTTTAAGGGTAGGATCAGATCCCACAGTAGCTGTGGCCTTGGCATGCTGAGACATTGCTTCTCGACCAACCAAGAGGAAGTGTCGTCCAACGGAGGGACATTGGGAAACAACTGGTATATATATTACCGTCCATTGTGTATTGCCTGCTTTTTCTCCATCTTTACTTGTTCTGTCCGGTCTGCACGGGATCTGTCATGTATAAATATGTAAGACAGACATAAATGGTCCCACTGTTTATACTAGGGGTGCTATTAATGAAAGACCAAATATTGGTTGGCAAAGAACATTTGAGGGAATGAAATATTTTGGTTAATTCAATTTCGGAAAGCTTTTCTGTTTTATCAGCTGTTCAAAGTTTGCTTCTTTCCAGTCGCTCAGAAAGAATGAAGTAATATTTTCTCTTACTAGAAAATTAGATAATCTTTTTTTATGCTATTGATTAGCCTTTATAATTAAAAAGACCTGGCTAAATATTTTGAAATAACGAATTAAATCCATAACTTTAACAACATTACAGAAAATAAAATCAGCTCACGTTATGTGGTTGTGATTTGTTAACTGAGCCCTAGCCAACCAAATTCAGAAAAAGTAGTATATTCCGGTACAGAACTGTCATACAAGTAAAGGGTTCGCTATAAATCACCTAACAAAAAAGCCCGCCCGACTTGACAACGAAGAATCTTAAAAATTTATAACTGATACCGCACACCACAAAGCAACCCTCGACATTGTTGTGCACCCAGTTTATCTCTTGTTGTGACACGAAGGCAACAGTTACCCTAGACAACACATCATGTCCCAATGAATCGGTGGGAGGTAGCATGTGTCCCGAACTTATAGGCTTATAGGTCACAATCGTTGTACAGAATATACTTAGAATAGATAGATAGATAAATTGGCAGATGAGTAGGTAGATACATAGATACACGACTGATCAATAGATAGATAGATGGACAAAAAGAGAGATCAATAGATGGATAGGTAAATGCATGAATAGATAGAAATTATTTTTTAATGCGGCATGTTTGCAAGTATAGCCTATAATATCAAGCTCTCACCCGGGTTTAATAAGTTCGGGACACATGCTACCTCCCACCGATAGCCCTTAAATCTCACCCTGGTTTCGGTACTGGTTCATTGGGACATGATGTGTTGTCTAGGGTAACTGTTGCCTTCGTGTCACAACAAGAGATAAACTGGGTGCACAACAATGTCGAGGGTTGCTTTGTGGTGTGCGGTATCAGTTATAAATTTTTAAGATTCTTCGTTGTCAAGTCGGGCGGGCTTTTTTGTTAGGTGATTTATAGCGAACCCTTTACTTGTATGACAGTTCTGTACCGAATATACTACTTTTTCTGAATTTGGTTGGCTAGGGCTCAGTTAACAAATCACAACCACATAACGTGAGCTGATTTTATTTTCTGTAATGTTGTTAAAGTTATGGATTTAATTCGTTATTTCAAAATATTTAGCCAGGTCTTTTTAATTATAAAGGCTAATCAATAGCATAAAAAAAGATTATCTAATTTTCTAGTAAGAGAAAATATTACTTCATTCTTTCTGAGCGACTGGAAAGAAGCAAACTTTGAACAGCTGATAAAACAGAAAAGCTTTCCGAAATTGAATTAACCAAAATATTTCATTCCCTCAAATGTTCTTTGCCAACCAATATTTGGTCTTTCATTAATAGCACCCCTAGTATAAACAGTGGGACCATTTATGTCTGTCTTACATATTTATACATGACAGATCCCGTGCAGACCGGACAGAACAAGTAAAGATGGAGAAAAAGCAGGCAATACACAATGGACGGTAATATATATACCAGTTGTTTCCCAATGTCCCTCCGTTGGACGACACTTCCTCTTGGTTGGTCGAGAAGCAATGTCTCAGCATGCCAAGGCCACAGCTACTGTGGGATCTGATCCTACCCTTAAAACTAAACTAAGGAAGAAAAAGAGTCGTGCGCTTGATCTTAGCCAAAAGGTCTAGAAGCGACCTATGTTTAGCGATATTTCATTAGCTTTACTTCTAAGTGGTGAATTGGTTTGGTGTGAATGATATATTTTGGACACGACACACACGACCAATACACCAGAAGTGGTGTGGGTATATGAGGTTCTTTATATCGATTGTTAAAGTAGTCTTGAATATTTCGTTTCCGGTACCTTTAAACCCAAACAGTTTTTCAGTTCGATTGCATCTGTTTCAACCCTCTATGAAGATGCAACTCATTAACTGGGATCAATATGTTTTCCTCATTTCTTTCTTCCCTTTTTGTAGCAGGAAAATGCAATTTTACACATGTGTCAAGGTATTTCCTCCTATATGTTATTAGTATCGGTACAAATCTTAGTTTATGGAACTTGGTTATTACTCGCGCTATATCTTGGTCTACTGTTTAATAAGCGAATATCTTGGTCTAATGTTTGATAAGCGCTTACCTGTCAAAGTGTATGTTATAATATATCAAAATATGATCAATATGTTAGTCGCATAAGTTAGTAAATGTTTAGAAGCAAGTTGTGAGGAATTGAAATGTATAACATTTACTTATTTCTATGACTGTCCTTATGCAACCTTTTTGGACCGGGCGTGTTCTCATAGCTGGTGAATTGCTTTTAATTTGAAATTCAATTCAGATAATTCCATGTAAATCTAGGTATGTGATTGTTCAAATTAACGTAACGGTGCTGTGGTACTTATTAGTTACTTAAAACAGGAATACGTTTTTTCGCGAGCTTGTGAGTTTTCATCAATGTCTTTCACTGATTTTACAAATATACTCAAATACCACTCTTATTTAGTGGTACTTAATTTTTTATCTCTTTTATAAAGTACTTGTTTTGCTTTTGTTATTTTTTTCATTTTAGGCCGCCTCTAACAAAATATGTTGGCTATTTAGCATAAGATATTAAACTGTTATCATCAGATTGCATGTCAAAACGTATTACCTGAGACGATTTTCATGTTGGTGGTTAGATTCCATTTTCCTCTTGATGAAACAAAACTGGATAAGTTGCCTGAAGCTCATTATATTTGTCGTTTGATGAATTCGTAATTTTTTTGTAGAAATACAGTAGACCTACATTTGAAATTTTGTTAATTAGCTATTCTCGCTGACTGAGCTGTAGCTGTCAACGTAGTCACCCTCCCATGACTTACGATGACCCCTGCATAAGAAAACTCTCCCCAGTTTCTTCTGTTTACAGATGTGAATAACTGACAGACTGAAAAGAAACGCATATTCCATCTTGAAAGATTTTAGTGAACGGTAGAGGATGCGATAAACAATATGAAAACCTATGTACATTTCTCTAAAAGTTGAAATATTTTCCTAGTGAAAATCAATTTTAATAGCAATTTAATCTAGTGGTTTTAAAAAGTTACATTTTACAGGAATACATTTTAATTTTGATAGCAAAGTAAAAGTGCCAATAAGTCTGACTGCTGCTAAAAAGCCAACCTCCAGCATTCGTCCACCAGGAGTATAAAATTACATTGTCTTATAATAGTTTCAATGACTAATTTTAAAAAAGGCATCGACGAAGAGCAATTACGAAATGACAGTAATGGTAGGTATCGATGAAAATTGTGATTTCAATTGGGTTTTATATGACTTAGGGTGTATTTGAAGCAGTACAGCTTGGACTTTTGAAAAATCGTATGAAGTATGTCGGTTTCTTTAGCAAAACGTACCATGTTAATCCTCTCAACGTGTTTCTCTGGCAAGAAATTTCTTTCTTTGGCTGTGCTTTGAGAAGATGTTTCGTATACATCACTTCTTGGCTGCTCAAGCCTATCTTAAACGAAATTATGTTATCTGCGGCAATAAAACGCATTCAACGATCTTGTACGATTTTTCGATGATATCCTGATATGTTGATTTGGCAGCCACCAACACAGCGTAAAATTGAATAATTGTAGTGTTTTCTCATGATAAAATGGCTTCTTCAATGAAAGGGTATGCTTCAGCTTTGGTTGATATCACTTCAAAAAGCAGATGAAATGGCTCTTGATTTTGTCATGTTCTACAACAGTTACAATCAGTTAAGCTAATTGATAGCTGTTGCATGGTGGCATATTTCTACCGAAGGTATTTCCTGTATAATGTGACTGTGGAAAAAAAATACTTAGGAACCCATCTTGAAAATAATAAGAAAACGAAGAGCTTGAAGTAAAAAGAATTGAGCCCCCAGTCCAAATTCTACTTAAGGTAAGTGGAAAACTGGTAACTGACTGGAGTCCTGTTGCGACTCAATTTGTCTACCCACAACCAACACGTGTTACTGTTGTCAAATCAGAAGAATGCTAGGGAAACCATGCCTTGAAATCATTATATTGAATATAAGTAGTAAAGTACAAGGTTGTGACACACTTCTTATCATTCTAGACATGATTCTTAATAGTTTTCAAGGATTGTTTCTTACCCTATCGATGGTATTAAATGGGTTAAGAATGACAACTATATACCGTCTTTTTCCTTACATGAATTAACATGGGTAAGTGTGATTAAGCAAAGCTGTGTTACTCCGTTCCTTTTCTTTCCTGTCCCCTCTCACACTCTCTCTCTCTCTCTCTCTCTCTCTCTCTCTTTCTTCCTTCCTGTAACTTATTCTCCTTATTGCTCCCTTCCCCACCTCCCTCTCTCTCATTTTCTGTCTTTGGTAAGGAGTTGATATCCTTTTTATTTCTGTGTAGACTTCGATGTTCTATTTTACTTCAAATGTATTGCATCTAGATCAACCAACAAAGTGTGTTCATATTCTAAAGGTTTTATTGCAATTATTTTTTCTTAGAAAAAGTTCATGAGAACTTTTTATTTACTGCTTCTGATACAGCTATAGAGGAAAGAAAGTTTTTTATAAAATATACGACTGATTAAAAGAGAAAAGGAAAAAAATGGCGAAAATTATTTTATATTTTAGTGGTTATAGTCCATGGTCAGCAGGTTCAAAGTTCGAGTTTTCGAAAATCAGAAAGAAATATAATTAACATGGTATCTAAATCAGTTTCGATTGAAGACCCCGATACGGCACATCGGAGTTTGCGTTGTCTTTCCTTTTCTTATTATCTTATCTTCTAAAGTGGTTGATTTGCCAAAGGTATTAAATGCGAAGATGTACTTAATAATCCTGGCTGTTTTTGTTTTCCTTTACTAGGCCATATAAAGAACTTACTTTCCTTTCTTTTTTTTTGAAATAAACTTTAACATACTCTGAGGAGAAGAAAATATTTATCTTGAGTAGTATAAAGCTTTAAATGGAGGAAATTAATGTAACTCAATTATTAATTATAATAATTAACTTAATTATTATAAACTTGTAAAATTTTACTTCAAGTCACTTTTTAGGATGATTTGTATAAAGAATTGTTTCATTTATAAGAGGGAGAGAAAGTTTTATACCTTGAGTTCATTGTTTAAGATCTAAAAGGTTGCAATCTTTAAAGCTTTGATATTAATTAAAATGATGTCAGACGAAATTTCATGAAAGAGAGACAACAGATTTCATTACTCATTGAGACGTTCGGATTTTAGAGTTGAAATTACAGCAAATTAACTGAACTTTTTTTATTTACCTTTCTTGTTTTAAATTTATTTTATTAAGTTAAGAACAGCATAGCTAAAATGTCTAAAATTTTATCGGATGGCATTACATCAGAATTTGACTTTAAAGATACTAGAAATTATTTTCGAGCAGAAAAACATGGGGGGGGGGGAAATCACTGCTCCACTTGAAAACAACAACAGGAAAGGCTAAAATTCTGTCGCAATTGGTTGTACATGACTGAATTTTTAATAATACCTGTCAAAGAAAGTCAAAATATTTGGGTAATTGGAGCTAAACTGCAAGCCTTGCCAAAGAAATCTTCTATGATCCAAACCCAGGTTATAGCGACATGCTGAGAGCGAGAGCAAGGAAGAATATGGAAAAGCACCCAGACCAGGAACTTAATTTGCAAACTCTTGAGCAACATAAGTGAATCAACGATTGCAATAAGCATTAGCACATTTATTGTAAAACATGATCTGTTGTTATATTCAACCTTCAGTATTGTTAAATTTCTTTTTCTCTCTCTTTCCACAGGATTTTTCCAGAAGCAAAGTGAAATTAGGAAAAAATAAAGCAAAAAAAAAAAGAATAAAACAGATTCATGTGTTTGACTAAGAAAAAGAATGAGTTTCAGGCGTAAAAACTAACAACTTTAGCATCATTGTGAAATTCCTGACAGACGTAAAGCGGGACAATTAGCCATTTTGGACAATTCTGTTGATATGGAGTCATTCCAAACAAAAAGAATGTTTTAGTTAATATGGTTGAATGCGTTAACGGTAAAGCAGATGTCATTTATAAAACTCTGAAAGGCACATTGCAGCTAATTTTCATCCCAATGTGGAACATAATTGGTCATTATTCTGATACTCCTAAAGCAGAGACAAGATAACAGTCCTTTCAAAGTTGTTTAAGTCGTATCTTTGCCCAGTACAAACCTTATAAGCATTAATTTGCTTAGGTTGTTACAGAAAACCCATTATGTTTGAATGAAAAGAATAAGCAAACCCTAAACAACAATTTTAGTTAATTATACCTGGATGTCTCAAGTAAATAAACTGGAAAGGTTAAATTCATTTAAATATCTTTTCCAGGGAGGAAAAAATATTTAAAAGTCGATCCTCTGCCCATTCCCCGGACTGAAAGGATCACTGTTTTCTTTCGGGCTTTTGCTTCCCCTAAACTGTTTTCATTCACATGTTTAACCCCTCATCCGCCATCCGTGAGCAGCACCCCTGCGTTGTGCAATCCCATCGTTAGGCCACAATATGGTATGTAATATGATATATAACCATTGCAAAAGGAAAGAACCTTTTGTGCGTTTATTCCCATATCGGAAACTGAAACTAAAGAAAAATATTTGTTTCCTTTGACCTTCTCGAAAGAATGCTCGATCCCATTTATCAGTTTCTTTTGTCATTTCTTCAATAATATTCTGAAGACACAAATAAAGACTAATAACGTTTTTCAATAACGTTCTGAAGACTGTCTGCACGCAAAGCCTGATAATAATTATCAGGCTTACTTTGATCTATTTGTGTCTTCAGAACGTGCACCAGAATCGATAGTCACCCATTGGGCTGAGATCATTTTACATGAGAAAGGAGAACATTTGTGCTTCAATTTAATTTAATTAATTTAATTTAAGCACAAGTGTCAGAAGATAAAAAGCCCCATTTAGAATATTCAGCCCTCGTTGTTTTGCAAAAACACCCTTAAATAACAGTCAAACATCTTTCAACAGGCAAAACACATCATACAGGGAAAAGAAGCCACAGACACATTCAGAGCATGCAACTCTTTTGTTTAGCAAAGACTCCCCAATTGACGCTCAGAAATCTCAGAATAGCAGGCCAACGCCTCGAGTAGACGGAAAGGAAGGAAGTGTCTATTCGCACTTCCATAGTTTATATCGAAGATTTCTATCAACCTTTGTCATGCGTCCTATTTTGACTTGAAGATATTTCACCTTTTCATCCGGTTACAAAAGTGGATTTGGAAATTTGTCACGGTCAATGATGAAAATATCAACACATGACAGTTTAAATTTGATTTTTATTGACATTCACAGACCTTAGTTATCAGCTAACAGTAGGTGCCTAGTAATGTTCTTGGACATTTTCAATTTGTTACTCCTATATCAACTGACACCAAAAGGAACAATGTATTATTTTAAGCTACATGAGAAAGGCAGATCTAAAATTACATCCCATAGTAATTTTTATTGACCTTCCGTTTCGCTTATTTTGATAGTATATGTTAAATATCAGAAGCACTTTTTTATACGGATAACTCCAATAATGATATCAAATTTTCAAAAATTTGTCAAAATTCTCCTTTTATACAGTGGTCACAGCCTGGGATCCCGGTGCTCGGGGAACGAAAAAAAGAGGGATCTTAAGCAAACGGGAACTTAATCGAATTGGAAGTACGTGCATTGCGTATATGTATTAATAAGTGATATAGGAGAAAGAATCATCTTTTTGTGAGCTCAAGCAGTATAACACCAAGATCCTTGTATTGATTAACACGCTTCTGGCTTCTGGTATTTTTTATTTATTTCATTTTTCGTTTTTGTTTTTGTTGTTGTTGTTTTTTTGTAGCTGACAAGTGGGACCAGTTGGTTTCAGACTATTCCCTCCTTCAAAAGGTACTATCCCTCCTTGAGCTACATGAAATTACTTTTAACTAAAATGTTGAAAAAAAGTAATGTATGTACAGATGCATTAAATGAATGTACATGTAAGTGCTTACGATGATAAATTCCTGTATTACCATAGTTTTTCTATCGCGCGAAATCATTAGCAATACATAGGATTACTTTGCCACTAAATAGGAACTAGATTTTAAGCAGCTGGAAAATTTGCCATTTTCAAGATACCACGGTATTATACAGCTCACTTCTCAAGGATTATGAGTTCCCCATTTTGTTATATCGTTTAATCAATCCAAATTGTAATCGATGAAGAGTCTGAAAAATGAGCTTTCTCCAGTCTTACACATTTTATGATGCATTCAGCAACTCGACTTATTTGATTCAAGGATCTCCCTAGTATTGTATGTTGGCTCTGGCAAAGAGTAGCTTCTTTGAGTATGGTGTGTTTTCAGCATGAGACAGATATGCTTAATTTATTTGAAGTGTTGTGCGTAGATGAATACTCTAATCTGAATTATCTCAAAACTATTTTGTATCCATTGCTATCTAATTGTTACTAAGATTTTCTGCTATTTTCCCCACCTAGTGATGTTTTATTTCCGTGGAACAAGACTAGTGTTTTCATGAGAAAGGAAGAAAACATTTTGGTTGAAATCTCATAAATTTTCACTCAGTGTGCCCAATCTAAATTAAAACCAATTTCATAATTCGAGGAAACAGTTATTTTTGTAACTAAACAACGGTTATTTTTCTTTTTTGATTCTTGTAAAGGTAAAGTTTATTGTTAATGTTGTTTTGAGCGAATTTTTAAGTTACTTGATGGATCAATCAGTTTTTGTGTTGACCAAAGAAGTCACAAGAGACAAAGATTCTAGCAATGTGATTCTTTCTTCTATTGAAAGAGCCTGAACGAAGAAGACGCTTTACAAAAGAAATTCTATTTTATTATTTGAATTCTAGCTAATCAATCCTCTAAATGGTGGCAAACTATTTCGACATAATCTTAATGGTTCATCGAGCCGGATAGGATATTTTGTTTTTTTTGATACATCGATTTTATTGTAATAACTTTTGTTGTTATTATTGTTGAACAAAACATAACATCCCTACAGCGAAAAACTCAAAACAAACATTACACTTCGAGACCCAAATATTGTAATGCCAGAAAAAGAAGTCGGTACAGCATTAAAAATAGTTTAGAAGACTGACAAACTAACGAACAAAATATTATCTTGTATCGTTTCAAAAGACGGAATTGGTATTATAAAAGAAATGGAAGTTAACTTTACTTCTCAAGAACGTATCACTGAAGCCTTGACCAGACTTTCTGTGATATTGTATGATTGTATTGTTATTGTTATTGTTATTGAATGTGAGTTTCTGATTCCTTTGTTCTGGGTGGCGGTTTTTCGGCGGGCACGTGGTAAGAGATTGGGACGGGAGGGAATTTTGAGTTGTGGGGCGATCATGATTTTTTAGGAGGAGTCACGGGTTTTTTTTTATGTAGACTTTATGGTCGAGGAGTTGATCGTTGGAATCAGGATTTCACAACTCTGTTGTTATTTGTTGTTCACGGAAGTAGAGTAAACTTTATAGGAATTAACTTTGTTATTTGACCATACCGTTGTTATTTGTTGTTCACGGAAGTACAGCAAACATTATTGACTTTATTATTTGACCACAAGCTATCTCGGCGACGCTGAAATGTCTACTAAAATAACGACAGATATGATTAAGCCATTTACTGGCCAGGGCGATCTCATTGCATGGTTGAAGAAGGTAAAATTGGTCGCAAAGTTACAACATGTGACGGATTTAGCGAGTCTCATACCACTGTATTTAGAAGGAGATGCACTAGCCCTGTTTTTGGAAATGGACGAGAAGGCACAGTTAGATGTCGAAAAAATAGAAGCTAGACTGAAAGAAGCATATGTAGATGGAGCATTTACTGCTTATGGAAAGTTGACACGGATGAAATGGACTGGGGAGCAGGTGGATGTATTTGCCACTGAGATTAGACGTTTGGCAGGACTGGCCGGATTTGTAAATGATTTAGAAAATGTTGTTAAGTTAACATTTGTAAATGGGTTCCCTGAAAAGATAAGTGTAGCTCTACAGCAGGTCCCAAATATATTAACACTGCACATGAGTGAAGTTGTAAGCCGAGCCAGGGTATTGACATCAAATTCGTCATTGGGTATCACTGCAGTGATGGTTAAACAAGATGACCATAGGCCAGAGAACGAGATGTATGCAAATGCCAGGAGGGATGTCAGGGGTCAGTGTTTTCGATGTGGTGGCCCCCATATGGTAAGATTCTGTAGGCAGCCAAAAGTCTGTTATAGGTGCAACAAACCAGGACACGTAGCAAACCAATGCACTGATGATGCTAGTAACCAGGGAAACGAGAAAAGGGGGACTGTTGCGCCAGCAGCTACCCCCTTTCAAAAGTAAGGGCGCTGTCAAAGATCTTGCCAGTTATCGGAATTAAGGTGAATGGAGCTGAAGTACATGGACTGGTGGACACGGGATGTACCACCACTGTTGTAAGCTCGGGGCTTGTTGAGGGTTGCAAAGGTAAAAGTTGGATTACCGCTTTTGATGGAAGGGAGGTCGAGTGTGGAGGAACTAGGTGGGTGGAGTTAGAGGTAGGAGGAGTTTCTCTGAATGTGAATGCAGTTGTAACAAATAGCATCATTAAGGAAATTGGTGTTGTAATTGGGATGGATGTAATTGATCAGTTGGGAGGTGTTACAATAAGTCAGAGGAAGGTCCAATTTGGGACTGCAAAATGTTTTTTGACTGCCCAGTTGCCCTCAATGGATGATAAGAGTAAGGTGAGAGTTATTGAAGATAAGGACTTTCGAGCAGAGTTTGATGGAAGACAGTGGACGGTTGAATGGTTCTGGAAAGAAAATCAACCACCAGTTTTAAGAAACAAAGTAAGTTGCTACAAGAATGGCCTGAATGGAGAAACAAGAAGGAAATTTGAAAAGGAAGTGGACAGGTGGATTGAGGAAGGAATTCTTGAGCCGTGGGGAGAGAAAGTAGAATGCGGCATTTTGCCACTGATGGCAGTGGAACAATTAACAAAAGGCAAGGTGAGACCGGTTCTGGACTTCCGTGAGTTAAACAAGTATGTGGAGTGTCATACGGGTGATGATGTGGCTGATGTCTGTGGTGAAACACTGAGAAAGTGGAGGCAGATGGATGGGGGAGTAACTATCATTGATTTGAAGTCTGCTTATCTACAAATTCGGGTGGCTAAGAAGCTGTGGCAGTACCAGCTAGTTAAATACAAAGGAAAGACTTACTGCCTGACAAGGCTGGGGTTTGGACTGAATGCTGCACCACGTATAATGACAAAGATTTTGAAAACAGTCTTAGAAGCGAGTGAGAAAATTAAAGTGGCGACAAATTCTTATATTGATGACATTCTTGTTGATGAAACGGATGTGTCAGCAGGAGAGGTAGCATGCTATTTAGAAAAGTTTGGACTAGTTACCAAACCACCAGAACCCTTGGAGGGGGGAGCTGCACTTGGACTGAAGTTAAGGCGAATTAGAGGGGAGCTGCAATTTCAGAGAGGTAATGAGATCACAGATATACCAGATGTGTTGACTAAAAGGGAGTTGTTTTCTCTGTGTGGAAAAATGGTGGGTCATTATCCCATTGCTGGGTGGCTGAGGATTGCATGTAGCTTCATCAAAAGACATGCTAAAGGATCAAGGTGGGATGACCAAGTAGGAGATACCACAGTCTCCAGGATGAAGGAGGTGCATGAAATGATAAAAAGGGAGGATCCAGTGAAAGGCTGTTGGTATGTACAAGGAAAAGGAAAGGGTGTTGTTTGGTGTGATGCAAGCAGTATAGCTCTGGGAGTAGTCCTTGAAATAAATGACTCTGTGGTGGAGGATGCTGCATGGCTTCGAAAGAAGGAGGATTACAGCCACATCAATGTGGCTGAATTAGAAGCTATACTGAAGGGTGTAAATTTGGCATTGAAGTGGGGGTTACAAGAGATTGAACTGAGGACAGACTCTGCTACAGTGAATGGCTGGATGAAATCTATTATTAGTGAAGAGAGAAGGGTTCGAACAAAGGGAGCAGCTGAAATGCTAGTGAAGCGAAGATTGGGCAACATAAAGGATCTGATAAATGAATATGGTCTGATAATAAGTGTGGTGCTTGTACCAACTGAAAAAAACAAGGCTGATGTGCTGACAAGGGTAAAAAAGGCATGGCTGGTTCAGGACACAGGAGGAAGAGAGATGGAAGGTGATTATGTCTGTTGCGTTGATGCAGTCAATTTGACTGATTTGCATAACATGCATCATATGGGAGTGGAAAGAAGTTTGTATTTGGCAAGGAAGGTGGCTCCAGACGTTTCTAGACAAGCAGTGAAGCAAGTGGTGAGTAGTTGTGAGAGGTGCCAGTCCATTGATCCAGCTCCAGGGAACCATGAGGTAGGACAGGTTAGTGTAACTGATAATTGGAGGAGATTAGCTGTTGATGTGACCCATTATAGGCATCTGCCGTACTTATCACTGGTTGATTGTGGACCAGGCCGGCTGGCAATATGGAGAGAATTGAGGGGAGAGGGTGCTGAGGAAATCGCTAAAGTGCTGAATGCTGTCTTTTGGGAAAGAGGTCCTGTAAATGAGGTCCTCATGGATAATAGTACAGCTTTTCATTCTAAGGTGGTGAAAGAGATGCTCGACAAGTGGAACATACACCAGTTTTTTAGAGCAGCATATCGACCCGAAGGAAATGGGATAGTTGAGAGAAACCATAGAACAATTAAAGCTTTGGCTGAAAGAGGTAATATCTCCCCGACTGAGGCAGTGTTTTGGTACAATATGACGCCTAGGTCTGGTCAGTCAGAAGCCTCAGTGCCTCAACGAGCAGTGTTTAAGTATGAATGGAGACATCCGTCTGTGTTAACGACTAAGACCAATGTTGAATCAGCACAGGTAAAGCTGGGGGAGGAGGTGTGGGTAAAACCTCCAGATGCACGGTGTACTACCAAATGGAAGACTGGGAAGATTACAGACATCAATTCAAAGAACAATGTGTCAGTTGATGGGATGCCTCGCCATGTGCTGGATATTCGTAAGATCATTCATCAACCAAGTGACTCAGACCAATTACAAGGTAAAAATCAATGTCAGACTGATGAAGGGAACAATGGTAGAGTTAATGTAGTGAACAATGAAAATGCAGAAGGAGCGGAACAGCACCGATACCCAAGAAGAGAAAGAAAACCTCCTACTTGGATAACGGATTATGAGATGGAAGAGGACTACTAAATTCTTTTAATCTATTGACGTTGTGATCTTGAGATCAAGGGGGCGTGTGATATTGTATGATTGTATTGTTATTGTTATTGTTATTGAATGTGAGTTTCTGATTCCTTTGTTCTGGGTGGCGGTTTTTCGGGCGGGCACGTGGTAAGAGATTGGGACGGGAGGGAATTTTGAGTTGTGGGGCGATCATGATTTTTTAGGAGGAGTCACGGGTTTTTTTTTATGTAGACTTTATGGTCGAGGAGTTGATCGCTGGAATCAGGATTTCACAACTCTGTTGTTATTTGTTGTTCACGGAAGTGGAGTAAACTTTATAGGAATTAACTTTGTTATTTGACCATACCGTTGTTATTTGTTGTTCACGGAAGTACAGCAAACATTATTGACTTTATTATTTGACCACACTTTCTTTAGCAGTTGACAAGTTAGAAAAAGATGAACACTCCTCTGTAATTCACCCATCATCGTCTTCGTAGTCATCGAAATCCGCTTTGAGAATTCCTAAAATTAAACTTAAAACAGTTTTCTAGAGATAAACTACCCTATCAATCCTTCAAGGAATCATTTAAAGCCAGTGTTAATTCAAACGACAATCTAAGTCATATCGGAAAGTGAGAAGCTTGCTTTTTGGGAAAGCAGATAAGCTGACGGCGAAACCAGAAATCAAATTGATTTCATCACCATAAATGCCCGTTTCAGGAAGGCAATTAAACAAGTGAAAAGCTACCCCGGAGCTGACTGCGATAGTGATTACGTTCCTGTTACTTGTAAACTTCAGATGAGATTCAGAAAGAAGAAGATTGCCAACTAAGCACCAAAGTTAGATTTTACGGCGCTGCAATGTAATACATGTGTAAGGCAAGAGATTGCACTCAAAGTACACAACAGATTCGAAGTTCTTGAGCAAGAGGGAAACTCTATGTGGGACGCGTTCAAACAAGCATCCACATAAGCAGCGATAGAGACGTTGCTGCCAATTAAAAGACAAATCAGGAAACCTTGGATGACAGAGAAGATAGTGAAGGACATGAAAGAAAGGCAAAAGGTCAAAGACCGCAGCAGTGAGGAATACCGAAATAAAACTAGGTTGATACGACACAAGTGCAGAGACGCGAGGGAAACATGGCTAAATGAACAGTGCTCAGAGATAGAGAAGGCGAACTCGACAAGTCTCAAGGAGATGTATGACAGGATCAAATCACTGTCAGAAAGAAATACACGAACCTGCAGCGGTTTCATTAAGTCTAAGGATGAAAAAATTCTTGTTGATGATGAAGGTATTATGAATAGATGGTCAGAGCACATTGCGGAGCTTTTTGAAGATGACAGTGGTGACAGACCAATCGTCAGGAATAACATGGATGGCCCCCGAATCATGGAATCAGAAATACGGGCAGCAATAAAGAAGATGAAAAGAAACAAAGCTTGTGGGCCAGATGGTATCAACATAGAAATTATAGAGGCTCTCGAAGACTTTGGAATTACCACAATAACAAGAATAGCTAACACGATATATGAAACTGGGAACTACCTGCTTAACTCTGTATTTGTCGCTATACCCAAGAAGCCAGGAGCAATGGACTGTGAATTTCATCGTACGATAAGCTTGATGAGCCATGTGACTAAGCTGTTCCTACGTGTTAGCATGGCCAGGGCAAAAAGGAAAATACAAGAAGAAGTAAGCGACATACAATACGGATTCGTGAAGGATTCTGGGACGAGAAACACCATATTTGTTTTGAGAATGCTCGGTGAAAGAGGTTTCGAAATGCAACAAAAGTTATACCTTTGTTTCATCGATTATACCAAGGCATTCGACAAAGTTCAACACCGTAATTTAATTGACGTTCTGAAATCGATCAGCATCGACGGCAAAGATTTACGGCTTTTAATTAATTTGTATCACCATGTGAGCTCATACACGGGGCAACAGATAGAAGAAGATGGCGCGTCATGACAGGCAACGTCCGTCAGGATACTGCACCTTGAGAGAGATCAACGGTCTCTCCCTTACAGGCGAAAACTAGAAAGCTGCACTCAAATTGCTGGACAAGAGGTACGGTGATAAAAAACATACCACAAAACTGCTACGATTTTTAAAATTTAAAGACAACTCAGACAGAATAAAATTACAAGAAATTTATGACAACATTGCATGTCATATCCAAACCCTCGAAACTTTTGAAACCCACATTCTTTAGCCAGTCGAGAAACAATGCTTAGAAAAATCATTATAAACATGCTTTCAAGAATCAGTATAATCATTATAATCAGGGAATTTTTCAATAATTATTGAAAAATGCCCTGAAGAGTTTCGTCTATCATCACGAGAAAATTTGAAGACGGTGAATGGGACGTTAAAAATTGCTCGAAGAGTGCAGGAAAAAATTACCAGTACGAGACAAATGTGATTTGAAGCCCAAATTGAGTTTCGACAGAAATACCCACAAAGTTCAGCTGTAGCGTTGCCCAACCAAGACTCGATTTCCTGTGCATTTTGCATGAAAAATCCTAACCGTGACAAATGTGCAATCGTTACAGACACTAGCCGGAAAGAGTCTCTGTGAAGGAGACAAATGTTTTGTATGTCTCACAAAAAGTCATCGATCGCGTGATTGCATGATTGCAACTAAACCGGACACACAAACCTGAGCTCTTTGTGAACAAAATAATTCTTTGGACGCACGCACGCACTTTTATTCAACGAAGACCAGCCTACTATCGATGGCAACTTTGAAGTGTCCTTGCACAGACTCGAAAACCATATCGACGATTGAAAGGTGACAAGAC
Source organism: Morbakka virulenta (assembly GCA_003991215.1). Lineage (NCBI taxonomy): Eukaryota > Metazoa > Cnidaria > Cubozoa > Carybdeida > Carukiidae > Morbakka > Morbakka virulenta. The sequence goes on from RDPX01000126.1 coordinate 1,114,378, forward strand.
GTTATTCCAAGGCTACTATGCTGTATTTTGAGACTAGTTGGAGAAAGGCGTCATTGAACTCATCAATGCTCATCAAAACTATACAAAGCTATACCACGTCATTTGACACACACTGCTTTCTAAAAGGGTAGTGCCCTTGGGGTTACACCACTGTTTCTATCGTAACATCATCTTTAGACGTGTTGCTAACTAAGGCTATGGAGAACCCTCTCCCAATGAGACAGGCAATCCTTACAGACGCCGTCTTGATAGTTCAAGGTCTTGGGGTTAAAAATTGATGAGACCTCTATAATTTCTATCATTGCGAGATCTACATTTACAAACTGTTTGACCAAAGAGTTTGTAAACTTGTTAATTGTATTTTTCTATAGCCAGGATGCCTTGTCTCTCAACCAATATACCATTCACAGTGGTGTATGGAACAATTAATTCGAGTTTTTGAGGATAGCAAGACACACTTTGTTTTAGATTATGTGCCAGAAAGTATTAGAGCTTGTTAAGCGTTTGTTACCACAGTGAGTAGCCATATCTCAGCAGCTTTATTCTACATTCTGATGTTTTGTAATAGGTAGAACCCTCATAACCCTCATAGATAGATAGATAGATAGATAGATAGATAGATAGATAGATAGATAGATAGATAGATAGATGGATAGATGGATGGATAGATAGATAGATAGATAGATAGATAGATAGATAGATAGATAGATAGATAGATAGATGGATAGATAGATAGATAGATAGATAGATAGATAGATAGATAGATAGATAGATAGATAGATAGATAGATAGATAGATGGATGGATAGATAGATAGATAGATAGATAGATAGATAGATAGATAGATAGATAGATAGATAGATCGATGGATGGATGGAT
>RDPX01000126.1:1128855-1147958 GCA_003991215.1 Morbakka virulenta
ATGAAGATGCTGCGATTCTCGTTGGGAGTGACAAGATTGGACTGTATCAGAAACGAGGTGATTAGATCAAGGTTGGGGGTAACAGAGTTAGGCAAAAAGTTAAGGGAAGCGAGACTGCGTTGGTTGGGTCACTTGTGCCGAAGCGAAGACAGTTATGTTGGCAAACGGATGGACAGTCTAGTGGTTGGAAAGAGGAAACGGGGAAGACCGAAAAGGCGTTGGCGTGACAACATCCGGGACGATCTGAAAGAGATTGGTGCGACTGAAGAGGACACGCAAGACAGGAGGGAATGGCGAATGCGAATCCGCACCGGCGACCCCATCTAAATGGGATTCAAGCCAGTGGAAGAAGAAGAAGAATTTCCTACGATTGACCATACATGTACCGTTAATTACAACATGACTGAATCTGACCAAAAACAAGTTACTTGACTTCTTAAGACCATTGTTCAGGAATGAAACCCATAGAACAACCAAAATGTACAGAACACAAATTTTGACTGTGGAATGATGGACATCACGAGGTCATTCTCATCTCCTTACCTTAACCTTAATCTACTCCATGCCAGGAGGCAAATAAGGCTCCGACATCACTCCTCCACTTGCATCGGTCTGCAGCTGCACGGCGTGTTGCGTTCCACGTTCTCCAGCTTGCTTTGTTGCGCTCTATGTCGACCATTCTGCGCCACATTGTTTTCAGCCGACCTCTTTTCTTTTTTCCTTCTGGTGTCAATGGGTTTTTGGGTTTAGCAAAAGATCCCATCGAACACTAAGCTTCCCGAAGTCTTTGTCCCAACGTCGGCGATCTCCGCTGCTCCCTGATGAGTTATGATGTTTAAAGTTTCTGTAACATACCTTTTTTACATGAGTGGGTTGTTAACCCACACAAAACCCGCAGCCTGGAAAACCAGGGATCACATTCAGTCTGGCTTCTCCCCTTCAACCTGTCTGGCATTGGTGGCCCTACCAGGAGCACAAGGCTCCGGTCAACAAAGCGCGCAAGCCTCCCAATCGTGACAAGATGTGATCTTTTGGGAGGCATTCTTTTTTTTCTTTCAGCGCGTGAACAGTTTCATTGCAAAATACCTTTAAACAAGTACTGACTTTCTGTCATTCCACTGGCTTAGGGTACACAGCAACTTCTGTTAGCTTCGACATCTTTACTATGTGATCTTTTTCTTCCGAATGAAGTTTTTTTAAATCACTCCATTTTGCAACATATTGAACATCATCATCATCTGTAAAATACGACCCTTGTGTTTTTTCAGTCAACCACTTCTTTCTAATTGATTTCATAAAATGAACGAAGTCGAAAAGCAGGTATATATGATCAACTGTAAGCCATTGTTTAACACAAGAAAACTTTTGGAAAAACGATTGATTAACCCGATTAGTGTCACAGATAATTGCATGTACAATTCCAGAAGAACTCTGAATAATCTCTAGTATTGTTTTTGTCTGTTCGAATAAAAAACCAGTATCTAATTTGTTAACTGGAAGCATCTTGCATAAAAACTTTGTCATTTCTTGTCATTTTAACGATACGGTTTGTTGGAAGGGTTGATGCAGTGCATTTTACACTAGCATGAAATGCATGAAAAGAAAAATCCTTCATTATTATTAATAAAAAACATGGAACTCCAGTCTTTTCTTGAAAGTCCTTTGATTGAATAATCAAGTACTCCAAATCTTTACCATCAAACGAAATATAGTCACCAAAATATTCCTCCCCATCTGATGCCTTGGAGCATAATTCTTCGAATGAGGAGATTACATCACAAGAGAGAGACGAATCAATTTCGTCAGGCTTTTGATTACGTGCTTTTGAACATACTTTGCTTGAGAAAGACTTTCTTTTTGAAGGAGCAGGTGTAGGAATCAATGAAGGTTTCACACATGAACCCAGAAAGAGGATCGCGAGCTCTTTTTCCCCCCAAAACTGTTATACTGGGAAAGTTCTCAGGAAAATGTCTCTCACAGACAACTGTGTTAGGATTATCTGGTAGATTTGACCAGGGAATAGCTTTGATCCATTTATCACGATCATCCTTCTCTCTAGGTAAACGATAGACTATGACTTTGTTTTCTTTATCATTATTGCCATTGCAATTGGTGACACAGCATTTATGTGGCATTGTGAACAAAAGATAAAGTAAACAAGAATTTACCCAAGATTTCAATAAATACTTTTATTTCAGTTTCTAGCAAGAACCACAACCAAATATCAAACTATCACAACATGCACCTGAGCACAACCGCCATTTTCTACCATAACTTCGCAACTAACTGAGCAAATTTCCCACCTCCAGCTTATGCCTCGAGGCGCGTGTCTGTCAGACCTGTTAGTTGAAGATCGCCGTGTCTCCTATCGATAGTAACGTTACACAAATAATCAGCTGAACAGAGTTTATGTAAACAAAGTTCATTTTCGTCCCCTTTCCCCCAAAAATTGCTTATGAAACAAATGACGTATACACTTACTTCATATAATTTCAAAACATCACTAGTTCTCTTTATGTCAATTCCAGTTGTTCGTTTTTGGCTCCGTGAACAGCTAATGCCCGATACGCACCGCAGATATGATAATGTCTGTCGAACCTGATCTTCTCACGCTCATTAAAGTAACTTTTTCATGGTTAACAATTGTTAAAGTTTGCCAGATTTCTGTTCGTCATGGACAGTCTTCTGAGATAATTTATGTCATCTGATATGTTAACAAGTGCGTTGTCGAAAAGAGTGCTCTCATGCAAGGGCAAATGATTAAAGTACTGCTTCTGATTCAAATCAGTTTGAAAATGGATGAAAAAGACTCTTTTAACATCGCTCTGAAAAAGTAAACGAACTTTCTTTCAAGCTTTTCTTGAATGAGCGCTGTTTATATAATCATAATTATCGCCCCATACTTGAAGTAGAATACCTGTTTGGTAATCCACTCCGCACGTTTCTTGCTTTTGTCCCCTCCTTTGGATTGGCCTACTATCACTACCTCCATCTCTACCTAAGTGCAGTTGTTCTGTCATTCTTGGTGTCATGCTCCACGGCCTTGCCATACCAACATCTTGTTGTCCAGCACAAAATTACTCCGTTTGTTAATAGTTTGGGACTCATTCTGTAGCCCATATCTAAGTTAGTATTTTGAGCACGATGATTACTTTAATTCATTTAAAGTTGACCTTTTGAAAATAGATGTGATACTACTATGTGTGAGCTACAAATCATAGTGAAGTGAGACTGTCAGGGAGAGGCATATTTGTGCATTTTTAAATCGCGGGATCGTGATATGATTTCAAATGGCACCCTGGGCTCTTTATTGATGTTAACAAAAATCTGGGATGCCCGTCGAGTAACCCGCTGGTCATTATACATTTTCACGAGATTGTAATGCTCCAGAGCTCTATGGCGGAACCTTTGATTAATTATTTGAAATGTAACAATTTGTCAGATTTCAGATTTTGCTATTCGCGCTGTATCAATTAAGTTACTTCCTGATAAACCCTTTCCGCCTTTGAAGATAGAACAATGGGGGTTAGCATTGTCAGGTTTCCAGATGCAGTACGAATATGGCCTTAGGTCTATAGTGTTCAAAATCAATTCCAATTGTACCCAATGAATGAACGCGCGTTTCAAAACAGTTATGCAAATGACGACGTAAGTCTTTTACGACCTTGCAACTGTTAATTTTTCTTATGCTTCTCACAAGGTCCAACACTCATATCAATAAAGTAGGAATGATTCGATGGTTGCTCTGAAAAATTTGATTTCCATGGCTACGATCAAACTGGAGCTCAGTACCTAAGTTATGCCATTCAGAGCTTTCCAGGTTTGCACTTTCCTCATATTAATGTCCTTTTCTGAGTTATCAACCCACGACCCAAGATATTTGGAGCCGTCCTGCTAGTTAAAACTTAGTGCCATCTGCGGTGTGTTGAGAGTCAGTATCTTCTACATTGGTGCTATGGGTAATTCCAACAGCACGTATGCGAACTAGTTTTAAAGTGTTTATTCATTCTTAGTGAATCAATATTTTACCTCTTTATCGCTGTAACATTGTATCTGTTAAGTGCCCTACATTTATATGAGTGTAGGCTGAGTTGCTGAAGTCGACTAAGTTAACAATCTTTGATGTATTAGGGAGCTACTTAAGCTCATTTTATCTAATTGAGTGGCAGGCAAATATAGGGATTCCTGTACTTAAGATTCTGAATAGTTGGAAAAATTATGGCCTAAGTTATCAAAAACAACGTGGTTAATGAATCTGGTTGGGTTGAAAATAACCTGAATGTAAGACATGTAAATGAAATTGTGAAACTGTGAACCAGCCATAATTAAGTAGATTGCAATTTGCAACAGATGGTTTATGACTTATTTTCTTTAGCCTTCCCCCCAAGGCCCAATTTGGTACCAAGCCGGTACCAAGCCCATCATGGGCGTAGTTTGCCATGCCTCCTACTTTCTGTGATCCCTCATAGTACGAAAAATTGGATTTGTGTTCATTTCATAATCTTTTGCCATAATAATAACTCCATTTTTCTCTGTTTTCCTCTCACTTTCTTTCCTTGAATACTCTTGTTTTTATTATTATTATTTTTCCAACTCCTCTTTCCGTATAACATTATATAACAAGATTATTCAAGTGATAAAACAAAAATAAACATTAGCAAGTAAATATATATGCGGAGCTGCTTGATGTCCAACCTTGTCATGTTCTGCCAGTTGCAACCGTAGACCCAAAACAATCTTAAATTTCTTTCTTGTATCTTCATTTTGGTTTTCCTCTTCGTCTTCCGTTTTTCTGGAACCATACCATCCAATACCGTGCCTTCAAAGGATTGTGGCTCTTTAACTGTCCTAAGTATTGCACCTATTGTCTGTTTAAAAGGTGCAAAAGACAATTTACAAGGTGTATGAGACAAATGACAACAAGTTATGAACTAATATTCTCATTTGATCGATGTCCAGTTTTGATTGATTTGTTGCTGCAATTAAATAAAGACTTTTGATTGTTTACATTGCTCAGCATGCGAAATAGGGGGGGGGGGAGAGACTAGATGAATGTTGAGGGGAAATGATTGAGGAAGAGAGAAGGTGTAGATGCTAGGGAATGCGAGAAGCATAGAAACTTTACGACAGTCATTGCGGTTGTGATACTTAGAGAGGCGACCTAAGTGGTAGTCGGGCGTATACATATACTGACTGCTGAAAACAAGGGTCATCCGGAATGACGAAGAGGTTTGTCAGACGGGGACAACTTGTCCGTGAGTGACTTGGCACCTTTGTTTTGTCCATTTTGTGTTTCAGAAGAACAACAGGCCATGGTACTCTCATTATTATTCTGCAACATTTGATTTCAAAGGCTAAAATTGTTATTTATTTCATCACGTTTTTTCAATGTCCATGATTCAAACCTCTGCAGTAAGTAAGTTGCATCGGGATAACCATTATCTTATCACACGAAGTCTTGTTCTCACACCTTAAGCTTTCCATATCGGTTCCAGTCTTTTCAGTGTGATTGTTTCACTGCAGAAGCCGTGTGGGAGTGAATCATTTCGAAGTACTAAGTCTCAGGCTCTTTTTATCTTGTTGCGGATGCAAAGTTACTGCAGACCTTGACAGCAATTTATTGTTCACAATCGGTTGTAAACCTAATATTTAATAAACATTTTAAATCAACACTCCTCGTTAAAGTGAACATGGAAAACCAGCCGCCTGCTAGCCATGAACAGACATACTGCAATGGATACATTAAGTTCGACACAACATATATCCGCCAACACTGGGAAGGCCGATTGAAGATTGGCGAGTTGTTTGCCAGCTTTCTTGGTGGTGTTATATTACCCGGAGTTGTTGCAACTGATCCATCACGATTCACCTTTTTCAGTTTTGTAACATGGACTACTTTTATCAATGTGGTTATTGATCTTTTCCTGCACCTTACAAGCCTCTGGAATATCATACACCCATTTTTTAAGCTCCCTGAGCTTTACATGTGCCTTTGTGGTGTAGCTTCATTTGCGTTTCTGCTTGCAAGCAGCTTGATTGCATCATCTGCCCGTGTTAGTGGAAGTCATGGAGCTACAGCTGCATCTTCTTTTTTCGGATTTATGTGTATGATATTTTTTCTTGTCGAAACGCTTCTTCATTTCATGAGGTATAGGCAAAGGCAAGACCAAGCGAAGATGGCAGCTGCAACTTCGTCACATGAGGACGAGTTCAGTATGCCAAGTGGAGTAGTTTAAAAGGTTGTTCTTGTCGCTAAATTAAAGGAGTCCTGTTTAATTGGAAATTGGTATGGCTCCAGATACTTGTAAATGCAGTAAAATGAGACATTTCTACAAAATGTATGAATTTCAGCACTAAATCAATCCTCTGGTATTACACCCACACGGATATGGATAGTCATCAATCTTTTGTAAGAAGCAGCCAACAGTATGGAGCAGCTGGTGCTTACAACTTTTTTATCGCGGAAATTTGTTGCAATGAACGGCCAGAATTATTTTTCCGCCTTAAAATCATTACATGACACTTATTAACCGTCAGGCATACCTCAATTTCAAACCATTATTGATAATGTTCTATTAATAGCTGCCCAATCAAATGGGTAAAGGTATTTCATTCCTTATTTTGCTTCAGACTTGAATTCCATTTGTTGTTTGTTTGCAGAGTAGCCATTGAAAACTTGAGCTGCAGCCTTCCTAGTCTTAAGATGATTCACACATTCATTGAGTGAAGATTTTAGGTCAAGGGCGTTTTGTGCGCCAGATGTTTTTGAATTATCCGCACCTATCCTCCAAATATAATAAAAGTGGAGACTTGAAAGTTAGATAATAGAATCCTACCAGTCAAAAGAATTTTTGTAATTTGGTACTGTACATGCTTAACGTATTTACCTAAGTATTATATTAATTTATTGACAATATTCTCATTTTGTACATTTTCAATACTTAACTATTTATTTAATTATTTATTTATTTGGGTATACAGTTTAACCCATATTTTTTATTTCACACTGTATGATATTTAGCTTTATAAACTATTCTATTGTGTCAGTCCAGTACTCGTGTTGATTTGTTGCACCTTTTAATTTCATGAACATGATATCTTATGGTGGGGAGTGTTTCATGTCAGCCACCATCATATATTCAAACTTTTTCATAATTCATTTGCTTCGATGTAAAAGAATATCTCTTAAAACATAGCCTTGCATAAGTGATTCCACTGATGATATAGTAAACCACTTGTCATCACAGTTCTGTAGCATGTTTATGCACATGCCTGATTCCACTTAAAATAAAACTATTCCATTAATTGTTTTATCAGCAAAACAGTTTCTGGGTGTTTAAAAACCATTTGATGTAATAGTAGTTGAATAAATGTAGTTATTAGAAAACCCTGTATGTGTAAATTCCTGCTGCATCCACTTTGCCACTGATCTGATAAGATCCATGCCTAAGCCAAGCACCTCAGAGCTTAACTTTATTGATATACAATTGTGATGGATATAAAATATTGAATTCATACATATGAGGGTTGTGCCAGTACAAGACTAAGTAATTGACTTGGTGTTAGTCTTTTTTAACGGATATAATTCCCTTACTGTGAATGCAATTTACTTTTTTCCCTGTTGCTTCTGCATAAAACTGTTTTTATGCATCCATTACTAGTGTTACTGGTATTAAGATCCTTCTTGCATCAATACTTACCTTACCGTGTCAAGCTCATATCTCAAACTCTCTTGACTCATGCTTTCCACTGGTCTCTGTCTTCCATGAGTCTTGGCAGATCCTCAGCCAAACAACCAGTGTCATCAGCAATTTGGTTGATGCAGGTTTTCATTGGACAACCTCTGGGATCTCCGCCTTGTGATGGCCTCCATAGAAGGGCATGACTGACAAGCTCATCTTTACTTCTGAACGAGTGTCCTGTGAATTAAAGACACCTTTCTTGAAGAGAGACAGATACTCTCGGTAGTGACCCATAGATATCTTTAATGGTCAGATGATCTCTTGAATCAAGGTTTCAAGCTGCTCGCAGCATTCTGGTGTAAGTGCCATCTAGAGATGTCTTTAGTTTCTTTGTCAAAGTCCAGGAGACTGAACCATACAGTAGTACAGATTCAACAACTGATCGGAAGAATCTGCATTTTAAATGATCTGGTAAATTGGACTTCCAAATACAGGACAGCTTATTTAAAGCAGACCAAGCTTTCGCCTTCTTCACATCGATGTCATGGACTGTTGATTTTATGTAACTGCCCAGGTAAAGAAAGTCATCTACAGATTCAATGATTTTGCATCAACACACTTTTCCTTATTCACTGCAAAAGTGGATTTTGAACTTTATTTCATACATATTTCAGATATATAAGGAAAACAATGCTTTCCTTGTTCTGGAGATGAAGGACATCTTCCCTAAACTAATTTACAAAATGGGGAGGTATAATTTTTTTCACCTAAAAGGGGTTTTCTGGTGTTCCAATGTATGGTCCAGTCATGATTGGGAATGCTTTAAAGTGATAGAGTTGCCCTAAATTTGGGACATTGCTGCAGACCTATTGCTGATAAAATAATTGTCAGAAATGCTTCACTTTTCTGGGAAGTGCCAAATATATACATAAACCAAAAAATAAAGTAGGTAGATAATGCAATTTGCACCAATATTGATTTCAACTTTTGAATGTGACTTGAAAAAGTATCTTCTGTACCAACTAAGTCCTAATATCTTCATTATACAAACTGGTTTAAACACAGTTTACCTACCTTAGCTCACCTTTTACTTCATAGCCAAGTTCCCATCTGCACCTCTTGAGACAAAGGCTGCCTATATTCCATCTGTTTACCATAACTGTCATATCTGCTCTTAGCATAGTGATGTTAAAGATTCCAATGTCAACCTTTGTCACCCTCACTTCTCAACTCATCAAGAAGGCCAGTGATTCATTATGTATCAGATAAACTGCCCTAGCATGGTGAGATGTCATTAATTGTCATTGAAATTGTAACATAGTTTTAAGAGTTCTTCCTGTTGCTCAGTCCTATGCTTTTACACAGGCCTTGAAATGGCAGAGTTGAACTGGCCTCCCTAACTCTCAGGTGACAATGAAACTAGTTTTGTTGGTATGTCTTATTTTTGTCACATTTATCTTTATAATTTAAAATAACCACCCTCTGTTATATATATATATATATCAAAATAAGAGTAGGTTTATTTTAAATAAGCCCAAGCCTTTTTGTTAATATAATATATACTGAAAAGATCTTGAAAAGTGGTCTTTGTTAATAAATTCAGACCTGAGCCTTAGAGAGAAAAAGGAGTACGTAAGTTAGCAGTCTAAAACTTGTCGGGATTACTGTATTACTCTTAATTATACTATTACCACATTAATAGTATTTATACACATAAAAAAGCTGTTAAACCATTGGATTTTATTTAGGCTGGACCATAAAAAGAGCCTTCAACTCTCAGTCTTCATACAGACTTACTATGTCATAAAGATGACCTTTCCATGCCATTTCAGGTATTACCTTCTCCTTTTCACAATTCCTATGTCTCTTATAACCCCTATTTTTCATCATGATGGTGGTTCACTTTTTCCTGTTCTTTTCCATTACTCAAACAGGCATGCAGCATTGATTTCTTTAGAACTAATTTATCTGAATTTAAGTGTTTCAGAATGTTATCTGTTTGGATATTCGTGTTCCAGAGCAGTTTTATTTTTTCATTTGTCATCACTTCCTCTGGTCTATGTTCATACCATTTTCCATTGTTTTTAAGGTGCACATTTTTTAAGTTTAAAGTTCTTGCATATTTGCCAGTGTATTGCCTTGGCTATTGTAACATGCCTTCAATTATTATGCCTATTATAATATTTATTGCCTTTTCTTCCTATGGTCTTGATGTTATACCAGCAACATGTCTATTATCAGCCCATCCCTGGTATCTTGAGATAATAGATCCTTAGTCTTTTCTTTGATGGTCTATTTGGTGCTTTTTGTTGAAGCCCACAACTTTTCAAATTATTCTGGTATTGCCCAACAAAATAGCTTTTTGGAGAGGATCTGATCCTTGTTTTAAAGTCAGTCTTTTCAAGGTATTTTACAATATTCTTTGTGACTTACCCTAAACCACCAGTTACAATTAGTACTATGTACATTTTAATTACTTCGATGCACCAAACCTTAAGGAACTCATACTTAGAGCTGTATGATGCTCAAACTTTTCTTTCTCCTTCTTTTCAGTTTGGGTACAGAAAGAATATCATCATCATCATCATGTTCCGTCGAGTCGGCTGTGACTCCTGGTGATGTCATGCACAGTCTGCCTCCACTTTACTCTGTCTCGTACGTCGTCTTTCAGCTGAGAGAGATTTCTGCCCGTGACTTCACATACAGAGTCCATCCATCTTTGTCTTGGTCATCCTCTTGTCCTCTTTCCCTCAATTTTGGCCAGCATGAGGTCCTTTTTGAGACAACCATCTTTTGTCATCACATGCCCAAAGCATCTTGGCCTTTCCTTTATTATTCGCCCTTCTAAAGTTATTTTGGGTGCTATTCTGTCAATAACGGATTTGTTAGTTTCTCTTCTGGTCCACGGAATCTTTAGTACTCTTCTCCAGCACCACAGTTCTAATGCATCTATCCGTTTTTTATCTTGATTCCTGATAGTCCAACTTTCACATCCGTACATAGCTATGGGGAATATCGTAGTTTCAACAATCNGAGATTTCTGCCCGTGACTTCACATACAGAGTCCATCCATCTTTGTCTTGGTCATCCTCTTGTCCTCTTTCCCTCAATTTTGGCCAGCATGAGGTCCTTTTTGAGACAACCATCTTTTGTCATCACATGCCCAAAGCATCTTGGCCTTTCCTTTATTATTCGCCCTTCTAAAGTTATTTTGGGTGCTATTCTGTCAATAACGGATTTGTTAGTTTCTCTTCTGGTCCACGGAATCTTTAGTACTCTTCTCCAGCACCACAGTTCTAATGCATCTATCCGTTTTTTATCTTGATTCCTGATAGTCCAACTTTCACATCCGTACATAGCTATGGGGAATATCGTAGTTTCAACAATCCTAATTTTTGTACTCTTTGATATGTCATTACTTTTGATAATTTTAGCCAAATTTGCCAAAGCCACCCTCACAATAGCTAGTCTCCTCCTGATTTCTTTACTTGATCCTCCTCCTTCAGTAATCAAACTTCCAAGGAAGTTGAAATCATTTACAACTTCTATCTTCTCTCTGTCTAACATGAAATCTTTCAGTCCATCTGTAGTCATCACTTTTGTCTTTTTAATGTTCAGGTATAGGCCAGCTTGTGCACTAGTTTCCTTGACCTTACTCAGCAGGCATCTTAGATCTTCCACATTCTCTGCCAAGAGAGTTGTATCGTCAGCATACCGTATATTGTTAATAACTCTCCCTGCAATTTTCACCCCCAATTGGTCTTCATCTAAGTTAGCCAAACACATAATGGATTCTGTGTATAGGTTGAAGAGATAAGGAGATAATATGCAACCCTGCCTAACTCCTTTGCCTATGTTGAACCACTCTGAATCTCCATGGTTTGGTCTTACAGTGGCTTCTTGGCTGTCATATAAGCTTCTCATAAGTAGTATCAGGTGTTCTGGAACTCCCACTTTCTGCAGCTTACACCAGAGTCGATAATGATCAATGCAATTGAAGGCTATACTGTAGTCAATGAAACAAAAATATACTTTTTTCTGATATTCTCTTGTTGCTTCCTCATGTTTGCTATATGTTCACCAGTTCCTCTTCCTCTCCTGAAACCTGCCTGTTCTTCCGGTAGCTCTGTTTCCATATAGGGTTCCAATCGTCTTTGGATGATCCTCAGCAACACCTTGCTGCAATGAGAAATTAGTGCAATTTCATTCTATTATTCGGACGTTCCATGACGTCTCCTCAGGCAGTGGTAAATAAATTGATCGCTTCCAATCTCAAGGCCATTGAAGTTTCTTCTAGATTTTTGGCACATCATTGTCAGTTGCTTCATAGCATTTTTTCCTCTTGTTTGAATAGCTCAATTGGTATATCATCTATTCCTGGGGATTTTTTGTTTGGTATAGATTTAAGAGCTGATTCAACTTCTTCATGTGTGACTTGTGGCTCCGGTATGAAATGTTTGGAAATGAAAATGTCGTTTTTCTTTGGATCGCGGTCATACAGTCCGTAGGTATATTCTTTCCACCTTTCCTTTACTTCTGCTCCATTTGTTAAAACCTTTCCCTGGTATTTTTATCATGAGACAATCACTAGAGGGATTGCCAACCAAAGCTAATGAGTCCCCTCTACCCATGATGCAAATCAGCCCCTGCTGGCATTTTGTGGTCTTGGAGAGAGCTAACAGCTACTACATCTTGCTAAAGGGTGACCTGGAGGTAGTTGTAACAAAGGGTAACCTCATTCTCTAACCAGATGCAGTTTAATGTCAATACCCAGGACTTTTTTTCCCATCGACTCTCTTTTGGTACAGCTCCTGTCTCAATTGCCCCAGCTACCCTCACACTTTCTATCCACTTTTCAGTAGATTCTTTGAGATGCATTACCACATTGTTTTCTTCCAATCTAATACAAAACTCTACACTTACGAGTCTCCGGGCCACCCTCTACTGAAAATGCAATTGGACCACATCATCCCTTGAATGAAGTACCCTGTACACTGACATAGTTTTTCATGTTTTCCTATCCATAGCCTTAAGTTCATTTCACTCCACCCAAAAAGACCAGCACCTATCTCAGTATTGCAATTGCCAAAGTATTAATTGTGGTTATCTTACTCCTCTTGTTTAATTTAGATTTCAAAATTGAATACAGTGTACTTTGAATTGAAAAAATTGAATACACTTTGCCCTTCATCACATTCTGTTTAACATTATCTAGCTCAATTATATCTAGATAGGCATAGCCATTTTCATCATCTTCCTTCCATCACAATGGCTGATTTCCCCATTTTTTAATATGACAACTCTACATTTCTTAAGTATAAATTCCATTCCTATATTTCACTTAACACATAGACACAATCTATCTGCAAGCCTGACTGATCTTCTTTCATGGTGAAAAGCTTAAATTCTTTCTTTCCCCATTCATAGTAAGCATGGACTTTGCACAATAACAATGATAAGGATATCATACTGATTATAAAAGTTAATGGTGATAGACTATCACCTTGGAGCTTCCCCTCTATTCATTAACATTCCCCAAATTCAGGTTAATTATAGTTTCTGTAGTCTCATTATTTTGCAGTAGTTTCTTAATGTTATCTGGAACACTGAACATTTCAAGACATTCAATAATCTGTGTGGAACAAAATCATCTCCCTTTTTGTAATCGAATGATGCCACAGCAAGGTTGGTTTGGCTCTTGTTACAGTTCTTTAGTACTGTCTTATCAATTAATAGCTGATCTTTCATCGTTCTGCTCTCTCTTTTACAACCTTTTTGTTCCTCTGGAGAAGATTTCCTAATTCCATATACAAATCGGTATTATTATTATTGAAATAGATGTTCCTTTGGATCCTGGTATTATTGCTTACATGTTAAAATATCATTAATTTTTGTCATCCTTTTATCTCTTTCCCATTCATTCTGGAAACAAAGTTATTTACCCTTGGTTTTGGATCCAAACAGCCAATCGAAGAAGTGATGTGCTACCTACAATAATTAATAACTAAATCCTTCTTTTACTTTCCTCATGAAGGAAATTACCGTTGATACATAATTTCTTATTATACCATATAGCTCCAGAAGTGCCAGTGACATATCTTTTGATCAGAATGAATGTGCTTTTAGTTGTATTATTGAGTATTTTGCACAATTGTTTTTTATTAGAGTTCCATGTTTGACTTTAAAATTGTCTTTCTTAATGTAATTTGTAAAATTAAAAGAATTTACTTAGAAAATTGAAGTATCATACTTGATTCTTTACATTTAGTGTTCTTTGTTAGGTTTTCTGGGTTTTTTTCTTCAATGTCTCCCATAATCTGTGTAAAGTGGAAAAATAGGTGATGGGTTAAGTTTGTGCATAATTTGCCATTAGGCATTTTTAATCACTAATAGTACTGATTGAATAACAACAGGGTTGCTTGATTTTACCCATAGGCATAATAAAATGCAGACTGATTTTTTCAAAAATCTTCTTCAACAGTTTGTTTTTATGAAATACAGTTTGACTTGCAAATACTTGAGATATTTGTCCTCCTTTATGATTGGTATTTTATTCAAATTATTCAAAAGTTAGTGAAAAGGGTAAATTCAGAAAACCTAGCACATCAACTCTGATAATTTCTTTTTGTAATGTTGATGAAGCACTGGTCAATACCAAGTACACATGAAATACCCCCAAAGTACTCTATACTAATGGTTGGTATCATACGTTTGTGGTCAATTTCTTAAGTTTCAACTGGTCTTTTTTTGTTGGCACTCACCTTTCCCTAAAACATTGTAACCATGAAGTTAATATGTTCAGAATCAATTGGTGAGCCAGCTTCTAAAATGGTTGAATTTGTCACGCTAAAGAATATCTTGAAGCCCAAAGCCATTATGTGTATTTATAAATCTACCATCCACCATGCTTTGGAGAAGTGAAGATGGAGAAGTGAAGAAGAGACTACACACAGTCTGAGTTGAAGATGGCAGAATTGAGAATACTGAAGTTGTCTCTTGGAGTTACATGCGAGGATAAAATCAGAAATGATTACATCAAAAGTACAGTACACATTAGTAGATTAGGAGAGAAGCAGAGGGCGAACCCTAACATTCTTTTTGAATAAGGTAAAGTTGAAGGTATGGATGAGAATAGACTAGCTAATCAAAGGAGATATATAATTCGCGAAAAGAAATTAACAGAATGTGAAATCTCAAACATTGAGGAAAAAGTAAAAGACGATACAAGAGAATTTAGTAGAAGATCTTGGAAATGAGTTGCAACAAAAAGATAGTGATATTTTGATTTTATGAAAATATTGATATGCATGGTAATGTAAATGTGTTAAAGGAGGAACAGCAAGAACCTGTATGACCTGTACAAGCTGTTGAAGAAGATGAAGAAGAGCTATCAAATATGAAGGTAGACATTTTAAAAGAGTTTTCAGTAGTTCAGCGTACTAAAATCGTGGATAGAAAATCATTACTTAACATCAGACACCTTTGTCGTGAACGAAGTCACGATTTATATAAAATGAACCTTCGCGAAGATTATAAAGATGCAAACTCATGCTGAGACGTCATGAAAAAGAACTTTTGTATTCGATGTTAGAACATTCGAGCAAATGCTGAAATAAGCGTTTCTATTGTGTCTATATTTAGGATTTTGGTTCTCTTGGTTTTTAGATGTTCACGTTGACATTTTCATTGTTATATTACGTAAGAGAGTTCTAGAATTTTGAACGTATAAGTAGGGCGATTCTATGATATTTATACTGGGGAATTAGTTNTGACCTCCCTACCAAGGGGCAAAATGGGGATAAGGTAGGCAAAGATAACGTTGTCGTGAACGAAGTCACGATTTATATAAAATGAACCTTCGCGAAGATTATAAAGATGCAAACTCATGCTGAGACGTCATGAAAAAGAACTTTTGTATTCGATGTTAGAACATTCGAGCAAATGCTGAAATAAGCGTTTCTATTGTGTCTATATTTAGGATTTTGGTTCTCTTGGTTTTTAGATGTTCACGTTGACATTTTCATTGTTATATTACGTAAGAGAGTTCTAGAATTTATGAACGTATAAGTAGGGCGATTCTATGATATTTATACTGGGGAATTAGTTAGGACTTTATCGAGATAACGAGAAATATATCGAGACATTTACAAGGAGAAATCGTGATTGTTGAGGAAATAACTTGTTGCAACCAATTCGAGTTCGTCCATCACAACAACCTTCACAAATTCAAAAATATCTTTAATTTAGGAAACAAAAACCTAAGAAAAAATCGGCAATGAAATTAATCCAAACTTGACTAAACTCAATGAGTTCATGTAAGCAACGGGAAAGGTTATTCAAACCAAATGTAGATTCAAAATTAAGAAGCGAAAAAGTACCAAAAAAGCCAATAAACCGAATTGGCAATTGAAGATAGAAAAGGAAGTCGAAACCTTTAGGAGGAAGATATCACTGATGGAGGAACTGCAAAAAATAATGATAACTTAAAGTCGGGTAAAGCTAGGAAAGTCTTATGGGAATATGACATTAAAGACAGACAGCAATTGCCAAGTTTGAAGGAAGAATTAAAGCAAAAGTTACAGGTTAAGGTGCAGAGGTTAATTTCCTGCGAGTCAGTATGACCTCATGGGAGACCAATCTTACTCTCACACATGCTAATGGCACCCTTTTTTTCACTGTATGCAGATAAAATGTGGAATCTTTAAGGGCGACTCTCTTTCACCTCTTTTATTCTGCATGGCCTTTATCCCACACTCGAAGCTACTCAATGACACTGAACTTGGATATAAGATCATGGACAGGAAGATAAATCATCTGTTTTAGTATGCATGACTAGAAACTACGCTAAGAATGATGGTGATCTGGAAGGACTAGCAAAGACTGTCAAAGCCTTCAGTGACGATATAGGGATGGAGTTTGGTCTTGATAAGTGTGCCAAAGCAAGTTTTTAGCGGAAAAAGTTAAAAAGAACTGAAAATATTGATCTGGATGACGTGACGGTGATTCAAGATCTTGAACAAGAAGGCGGTTATAAATATCTAGGTGTGAAGGTGATGGCATACAGCATTCGAAAATGAGGGAAAAGATAAGGAAAGAATGCATCAGGAGAGTGATGTCTATCTTGAAAACTGAATTGAACTCGAAAAATAGGATAGTAGTAATAAATTCTCTGGCAGTGCCGGTAGTAACTTGTAACTGGTGTATTAAAAATTGGAATCTGAGTGATCTGAAAATGCTATACACAAAGATAAGGAAGTAACTGACTTGTAATCTGATGCATCACCCTAAATCAGACGTTGATCGTTCCCCCTCCCCTAGGAATAAAGGAGGTAGGGGATTGATCCAGCTTGAGCTTTCTTATAAAACATCCATTATTGGTCTCTCACAATATCCTGAGTTAACCAATGGTTGGATGCTTCAACACACTGACAGGCATAAAAATTCCAAAAGACTGCATTCAATCCTTAAAGAGTCAGATAAGTTTTTTGAAGAATTAGGTGATCTTGAGGTTGAAAACACACTAACCCCAACAGTTGTAGCTAAAAACACCTACTGATGTAGACAGAGAAGCAACCCATCAGTGGCTGAGGAGCTCCGGACTGAAAGGGGAAACAGAGGGGTTTATTCTTGCTGCCCTATATCAGAGTCTGTTCACCAGGAACTACCAAACTAATGTTTTACATAACAGTGCCAATCAAGAATGTAGGTTCTGTGAGGACAAAACCGAAACTATTGACTACCTTGTCTCTGGCGGCTCGGTACTAACACCAAACGAATATGAAAACCGTCATGATCGAGTTAACCAATACCTACATTGGAAAATTTGTCAGTACTTTTCCATTGAAACGTAAGGTAGTTCGTATGAACATCATCCAGTACCTGTAACTGAAAGTAAGGATGTTACGATCTTGTGGGATTTTCCCATACAAACGGATCGTACTATACAAGCAAACCACCCAGACATTGTTATCAAGAACAGGAAAGAGATCACTTGCCTCTTGATAAACACGAGTGTCCCTTCAGATAGGAATGTCTCTGCTAAGACTTAAAAAGCTTGCCAAATATAAGGATTTAGAGATAGAGATGGATAGGATGTGGCATCTAAAAACAAAGACAATACCTCTTATTGTGGGTGCACTAGGCCTTATCAATAAAGGAACAGATAACTTTTTGAAACAAATAGGGGACCTTCTTTGCAAGAAGTACAGAAAATTGTTTTGAACTGAACTGCTTATTTGCTTACACGAGCTCTCTCTATTTGATTTTATTACCAAAACTTCCTTCACCCTAGGTCACTGGTAGTGGCCCGGTGCTGGATTTCAATATAGCAATTTAAAGAAAATTTGTATATAATAATAATAACAAAGTTCATGTCCAGCATGACAGCCCGCGCAGGGAGATGGTATTCACCTGCAAGACGAGAAAACTTAACCCCGGCTACCGACCAGTAGCTTTAGAGGTTAAGCACCTTCCTCAATATGTTGGTCGTTCCAATGATGGTAGATGTTTGGAGTTCACCCAAGACATCAGGGATGCCCAATTCTTTCAAACTGCGCTCCAACCGCTTCGTCACCACTCCTAAGCTTTCCACGACGATTGGGACAACGCTGGTACATACGTTATGTAACTTTCGGATTTGTTGGGCCAAGGGAGAATTCTTAGTGACCTTTTCTTCTTCCTTAGCTGTTACATTTCGATCGGAAGGCACAGCAAAATCTACAACCAGCCATCTCTTCTTAGTGCGGTCAACAACAACAACAACAGCATCCTGACGATTACATTCCACCTGTTGCATTGTCTCCACCGATCTATCCCACCAAACTTCAAATCTACCATCTTCACTCTTTCTAACTTTGTCGGGTACCTCTTCAAACCATTTCCCCACACATTTCAACCCATACTTATTGCACAGCTCCCAAAATTTTCTCAATCCCATCCTACCATGTCGCCTCTTGTACTCCTTCTGAGCCAGTACCTTGCACCCACACGCAACATGCCAAACTGACTCAGATTCAATTCCGCAGATGCGACACATAGGTCTAACACCACCATCCCACTTCGACTGCGCCAACCTTGTCCTCAATGCTTGCTTTTGAGCAACAAACACAAATGCCTCTGTGCTTTTTGCAAGGAAACCACCTTTAACCCACTGTACTGATCTCTCTGTTGCATTTTCATCCATCTCCCGAAAGAACCTACCATGCATAGCCTTCTCCATCAATCTCTCCTTTCTCTCCTCAACCACTCTCGTCTTGTAATGCTTCTTTGTCTCCCTTCCATGCATAATCATTCCAGCCACCTGTTCCAAAATCGTCTCCTCAGTAGCATGTACATACTCTTCTAACCCTAACTCTTCCTGCCTCACACAATCTTCAACGCTGATCAGGCCACGACCCCCATCCTTTCTTCCGATGTACAGAC
>RDPX01000126.1:1157493-1186817 GCA_003991215.1 Morbakka virulenta
GACGTCATTAAAATTTCGAACAGGCAAAAGAACTAAAAGAGATCATTCTACTGTATTATATTGGTTTTTAGGATTTTTAACTTGTTTTTATCGAAGATATTCCTCTGTTGAGTAGAAAATAGAATTTCTCAAAAATAATTTTGTACGGTACACGAAACGAGCCTGGGTTGTTGCTTAACAGTTGCTTAAAATTTCGTAAATTTCGAGCCTGGCGTTGCTTATAAGATGTTGCTTATTTAAAAAAAAGCGGGTATGTACTGGATTTTATTTAGACATTCCTCCGAAGAGTTTTCGCGCGTCACCGACCAAATCCATTCATACTTACCTGACAAGGAATCAAAGTGTTCCTGCTGCCATCTTTTTTCCTTATCCCTTTGAGTAAATTAAATAAACCCAGCTTTTTGTAAATTTCTAACGAAACATATGCGTAGTCACACTGCCGATGAGTTAATAAAATGCTGAACAAAACTGAAGCAGAAGTATACTTCTCATATGGAAACAATAAGTGAATAATTAAAAGTTAGAATGACATAGCTTTCCATCGATTAAACTACAAATACTAAAGGTCGGTATATGTGCCATTGTTTGATGGGACTATTTGATAATGTTTGTACTTTCTTTGGTAAAAAAAAGGTACCTTTTTTTTAGTCCGTAAATTGTTAAAATTATGCTTCATTGTACGCGAATCATTACGAGGTTTTGACGCAAATCACACGCGTCATACAAATCAGCTGTCACTAGAAAACAGTATTTTATTTTTTTGAATTCAGATAAGAAATTTTATGGTACTAGGAGCTAGGTTTGTTTATATGTTTGTGTACGTTATTTGTATTTTTTTTGTGTATATTTTTGAGTTTTCAAGTTATTTATCCGAGACCTTACAGTAAATAAAGCCTAATACACTTTGCACAACTATTGAATTTATTCGACAATTGCCAGTAGAAGTCAGTTCATAATCCTACATAGAATTTGCATCACGATACATTGAAAATAACAGTACAAAAAATTAAAAGTTCAATCGGAAAATCTTGAAACCTTGCGATCAGTGTTATTAATGTGCCATCAGACGACATTTTAATCTAAAGAAAGATAAATGGCCTCAGTATGCTAGAGATCCAGATGGTGCTAGAAGCCACATGGATACAAAACCTTCAAACAATGTGTACAAAACGCACTAAGAAAACACATCATACACTCCGTGCTTAACGTTTGGTATAGCTTCAAATGGATTTTTCCAAATACTTGCATCATTACCAATCCATTCCATTCAGTGATATGTTGGAGAAAACATGAGATCCATTAACAATAATGTTTGGTTGAAGAAAGGCGGAATCAGTTTGAAAAGGATAGTTGTATCAATTGACTTGACACACAACAGTGGCCAAACTTGGAGAACTATTTGCAAATTAGCTAAAGATCTGATAAACGTTCGTCATTCTGAATCAGTAAGGTCTAACCAAGTTGCCTAGTAACTTCTTTCAACAAATCGTTGTGTTGTTAGCAACCCAGAACCTGCCACACCTTCAATACAAGACTGGCGAAACCAATGATTTCTACCTCTAATCGCAATTTTACATAGCTTGAAAGCTGTAGCTTTGATAATATGAAATAAACCAGTTGAAACTTTAATATGTTTGGTGAAGAAGCAAACTATTTTGGCCCATCAAAAAGATATTGTTGGCAAAATATGACGAAGAAATGTTTAAAAAGATAACCATGTACCAAATTTGTGGAGCCACTCCAAAGGCTTAGAAATCCCCTAACTAGGACAAGACACTTCATGCTTAATAATTGCTGTCCTATTTCTCACTCTATTTCATATACAGAATTTATTAGCGCTTATTTTCTAACAGAATATCAAAAGTGGTAGGAAAAAGGCTAATTAATTGCAGGCCGGTTTCAGAAAATAAATATTGGGCACGGCATAGTTTCTTAACTTGACAAGCTAATCATGACAAAGCTTCGTGCATTTAGTTCTATCGATACCGGTTGGAAGCACACCAAACGTGTGTTAGAAAGGACTATACCCCCTTAATGTTCTGGCTCAATAAAGACCGACACGCGAACAGTCACTTCACAAAAAGACTGTTATGTATCATTTCATAATTTAATCAAGATTTTCTTCTACTCATTAGAATTATAATTTACAACGGACAATTTCTACTGAAAATTTCCCACTCCCTTGTACATTAAAATGATAAAACGACACTTCATGCAAAATAATAACATCCATTTGACTCTCATTTTCCCACACCTACGCGTGATCTACAGGAGTTATCGTGAGAACAACAAACCAGAAGAGAATGACGCCCACCTAATTTAATTTAACAAATTGATACTAAGTGTCAATGAAACTTACTGCACATCAACATAAATTCCACAAAAATCTGTGGTCATTCAGTCTTTGTAATACACAAATATGCACAATGAGCTGTTGAAGTTTTTTTTATGGTAAGGTTGATAACGGTTAAGCATCACAGGAGTGGCAGAACACCGTTCATAGTTATCAATGTTAATTCAATCAGCTTTGATAGATTTAGTTTTTAGTTTTAGTTTAGCCTGATATTAGTTTCTTCTGAATCCATTTACCATACTACTGGGCTAGTTTTCAATTATGATGAAAATCTCGTGATCAGGAAAACAGCATGTTCTACATATTCATTTTTGCCACTGTTTCTTTTAATCTCACATGGAAACTTTATTTATCATCTTTGCATTGTCATCTAGTGACGGCTTCACGCTGACATTGTTAAATATGATTTAGTGTGAAATGTCAATAAGGTCTCTGACCAGCTAATTTAAATTCTGAACACGTTATCTCTGAAAAGCTAATTTAAATTCGGAACACGTTATCTCTGAAAAGGACCTGTTTTTCGCATCAATAAAAGACAATTTTATTTCACTTTTCTGTCGAGTTGAAGGCGAATGCCTATTAGAATTAACTCAAATATAAAATTGTAAAAAACAGTGTGGAAAAGAATCGTTTAATATGCAGTTTTATCATCAGTGCAAGAGGTTTGTAACAATTTCTTACTTACTGAAGTAAAAAGGTATGACAATTTTCCTTAAAGTTGCTGTAAAATACCAACAATTAAAAAAACCAACATAACCTGCCAACCAAAATAAGAAACGATGTCGCAGTTAAATATTTCCAACTCTATCCATATCAGGGGTTTTTGCGGCCACGATTGCTTTTTCGCTGTAACTAGACCTTTGATAATCCCACAAAATTTTCTTCAGTGATTGCATAAGGTTTGGGAAATGCATTTGATGTTTCAATATAAAGCTTCTCTTGTTTTGACACTTCACGCCCAGGTACAGAGTCCGGGAATTCCCACGCTAGGAAATCTGATGACTTCAGAGGCCCTTGTAAAGTAGCGTTTTTTTACCTCAAAATATGTTTACTGGACACCTGTTGTTTATCAACATGTCAGGTGCAGATGTTTTTTGTAAAAAATTGTTTTTCACTGTACTTTTGCATAAACGGGGCTCCCTGGTTTACCCAAATCGGAAGGTAACAGCTGCCTGAGAATTACGCAGAAATATTAATTTTGTGATAAGGCTTTACACAAGGATCTAAAATAATTGGACAACAATCCTGTAATTGCGAATCCTTTGACTTAATTGGCTCAGTATATGTTATAAATATATGAATTTCATAAGTCGTAAAAATGTTCCGTACCACGTTTCGAATGATACTTCTACCATCCTCAGACTACAAAAGTTATAAGGTATCGCTCTTATACTTCAAGAGTACAGGCCTGTATGATGACTGATATCTAGTTGTTTTGAGGAGTGGTACAACATCTACCTTGCGTTTGTTTTGGTTTTTATCTTAATGGCAGATTAAGCCATATTTCTGGAAGAGGATAAGATATATTAATATAATTGCTGTGCTGTAGAGAGAAAATATAGTTTTTTTTATTGTTCTTGTTGTTGTACCTATTTTTTCCTCTACAATCTGTTTATTTTTACAGTCAAAACTGGGGTCTAGTTTCCAACACTGTTTGGCATTTTCATAAATCTTGGTCTCACTTTTTGAGGACCTCGCCTGTGGTTCTTTTCCATATGAACCGAGGACGACTTTTATTCACCAATGTAGGAGACATATCAGTCCTTACAAAGCAGGCTGTAAATTATATTATTCCTCTCTTTAAGTGGCAATGGGTCCATTGGCTTTGACGTTGTCTTCCTTAAGGTGGATGCTATGAAGAAGGATTGCCGTTGTGTTATCGGAGCGGACCTGTTTGAATATGATAATTGTTCATTGAAATCAAAAGCTCAATTGAATTCTTCAAATTCTGAACCCACTAGGAGCACCCACTAGGAGCACATTTATTTTTCAAAAATGACACAATCTACAATGAAACCAATGATTTACCCATGAAAGCTCCAACATTCTCTGTAATTCCTGTAATATCCATGTAAACATGCAAACTATATCACTACAACAGAAGGCCAAGGAGCAGCTGACCGGGATAGGAAATTTGACGTCTGAAATTATAACAGAAGATCGCCTCATCTAAAAGTCTTCTTTGTGTACTGCAGAGTACATGTGATATTATTTAAGTCTGAGGGAGGAAGGGTGCTGCCTGTTTCCCTTTTATAATGTTCCATGTACCCTGGAGTGCTGTACACAGCTACTCATATATGTTGCTTGATTTTCTTTCTTTAAATATCTTTTTTCAGTGCAATGGGAACTGATTTACCTGCCTTGTTTTTTAATGGTACCATCCATCCATATCTGGAAAATACGTCAATCACAGCTAAGGTGTATTTTACACCACAATTAAATTTTGAGTATGCTTGCATGTCTAACAAATCTGCACCCCATATCATGTCTGAACCATTTACCAGAACCCTTCTTTTCTGAATTTACTATTTATTGATTTTTCTGTCAATGCTTACATCTCAGGTATTAGGACACCCTGTCGGCTTCTTAGTTTTGCGGTTTTTTAAAATAGGTTATGACCCCAAAGCTCAGGTTAGTACCAATGATATTCTTAATTATGGATCTTTCTACCCTGTCCCAATACCGTCCACTTTAAAGGGACGTAAATTTACTGTTTCATTTAATATGGAACTTTTCATATCTTTTTTGACAAATGGTATCTTTGTTGCTCCACATACAAGGCATTTTCCTTGTTTCATACTTGTTCCATTTTTAGATGCAACGTTTTGTTTGTCACTTGTATCTCTGGCCTGTTTACATATGATACAATACATGTTTTTCTTCATTTTGTATTACAAAATTAAATATTTATATGTAGAAAAAGGGAAGTGAAAGGCTGTAATGGAGTGAAGTAGCATCAAAGCGGTTCATTCTCTTGCTTTTACCGAAAAGTAAAGAAGGAGTGATCATAGACAAATCAAGGTGTGTAAAAAACCACTTTGTTGCTTAATCTCCTGCTCAGACCAGGTGGGTCTGACTATAACAAACTTACTGTGTCTTAAATGAGTCTGCTACAATTAGAATAACATATCCTCAAGGCACCTTGAGAAAAAAAATTACCGAAGAAATTTAATTTGCCCATGTTTGACTTGCATGATGAGGTGAAATTGGATGTCTCATTAAAGATAACAGTGAGTCACTGCGTTCCTCAGACAAAAGGTATATTTTTATGGATCTACTGAAGATGTCCATGATCATCGAGATTTAAGTTCAGAAAACAGAAAAGTAATGATTTTTGACGACTTACTATTAAAGAAGCAGAATAACTGTGAATCATATATTCCTGGAAGGAATAGCAGCAGAGATTGTTTCTACTGTTCACAAAACTACTTCAAGTTACCTCGTTAAAGAATAACAGAAAATGCAAACTTTGTCTGCCTCTTCGCAAGTAACTTCTAATCCGATGACTTTGTGCAAATCCGTTTTGTATAATTGGCTCTCACGTTGTAACACATCATCAACATTCCACAAGAGCATAAAAACAGTAATCACATTTGCAACAACTATGTTAATGAAGATATGTCAATGGATGAATTTAGAAACTTGTGCTAAGCAACTATGGAAAAACCACATGGCTTTATGGTTATTGATATAACAAATAAAAGCTATAATGGTAAGTACAGAGGTGATTTTGATACATTCTACATACCAAGCACACTCGATTAAAAAGTATATATTTTTTTCAATGGAAGTATTACTTAAGAAAATACCTCAAAACACAGAACTTAAAAGCTCATGTCAGATTTTAAATTCTTAACGAGGCTCAATCATCCTATTAAACTTGATAAGGAGAAAACAAGAAATGGCGCTTGTTAACCTAGAGGCACAGTACCCTTTTCAAAATAATCATGCAACAAATAATTACTTTAGGTATTCATGGTACTTCACGATTTAAAGTTTATGTACCAGAAGGGAGTTATGACATCATCAACATCAATAGAGCTATTCAACAAAAGATGAAGCAGAACGGGCATTATAATAGTCATAATGAGGAATATTACATTACACTTGCTACCAACATTTGCACCACATGGTCTGTTTTCTTCATCAAAACCAAATTCAATGGTTTTAAGAATGTTTTTTATTCTCAAAGCTTTCAAGAGTCTGAAAATTGAGTTAATAGTCTTAGTTTAAGTAGGTTATTTGAAAACATTTATATTACCTCTGGAAGTTATGAGAATAGAGTTTCACAAAACACTATTTATTCCTTCTTTCCTCAATGCCTCCCCAGGGTATAAAATAGTTACAACACCTGGTAACTTGGTATATCTTCCACTGACATCAATTAAAGTAAGCACTATAGAAACATCACTCATTCACCAGAATGGCACGCTACTTAATTTCGGAGGATAGAATTTAACATGTTTTCATATAAGAAAAGTGTGAATTAAAAAATGCAAAAAATACCTAAAACAAAAAGGGAGTCGGTACACAGATGTGAAAATTAATATCAGAACGACAGAAGCAAAAATTGCAAATTTTCTTCAAACTGGTGGTACTGTGAGAGTTGGTTTAGGCTGTGGTGACTTGGATGGTGGTGAGGATGTTCTCACGCTTACTCAGTCTCGAGTGAAGGTTACTAAAGCATAACAAGGTGGAAAAGAAGTAATAATTGAAAAAATGGACAGGACACAGGTGGCACACAAAATGTAAGATAAAGGTGACTTTTTGAGTATTTTGATCGGTCTTGCTAACAGAGCTCTACACATGTTAGGGAAGTGAGTTCTTCCTGCATTAGAAATGGGAGGATTGTCAGGTCTCGCAATTTCTGGCGTACAAAGTATAATCGGTGATGGCCTATATTTAAAAAAGGGAGGATGTATTTGTCAGTTAGAAAATGATGAAAAAGATTTGTATCTTGGTCCAGCCTCTGGTTCATGCCTTAACACACCTCGTGGAGATCCGCTCAAAGCAGTAAGTGATGGACTCTATCTTAGAATTAAAGGTGGCCTTTATGATGTCAAAGTTTTACTCTTCTGGTCTAATTGTCGCTTAAGAATATTCCAATCCTTGGAATGATTGTATAGAAAGAGGAAAGAAAGATCAGTATTAACAAGGCCACTTCATTCCAGCCCGCTACTTCATTTTATTAAATGGTATTTAATAGTGTATGTAATAAAACGAATATGTTACGGTAGAAAAGAGATGTCAATTCACAAACTTGGAAGAAAACCTGAAATGTCTCCTATACGTTCTGAACTATTAATACTACACTGAGAACCAAAGATTGACTTAAGAGTATCCAGCACAAAAGAAAGCACCAAGGATTCACTCAAGAACAACTTAGCATCCCACAATATAGAATAAAACATGTTTTATTTGCCGTTGTAATTAAAGAAGAGATTCCTACAATAACAGGTGAAATATAATGTAGTTTACAGAATCGCTTGTCGCCCTTTTGGCTAAGGTCAAGTGTAAAGCTCTGGTCTCTCCTTGGTCGGGGCTTTGGCTATAGAGCCAAACCATACAGAACAGAGGTCTCGAGATGCTTGAGGCTTGGCTGAAGACCAGCCAAAGAGGAAGGGCCTTTCCACGGAGGGTCCTGGAGGGGCGATTTGTATGTCTTGCATTGTATGGTGTCTTACGTACTTTCTGTACCATTTTTTCTTGATCTGTTGCTTCCTTTCGGGTCTTTCATAGATAGATATCTGTGAAAGACAAACATGGGCCCACTGCTTACCAGGGGTTTGATCAATGAAAGACCCAGCTCACAGAATGGGGATATTCATAGAAGGAGAACTTCACCGCGGGAGGAATGTGGTGACCTTAAAACTGTTGGAGGTGAACTATGCTATATGATATATGAAAGGTTTTTTTTACTTTTTATAAAATGAAATACATAGAGGAAAATTCATATGTAAAAGGCAAAGCTGCGCATACAAATCTTTCAAAATACTCTCAAAAGAGAGATCTTACTGTCAACGAGTTTTCCAAGCCAACTAAAAACATTCAGAATCAACAAATTACACAAGGTCTGGGCGAAAAACGGATACCCAGAAGGAGTAGCGTAAGTGGCATTAAACATATCAATGAAGTTATTATTGATCTACCTAAAGCCATCCTCTCTCAGTTCCTAGTTATTGAAGGTTCTGAAAGTTATGTGAAAGACAGGTCTGAAATAATTGGTCAAATTGGTTACATAGCTGCTAGCAATTTGTAAGAGTTTGCTACCAAAGACGCTGATAAGACTTGTGGAATGTGTGATATCCTTGGTGAGTTTTATATAGGTAATACTAGAGCTGGTGTTATCGATGAAAATATCGTTGCTGATGACAAAGAATATCAAGGTACACCTGGCGTTTAGGAGCTTATTGTTATGAAAACGTCCAGTGATAAATTGTATACTGCTGGGGACTATTCAAACTATGCAAAAATCATGTTGAAAACGAAGGCATTGAAGAAAGGTAATAATAAAAATAGTAAGACCCCCAAAGCCAATAAGGTATGGAAAGTTTTTTTTAAAGAATATATTGAATGAAAGGAAACAATTTAAAGCAGAAGTTTGGAGTGTGCACCACCTAGAAAACCTACAATATTCTCTAGAACGCTAATGCGCCGCTCCAAAGATTTGACTTACTAATTACTACTAAGGCTGCAGGTAACACAGGTGTAAAGAATGAGATTGTATCAATATGTGATAAACTGAGGAAATAGGTGTTAGATTATAACACATCAAAAACTTTGATCTTTACTCTAAAAATAAATGCTTCTTACAAAAAAATGCAGATTTCAGACAATACGTATACGGTGATGCTGGAACAACAGCATTTTTTTCACTAAGTTGTTTAGAAGCAGTGCAGCAAAACAGTTAGCGGGTACATTACATGCCAAAGGATGTTGGAAAGAAAGGAGTCAAATTTGGCAAATCAGCAGCATTAAATGCTGGTGAGAAACTAAGAAAGGAAGCTATACCAAAGGTTCCTGCACCCAGGTCTCAAGAACTTCCCCACAAACATGCAAATGTTCCGATACATCAATCCTCACCTAACGCTGTAGTAAATAAATCACAGAGTATCCTGAGTAAATAACTGAGCACAGGAGCATAGAATGTTTATGTATTGATCGATTGAAAAGGGCAGCCTTACCAACAAAACTCTACGAGACAGAGATTACCAGGCGTGGTAAATGCTACAGCTATTCAAGACCAGACCGTTAAATGGATCTGGTCTGAAAATGGTATATGATCGCACCAGCTGCGGTACTCTAGGAAAAACGCTTTTATAAATTAACGTAATATAACATACCACTTTTTTGTGCATTCTTTTGCATTTTTAATAATGGTCAATTTGGAAGGATCTGCCTTTTAGGCAAATTTTTTCAAATCCACATTTAGGTTTTTCCTACATATTCAGTAGTATAATAGTGACGCAGCGACACATTGTGGACGAGCTTGGTTCAGCTTAAAAGCGCAGTATCTTGGTTTGATGTTGAGATCAATTGCTTCACCCATTTGTTCAGCTGAAGCAGATAACTTATCAGTAACATCTTGAATAGGACATGCATCAGTTAATAAGATGGCATGTTTAAGTGAATCGTGAGGCTTGAGATTGGTAAAAACATACCCTAAAGTGATGGAAGCTGCAAAAGAGACACTGGGTGAGAGCAAGAAGGGGAAATACCTGGAAAAGGAGTCGTGGTGGTGGAATAAATAGGTGCAGAAAGTGGTGAAGAAGAAGAGGGAGGCGTTTAAGGTTTGGAAGAGAACTGGAACAGATGATGATTGCGAAACCTACAGAGCATTAAACAAGATATGTAAACAGAAATGTGCTATTGCACAGGAAGCAGGGTACGAGGACCTGTATCAAAGTCTGGAGTCAGAGGGACCTAGCAAGATCTATAAACTGCCGAACAGTAGAAAAAGAAGGGCCAAGGACATAAACAGAGTGACTTTTATCAAAAACGAAGAAGGAAACATTGTGAGTGATGACATTCAGTTGAAGGAAAGATGGAGAAGCTACTTCAAAAACCTACTGAATACAAAAAATGACAGGAAGGAGTTACCACAAGCTGGCCCTGTGCAGGGACCGATTGAAAAGATCACTGAAGAGGAGGTTGCAGAACAGTTGAGGAAGATGAAACCGAAACCGAACAAGGCAAGAGGTCCTGATGAAATCCCGATTGAAATGATAACAGCCTTAGGGGAAACGGGAGTTAAGTGGATGACCGCATGCATGCAGGAAGCGATCGAGAACGGAATGCCTCAGGAGTGGAGGGCCAGCAAGATCACACCACTGTACAAACAGAAAGGTGATCCTCTGAGCTGCAACGTCTACAGGGGAATAAAGTTTCTCTGCCATGCTCTCAAGCTATTTGAGAGAGTGGTAGAGGCGCGACTGAGAGAGTTGGTAAAAATCAGAGAGAATCAGTATGGTTTCCAGAAGGGAAAATCAACATTAGAACCTATGTTTTGCCTAAGGATACTCTAAGAGAAATATCGCGAGTTTGGAAAGGAGCTGTACATGGTCTTTGTTGACTTGGAGAAGGCTTACGACACCATTCCGAGGGACCTTATTTGGTACTTCCTGAGAAAGCGAAATGTTCCCGAAGGATCAAAGACATGTACCAGGACTGTACTACTCGGGTGGTGACAAACGCAGGAGAAACGAGAGATATCGGGATAGATGTTGGGCTTCACCAAGGATCGGCTCTGAGTCCACTTTTGTCCATCATCATCATGGATGTTGTCAGCGGAGACAGTGATGAAAACCCACCATGGACGATGCTCGTTGCTGATGACTTAGTAATAAGCAGTGAAAGTGAGAGAGAGTTGGAGGAGAAGCTGGAGTTCTGGAGGATTAAGCTGGAAGATGTTGGCTTAAAGATCAGCAGAGCAAAGACAGAACACCTACGCCTACCGACGACACAGGAGGGCATCAAGATGAAACAGAATGGGTCAACCCAGATGACAGATCTGCCTCAATGCACATCCTTTAAGTACCTTGGCACTACTTTGCACCAGGACGGAGGTTGTCGCGCTAAGGTGGAGCTGCGCATCAGGAAGGCTTGGAGCAAGTGGAGGGAGTTATCTAATGTCCTGTGTGACAAGAAGATCCCGAAGAAACTCAAGGTACGGATTTACACAACAGTCATTCGCCCTGCGTTGATGTATGGATGTGAGAGCTGGCCAAAAACGGAGAATTTGGCGAATAAGATCAGCGCCTGTGAGATGAGAATGATAAGGTATTGTCTACAAATCAGTCTTGAATAGCACAGAAGAAATGAGGACATCAGGAAAGAAGCGAGAATACCATCGATTACGGAGTTAATGAGAAAGAAACGTCTGGAGTGGGTTGGATATATGAGCCGTAGGGAAGAGGACTCTGACTTGAGAAGATCTTACGAGAAGCAAATGAGTGGCAAACGAAAGCAAGGTAGACCCAAACATAGGTGGGAAGATACCNATGTTGGCTTAAAGATCAGCAGAGCAAAGACAGAACACCTACGCCTACCGACGACACAGGAGGGCATCAAGATGAAACAGAATGGGTCAACCCAGATGACAGATCTGCCTCAATGCACATCCTTTAAGTACCTTGGCACTACTTTGCACCAGGACGGAGGTTGTCGCGCTAAGTTGGAGCTGCGCATCAGCAAGGCTTGGAGCCAGTGGAGGGAGTTATCTAGTGTCCTGTGTGACAAGAAGATCCCGAAGAAACTCAAACTCAACGTTGATATTTAGTCTATCCATTTCAAGCATGAGATTGTCGATTTTCCCTTTCTCTAGAAGAGTCCTTACATTCCACGACCTGCATTTAAGTTGATTTTTGTGTGGAGTAATAGGGTGACGGTCTGGTGTCACCTGCTGTGCATGACCAACCATACCTGACACGGTGTCTTCAGTAGAACTAGAGACTCCGTTCACGTCGTTCGTTTCAACTTTATCAAATGCCATTGACCATGATTATTGTTGGCATCGTTTCAGTGGTGGGTGGCCATTACCTTCTACTGGGTGGACTAAAGAAACCACCATCTCTCTTCCAGAAAGTTCTACTGCCTGCATGTAGCCATTGACTTCCTAGGTCGTAGTTCCTCCCCCTAACCAACGGTAAAACCGCTGTTTTCGCTGTTGGCCTTCACTCCTAACCCTGGGCAGGGAGCCATTCAGGGGTTTCCGGTCGGGTTGACTGGACTTCGGAATATAAAAAGGGCAGGTTTTGTTCACACCCTGAGAGTACATCAGTACTCTTGTTACCCTATTACTAGCAATAGATGTGGAAAAAACAAAATCCATACATGAGTGATAAATACAACAAAGATGAAATGGCAGTATATATTACCTATTTAGATGTTCACAATCTTTAGGGTTGGCCTTGACCAAATCCGTTCCTACGGACAATTCAAATGGTTGAACGAAAGTGAACTATAATTATGGAAATAACATTTCTGCATCCTTGAAATATATCTGGAATAATTGCACAATTTATACAAGACTATCCACTTGCCCCAGAAAGCATCGAAGTAAACAAGATTGAGAAGCTGATCCCCAGTCTTAATGACAAGACAAATTATGTGGTGCACTATGAGAGCCTCAAGCTGCATAATAACTTAGGATTGAAAATTACAAAAGTCCATAAGGGTACCAACTTTGGCGAAAGTGCATGGCTTAAGCAGTTCAGTAATTTAAACGCACAAACCTCAGAGTAAAAGAAAGCAATAAATTTGAAAAAGACTCCTTCAAGATCATGAACAACTCAGTTGCTGGAAAACATTAGGAGTCTGGTAAATATCAGATTAGTCGATAATGAAGCAAAGGCATACAATTTTGCTGGAAAACCAGACCACAAGCATTGCTACATCTTGGATGAATACCTGGTGGCTATACACATGAAAAAGACCAAGCTGGAATTCAACAAACCTGTACACTTGAAAATGTGTATTCTCGATTAGAGTAAAACATTGATTGTCGACTTTTTGACATACCTACGCCATGATTTTACTGAACATTATACTCGAGTCGAGATACACGTGACAGTCCAGAAGAACAGTACTTAAAGTTATTTCGTCATACCAGCCGAGAGTTCATGCTCACATGTTTGCACTTTGTTTCATCAACCTGTAGCTTGTCAGGGTAATGAACAGTTTGAATTAGATAGATGATGACGTATGTTCTGGGTGATACTGCTTTCCAATGGGTTTTGAAGGGACTCTTAGTGATGATACTTGTTAAATCGTATGTGACGAGAGACGTCACAATGACGATTGCTTTTTCAGCTCCTTGTGACGTGATTTATTTATTTATTCCTTTCCTATATAAACGTGAAT
The DNA here is from genome assembly GCA_003991215.1 of Morbakka virulenta. Taxonomy (NCBI): domain Eukaryota; kingdom Metazoa; phylum Cnidaria; class Cubozoa; order Carybdeida; family Carukiidae; genus Morbakka; species Morbakka virulenta. Next base: position 1,171,208 of record RDPX01000126.1, read on the forward strand.
TTTGTATCTGTATTCAGTGAGAAATGAGAGCATCAGAAGATGTTAGCTCTTTCACCATGCTCAGGAACAGAAAGTACTAACCGTGAACTGGGAGAAACTGATTTATCTCGTCTAGTTGAAAATTCTTAGTGTAGGTATATTGTAAGTGGTCGTGAATTCAATGTGTATTCAACCTCTACAAGAACCGTAACCAATTCGTCTTGGTTAGGTCGTGCATTGCCTAAGACCTTACTAAGGCATCTTTTCACTATACCTACTATTCTCTCGAAAGCCCCTCCCCACCAAGGGGTACGATCTAAATTGAATTTCCAAATCATACATTTCGAAACTAGGAAATCCCTAACTTTAGCTTCATTTTAAGTCCTTCCCCCAAAAATACTTGTGGCTTTAAATCTCTTTGCATTGTCGGTTACTATCAAAACTGGACTTCCTCACCTCGCACAAAACCTTCGTAAACAATGAAGAAAAGTGCATGATGTTAGATCAGTTACAAGTTCCAGATGGATAGTTCTAGTAATAAAACATGAAAGAAGTAAAATATACATCTTACTCATTTCATCCCCTTTACCTCTCACTTAAAGTGGTCCAGCAAAGTGTATACCAGTGGTGCTGAAGGGTGGTGTTTCAGCGACTCGAAATCCTGGGAATGCTGATGTAGCCGGTGCATTCAACGGTTTTCAGTCTTGTAATCGACAATAGAAACAAGGGTTTATTATCTTTTTAACAGACTATCTCCCCCTAGTTACCCAAAATCTAGACCGTAGTTCAGTCAATGTGGCTCTTACTTTCATATGATGGACACTTCTGTGACATTCTTATACAATAAGCTGGGCTAACTTATGTTCCTTTGGCAAATTTATTGGATACTTCATGTAAGTTCGAGTGTTGCAATTTTCCCCTGACAGACTAATACTCCCTCCTTGATTATTCTCAAACTATCTTTTATCTTTTCATAACGCTTTCCTTCTTTCAATGTTATCTGTGCATCTTGTATCCATAATTTCTCTGCCTCACTTCCTCAACTTGTAGTCTCCCTTTTTTCATCTCTTTTCCTTCTCTTTTCTGCTTTCAATTAAATATGAACCTTCTCACTCATGCAGTAATATTCAGAAATTTACCTAAACTAGTAAACCTTTTCTCCACATCTATAACATTACTCACACTTGCTTTCTTCTCTGTTGCTACACTTATTACACATGATTTTCTTTTCTCCTTTGCCACTTCGTTTGATTCTTTAACCTTTAGCATAGATAGCCATCCACTCTCTCCCTCCTTCAGCCATTCTGGACCTTCCCATCAGAGCTTGCTTTTAGCTAAGAATGAAGCTGTACCCCCTCTGGTTCCTATATCTGCAGGGTTTTATTTCCCCTTATATGACCCCAATTAGTTTTCTCTGTGAGCCTCAATACTTCTGTGACCCGAACCTACACCCACTGCTTCCATTATCCTTGGTTAAATATCAAATATAGTGCTGTTTTACTGTCTAACCAGCATTTGATCTTACCTATTATACTCTGTGACTGCAGAACCTCCTGTACGTTACCAATAAGATGGGCTAAAATACGAGCAGATAACAATGCTAGGCGTGGAATACTTCATTCCTTTAGTGAGGCAACCCTGACTTTGGAACAAAATAGTTTAGAAACTACAAACTTGATAGTGACACAAACAAGAAAGACTGTAGCACAATAAGATTTCTGGCTAGCGTCAGCCAAGCCATGTAGCTGATAACTTAAAAACTCTCCCTCAGTCGGATCATGAATACTTGGGACTGTCATGGTTTAAACTTGGCTTAATCCATGTATCCATTCCTTCCAACTAGCAACCTTGCCTTCCGGAATGGGCTCATCCCAGTCTAATTTATCTATCCACATATTTTGAAAAAGGATTTTTGCCTGCATTTCTAAAGGACTAATTAAACCTAGTGGATCAAAGGACATGGCTAGAGTGCTTAAAACACCTCTTTTTGTGGGTCTTGATGCTTTAATGTTAGTTGCCATCTTCACTAAATCAAACTCTAAAAGATCTCTATTATTGACCCAAGTTATACCCAAGACCTTAGCCTTACCCACTGATTTCTGTGTTGGGCCTAGTGTTTCTTTAGCAAATGATTCTTCATCTTCATGTAATAATTTTGGCTCTTTATTCTCCTGAATCATGTTTCTGAGCTCCATGTCATTTGTCTTCTACTTCCTAAGAGTAAACAACCACCCACTTTCAACATTCTCTCTCTTGTTTATAAAGGCAATAACTTGCATCTACACTGTCAGAACTCAACACAAGATCATCCACATAGAAGGACTGGGACATAATTTTTTACAAATTCAGGGTCAAAATCCTGGAAAGAGGAAAGATGATAACGGAATACTACATTTAAAAAAATGGTAAACTATTGACACCAAACACAACACGATTAAATCTTAAGGAAATGATGTCTGGATCTTTAGCAATGATATCTTTTAGCCATAAAAATCTTAGGCAGTTTCTGTCACTCTTATTAACTTCAATGTTTAAAAATGTTTTCGCTATGTCTCCCACGAGTGCAACCTTTAACTGTCTAAATCACAATCAAATATAGAAAGTTAGTAGTGTGAGTGAAGGGCCTATATGCAAACAATCATTTAGTGATGTTCTGGTGTTCCTACCCTTACATGATGCATCATAAACTGCTCTTATAGAATAACAGAAAAGATAGTCCAAAAAGGTTTATTTCGATATCATAATATTTATGAAACAACAAAATGAATTTTTTGTAAACAGCTATATTTCGTATTACATCAAATACATCTTTCAGGCAATTAGAAGCACAACAAAAAATGACAAAGCTGACTTTGTTCTCAAAACTAACTTCTCAACAATCAAAATCTGTTTCTACACTGCATGATAGATAAAATCTCGACACAAATGAAATCGAACGTTGTCTACCTATTTGTTTCTCCTAGATGCTCTGCAGATTACATTGCTAAAGCTGACCTTAATCTACATGAGCTATGTATTGAAATGCTACTGTAGAAAAACAGTGCAGTTCACCAACACCTCACACATTGTCACGAAGTACGTCATCTTGCTTCCTTGCTACGTCACGATGTTTGTGATGTCTCTGATAATGATGACTGTAGTCTAAGGATTAATTATATAATTGAGAACACTGAAATTGTGGATTTCAAAGAAGCAATTTATATTAAAAGAATAGACCCTGTTTTAAATAGTGGTCTCAAAGCATCAAAGAATTTGTTTCTTTTCTCTTAGCATTGCACATTGTTTTACTGTTTTCTTCTGTTTCATGTCTTGCATTACATCTACTTAATTCCCTAGCCGATTGAGCTTTTAATGGGTTTTTCTTAGGTGTCTTTAGCGTATAAAATATAAATATTCTTTGTTGTGCTTCTAATTGCCTGAAAGATTTGATGTAATACGAAATATAGCTGATTACAAAAAAATTCATTTTGTTGTTTTATAAACATTATGATATCGAAATGAATCTCTTCGGACTATCTTTTCTGTTATTCTACATGAGATTATCAGTTGGCATTGGCTTTTGCAACTACTCTTATCTTTGTTGTTCCCCCATCTTTTCTAACAACAGCAGAGTATGGTAGGTAAGAAATTTCTTTGTGTCTTCCAATTCAGCAACACTTGACACAACTCCTGTTTTTAACTGTTTTCAAATCATATCATTATATTTCTGAAATATCTCCGGGTCTTGTTGCAATTTCGTCACAAACGATTTTAATCTGCTTCACTGCCTTGGAAGTCAGGTCATGGACCTTTGCAATTAAACAATAAAATTGTGTAGCAAGTATCGTTCTTTTGTGAGTTTCATTTTGGCAACAAGAAAGTCATGAAAATCATTTTTAGGTCTAATCCCTAACCTATCCAAATCCTACCATTTATTAACCTGTTCATCAAGTCTCTGGGATTGGTCACAGTGAAAAAAATTAACTCCACAACAAGAAGGATTCAAATACTCATCTTGCAAGGGTCCTGATAACACCCATCCTAATATTGTTTTGGTAGCCACAGGTTCATGTGCCCCCCCACCACCACCAAGTATTTGTTCTCCTTCTAAGAAATGCCACTGATAATTAGCTCCTATCAAAATTTGAATACCTAGTTTATTACCTAATCTAGAAACATCTGAAAAACAGATCATGTGCAAATGTTGACAAGACTTCTTTACTTTGTCTACATGAACATTTGATATGCATGCAATATAGTCATCAATAATACAAGAAATCTTAGCATTCTTCCCTCCACTCGATTGCATAAGCTTGAAATCTACAATATATATAATTTATTTTTTTTCTTCTTCTGCCTCCTTGCACCCAAAGACATTAATCATCAGATTTTCTCTCCTCCCAGGTCTTAAGTCTAATGCCTTGGTTGTAAAAGATCGTTGTTGTAAAGGAGCAATGACTCCCAGAGACAAACAAAACTCTCAACCTCCCCACTGTTTTGCAATTCACACTACCCAAGGCTGTCTGAAGGTAACACTGTCCCCAGTACAAGTACTTCCGACCCAGGACGAAGCAGGATTCATCTAGCGCAAGGGTTCCTTATCAGGCGCGTCTATGCGTTCCTCCCGGGGTAGTTTGCTGCTGCCGCAAAGAGAAACACGATCCCTTGCCTTACAAACAAAACATTTAGCCTTAGAGCAACATTGACAAGACCTATGACCCTAATTCAAACAGATAAAACATCTAAAACCCGTCCTGAGGATGTTCTTCCTTTCCTCAGGGTTTCTATGAACACTACAGTCTTCTGATTTGTGGTCTCACTTACAAAATAAACAGCCATGCGCTACTGCAGCAACCAGTGAATTTGCAGTTGTCAATTTTCCCACTCCATTGGCTTCGTTACTGTCAGGCCATCTTCTTTCACCATCGCGTTTGTGTCCTCTTTCAAATTTCATCAATTCTGAATTTGTTTCGCAAACGTCTAGCTCCGGGTCAAATTATTTGATTAGTTGACCCAATTTCCATTGAAGCAAACGTTTTTGGCATGATCTGACCATATTGTACTTGATACTTTCTGGCAATTTCTCGACCAAAATAGGAACGATCTTCGAATAACTCGATTTATCAACACCCTGTGCTTCTGGACCGCGGTAATTAGCTTCGATTTCATCTCGGAATTTGCACAGCCTGTGTGACGTCATCCTCATTATAGACCGGCAACAACGAAATGTTGGCATGCTGATTCATCGACGGTTTAGCAGATCGTTTCTTAGTAAGATCAACAGCAATTTCATAATTCGAACCCGTAACTGGTAATCCACTGATAATTGATCGTGCTTGTCTCTCCAAATATCTTTTCAAGTATTTCAGTTTTTCGACATCCGCCAATTCTGTATTTTCATGGATGGCACTCGAAAAACTCCCAAAATTCTTTAAATTGGTGGATATCTCCCAAGAATTTCTTTAATTCCAGCTTCAGCAGTATTACTCTCACTGTACTTTTATTTCTCCCCTGTCCTGCAAATCTAAATTATTGGAAGTGAAACTTTCCTTTGACATATTTTTCACCGATGAACATGATGACCTCACTGAGCCAATTTCTTCACTTTCTTCAATTTTGTCATCTGCAAATTTTAATGCTTCTGTAATTTTCCCTTCATACTCGATGGCATGCTCCATTTCTTTTTCTCAAACATCCTCCTCTTCATTTTTAATTCCTATTCCAAGATGTTTTTGTCCAAATGTATTAATTCCTCGTATTATCTCGTTAGCTGGGTACTAAGGAATTTCAGTATAATTCTGTTAATGTTCTCTTCGGTATTTCTCAAGTCTAAAACCTTATTCACCAATTTTGTTGTGTTCCTTCGAAAAACGAAAAAAATTGCGTAAACGAAATATATTTATTCAATAGCTATTTTCTCCTGTGGTGATGAAAAGGAAAAACAACTTGAGTCCTGTTACTAAATTACTTGAGACTACCTAATTGCTACGCGAAGGAGGTTTCCCAACATTGGTTATGATAGTTGTAGAATATCTTTTGGTATTATTCAGTCTTCTTATCAAATCGTAAAATGCGTGTCATAATAAATGGAATTATATCTTATGAGTAGTGCATTATTTCTAGTGCTCCTGAAAGTTATATTTCTTGTCCTTTCTTCTTTAGACCAATATTCGTCCCAGTTACTTGATTCAGATCATCGACATCTATTCTCACTTCCTTGTATTCTGGTATTGGTAGCAACAAAATTTCAGCAGGAAAAACTCAAATGTCAGATAGATTTAAATTTGACTCTCAAGGTATCACTGAATGGGTAAGGAAATTAATAGTTTCTATCAATGGGACAAAAACGTAACTGTTTTCGTTAAATAGAAAGAGACGTCCTTACCTTCCTCTAATATTCAAGGGGGTTACCATTCTGATGTTAACCATGGTAAGCATGGTAATTTAGTTATTTGTATTGTGCCAAATTGTACCTTACACCTGAGCCCATTTTGTTCCTCTAAAAATCTACCACCCGTCCTTGCATGAAGTACTGTATCTGCCACACCTGCTGAACTAAAACACAAAGAGTGAGACAAGACACGTCGGAGGAATGGGAGGGGGGGCGTTACCTGATTTGATTTGGTGTTTCTATAAGTTTTTTTATTGGAACCTAAAGTCAGGCTAGCGACATTCTTCTGTGATGCAGTTCTTATTCCAAGATATTGAAACAAAAAAATGTAGGGTGGTACCTGTTTAGATCCTGTTAAGCTTTTTTCAGACAAAATTTATTTTATAAATTCATAGATTTTAGACATGCCATTGCTTTCTAATATTTTTTGGGGGGGAGGGGGGCTAAAAACGTTGTCTGTATAGACCAAACTGTTTTATAAAGCTTTGTTGTGTTTAGCAATATGGTTTTAGATTATTTGAACAATTGCAAAAATCTTAACAATGACTCTTGAAATGAAAACAAACTATTAGAAATAATTTTGGAAGTTGTTGACTAATATGCTGGAATACGTAACCATACCTTTGCCAATTTGGTCAGTTCTGTTCCTCGCTTATAAAGCTTGGAATTCTAACTCACCTCTCTAAGGTTCATTTTCGCATTCGAAATTTCAAGTTTTGAAGGACTGATATGGTATTCCACTTGGTTTACAAGCTGGTTTTATGACTGCCTTCATTTTTGTAAAGTAAAGACGAAAATATTTAAGAAGAAAAACAACGACCTTTCTTTGACGTCGTAGTGAAGAAGCAAACAGGTTGCAGCATTTTTATTACCACGTACAGGAAACTAACTCACACTGGCCAGTAACTCAATAACGCATCACACCATCCAGTCTCAACTCCTAATAGTGTTACTACCACTCTGTTTGGAAGACGAATAAATTTTCGATCAAACCCAAACTGCCTTCGCAAGGAAGAAAGGCACTTTCAGACTGTTCAATCATCCAATGAATACCATGTTATGGATGTCTAGAGAGCCTTACACAGAACCACTGGATCCAATCAAGAAGACGAAAAGGAGCCTCTGGAAATGTGTACGTCTGTCCTACAACAAGGACACCAGCGAGAGCTTTATACAGGCTCTCCGACAACACAAATTCAATGTTCCTTCTTCAGAACTTACACCTTAAGGATAATTCTGTCCAAATAAAAAGGGAAAGTCTCAGTTGAATAGAGGAACAATATACTTTACAGGCTATATGGTAAGGACTGCTCTACCTCCTAGATTGCTGCATCAAAGTGCTCCTTGAGTAAAAAAGAATAAAGCACTTAAGTGCTCTTCAAAAGGGTTACATCACAAGCCACGAAATAGCTGAACATTGCTGTAGACACTGAAAACATAAAAAGATTATTGACGAGGAAACCACCACAACAAGAAAACTAAAAGAAACTATCCATTTCATACAGCACAACAATTACATGAACAATCTATGTTTCAGCCTCTACGTTATATTGCTTCTAGCACTAAAAAAAGAAACACAACAAACACAATATAGGTATGACGCCACTGCTCACAATTTGATCCCTGTACATACGTAGATTCCCATTGTCATATAAAATAACTTGTGACGATGGAAGAAGTAGCTTTCAGAATGTAACTCAGAAAAGTATCCTATATCTATAACATTAAATCCTTGGCAACTATGTAGATTTTAATGGTGCTACGAGTAGACCTTAGCATGACACCATACATAATCTACGTCCAAAAGCGTGACTGAAAACACAACTTTATGCCAGTAACATCTGTCCGATACCATGGTTGAAAAATGATCAATGTTGATATCAGTGTAAAGGATAATCAAGTTTGTCTATCTCAATTATATATGATTTTCAAAATTCCAAATCCATCTTGTCTATGCGTAGTTGATCTCTACATCCATAGGACCCACGTTTACAGCCGTTTTGCTCTTCGGGAAATACGCTATTTGCTTCAAGAAATGAATAAGTTCGATCCCTAAAAATTGAGGTAAGTAATTTGTATGTAGTACTTAAACAGGTAAGTGGTCTGCAGTTTTTGGGGGGTTATCTCTCGTTGGTTTTCGGTAATAGATATGTAGTGCCTTAAGAAAGCCACTGCGGATATTGTTCAGGGTTACTGAGGAATTATGAAAGTTGTTGGGCCATAATTTCATGACAAGAGTCAAGACAATTCAAACAGAAATTATGGACTTTATCAACACCTGGAGATTTCCATTTCTGTGCTTTACTCAGGACACTCTTGACCACCTCAGTTGTAATAGTGTTCCATTCCGGTACAGGAATGTCAGTATTTGATGATTCAACTTCTTTAATCCATTCAGCTTCTTCATTATGAGGTTGTTCCTTACTCCAGATGTTCTTCCAAAACTGTTCCACTTCTTCAATCTCCGGTGCTTCAATGAATTTAATTATTTCTTTACCTATTTCCCTACAAAACGTCTTGCGGTTTGTCTTAAAAGTGTTCTTTTGTCTATAGAACTTTACTCTTTTCTCAAATCTTTACGTCCTTTTCACTTTCGCCTGCAACGTCTGCTTTACAGTCTCCTTGACTTCACTTGTATTATCCCTATTTAGCTTTTATTTCCTTTTAAGTTTGCTACATATTCTACTTTTAACATTTTTTCCTCTATGAAGTTCCGATAACACAGAAAGTTCCCCTCGCATGCCTTCTATTTCGTTTTCCAATTTAACTCTCCATTTAGGTTTTTTTCTTATATATTGTCTACTTTTCTTTATCTTTATTCCACATTCAGAGGTAATACTTTTCACAGTTGCATATATTAATTGGTTTAAATCACTTGGGTCTAAGTCGTGGTCTTGCAGTTCTAAAATCATTAGTGCCTCATTACCCATTCTAATGTTCTTATTGCTCTTTTTGCTGTTTTGAAGTTTTGGAAGGGATTCCCTATCACTCATTTCAGTAAACTTAACTTTAGCATATTCTTCGAGTATGTTAGAACGTATCCTGTCAATATGACTCAGTTCCAACTCAGTAAATGGTACATTCACACCTGCCACAATATTATCATTGGTCGGTAGTTCAGTCTCAATCATTTTAACTCCTGTATTTTCATTTACTTCCCTAACATCTCCATTCAGATTTTCTGGTACCTCAACATTATCTTCAATTAAATTCCCTGCACTTTTTAATGAGTCCTCTAAATTTTCAGCAAGGATAGTTTCTTTAATCAGGTTTAATTCTATATCAGTGAGCCTTTCATTTTTTATAATGTCACGACGGACATTTGCTAATCTAATTGCATCAAAATACGGTCTAATATTTTCATTACGCGCTCTCCATATTTTAAAAGTTCTTAATGTGTAGCTGATTTCAGATGTGTTTTCTAATGCCAGATAGTAGGAATAAATTACTTCCTTATCATCATCTCTACTCCATTTGATACGTTTTTCTTTCTTTTTTACGTTTGTTCGCGATGTTGTCTCAGTTCGGTTCAAGTTAGGAATATCCAGGTTTGACTTTCCAGACAGAGTTGCGTTAGACGAGTTAGTTTCAGTCACCAATTTTTCGAACCCAGCAGGCTGATCCCTCCCTGAGAGACGCGCTCTTTGGTTAACCGCGCGACGAGCGATGAGGGATGTATTTCTTCTAGTATTCATTTATGATTTCATTAAAGTTGCATTTTACCCTTTCTGCCAAGCAGCTGAGTATACCACGCCAGATGCCACCTGGAATTTCTAGCTCACGCGGCTAGGTTTTTTATTCAAAGTTTTCCTTTTCCTAGGTGGAATGCCAACCAAGGCAAATGAGTTCCACCTACACAGGGCTAACAGGTACTACACTTTGCCCAAGGGTGACCTGGAGATAGTTGTGGCAAAGGGTAACTTCATTCGCCCACGTCGAAACTCCACAACCGGATGCATTTTAACGTCATACCCAGGACATTTATTATTATTATTATTATTATTATTATTATTGTTATTATTATTATTTTCTCGTCTATCAGCTTACAAGTTGAATTTATCTTGTCTTTGATTATGATATCGAGTTTGTTCTCACCAAAATATTTATCTGTATACATTGCCATGCCCCATAGCTTTTGTATGTGTTTCAGTGTTGGTTTCGGTGTGCTGTTGATGGTCATATCACTTGTCCGAGGCCTTGATTCCTAGATTATTGCAGATATTCCAGTGTACATAGGATGCAGTTTTGTTATTATTATTATTATTATCATTATCTTATTTTCATAGCACTTGCTCTGGCTGTGATTATTGCAGTTTACTACTGCTAGACGAGTCATATCAAATGACCAAGGGCTAGCACAAATTCTTTGACTCTACATTTCCAGCACCTTCCTGAGTATCCCTGCAGTTCCTAGTAGAGCCGTTTTCTGCATTACAGCTAACTCACATGGTGTTCCAATCTTTTGCATCCATGAATCAAACCCTCGGAAAATACTCCCTAAAGCATCTATAACCTCAGGGACAATTTTTTCGACTTCAATTCCCACAGTCTTCCAATTTCTCTCCTTAGATCTTGGTACTTTTCTATCTTTTCCCTTTCTTTCTGAGGAACTCTTCCATCTGTGGGTATAGCAATATCTACAACGATTCCAGTCTTTTCTCTCTTATCAACTACTGTGATATCTGGTCTTCTAGCCTGTATTACGTTGTCACATTGCATATTGATATCCCACAGAACCTTTACATCATCGTTTTCTATTACGTTTTCGGGTGAGTGCTCATACAACTTTTCATGGTGTTCTAATCCCCGCACTTTACTTATATCCCAATGGATTTCTCTTGCAACATTGTCATGCCGTCTTTTATATTCTCTTTGTGCGAGTTTATCACAATAACTCACCATGTGATGCACACTTCCCCCTTTCTCACCACATACTCTAAAGAATGGACTTTCGCTCGTATGATCAATGTAGTATTTCACATAGTTTGCCCTAAGGGCCTGCTCCTGTGCAGCGCAAATTAATGACTCTGTACCAACCTTTAAGTCACATTTTGACAACCAATTCCATGTACGATCCTTGACGACTTTCTCAGACATATCCCTCTCACATTGCCCAAACATCCCCTTCTCAGTCCACTTCTCCTTAAGCTCCTGTATCGTCTGACTCTTAAATTCACGGCTTGGTATCGCTGCGTCAGTATCCACGGTCTTAGCTGCCGCTACTCCTTTGATGAATTATTCAGTAGAATTTCCAATATAAAACGCAAAGCTGTTCTCTTCTATCCGTACGCAATTCTACACTACATACTCCTCTCCCTCCCTCAATCCTTTTTATGTATAACCTATCTACGTCACTTTTCGGATGCAACGCCACATGCGTAGTCATTCTTTTTTTTTACTTTCTGTCTATCCTTTTCAATTCCCTTTCTTTCCAGCTGATCACTCCTACACCATATCTGAATATTGCCACTGCCCATGTGTTTATCGCAGTTATTTTATTCTTACCATTAAGGTGTGACTTCAGAATCAGTTTTAGTCGCCTCTTGTATTCTCTGATCGCTTTCGCTTTCATCTCTTCTTCATCGATTTTATCTAGCTAAACAATACCAAGGTAAGTATATCCATCTGGCTCCACCTCTTTTATGGTTTCTCCATTTGGAAGTTTGATTCCTTTGCTCCTAAAACGCTTCCCTCTTTTCAATATCATAATCCCGCATTTCTTTATGCTAAATTCCATTCCGATACCCTTGCCGTATAGTTGACCAGTCTGAACAAGTAAGTCAATTTGATCTTCGCTCTTAGCATAAAGTTTTGGATCATCAATGAATAGCAGGTGATTTACTTTATACTCTTTCTTCCCCCATTAGTATTCTAAACTTACCTTTCGAAGAATCAAAGACAACGATATCATACTTAATGCAAACAGTATCGGTGAAAGACTGAGATGTGTGTACATTTCTTCAGCTATCATTCCCGTTAGTAGCTCCAACATTAATAGGAGGAACGTAATGGGACGATATTTGACCTACCGGGTCACCCCAGTGACCTGGGGCAGATAAAGGTCCTACGAGACATGACACGAACATTAAGGGGACGATTGACATATTGCAAAGAGTATAAAATAATTTTGACAAGAAAGTAAAAATATCATTGGCACATATATTAAAAGACGATTGTCGTATTACAACAAACTATGAAAAGTATAAAAAATTAGTAAAAATGCTGTATTAAATAAAACCAGAAAAGTTTATTTCTTTTGCAGTATCAAATTGAGAGTGCTTTTCGAAGAGAATGAGCAGTGCCTCTCCGGACAATTTTCTGGAGTTCTTGTAATCTATGCTCTTCAGGTATTTTCTCTTTCTGTTTTTGAGTCCCCTTCTTAATCATCCGTAGTGCTCCGACAATGACCGGAACAGTTCAAGCTTTGACGTTCCGCATTTTGTGAAGTTTAATCTCCAGGTCTTTATACTTGCTTAACTTTTCGAATTCCTTAACTGAGATGTTTTTATCACTTGCCACACTCGCATCAATATAGTCTATATATGTCAAGATAGGAAAAACACTTTGTTTTTCCTATCTTTAATTATGATGTCAGGAAGGTTGGCTTGAATCGTCTGGTCAGTGTTGATCGGAAAGTCCCACAGAATAGTAGCATTTTCTCCTTCCGTGACTGGTAGTATATGGTGTTCATACAAGTTGGGGTTGGTTTCAGCACCAAAGTGTTTGTATATAATCCAGTGGAGATATTGCCCAACATGGTTGTGATGTTTGACATACTCATTTGGACCAAGTACAGGGCATCCGGATACAAGTTCGGCTGTTGTTTTCGTGTATTGGTCACAGAACCGGCCCTTAGGGTCAGCTCCATTCTTCAGTATGTTTGCTTGGTAGTTCCGGGTAAATAAGCTTTGGTCCTATGCTATGGTGATGAAACCTTCTGTATCTGCCTTAAGTCCTGCACTCCTCAGCCACTGATGGGTTGCATATTGATCTACATCAGCGCATTGGCTTTGGACAGCATACTGTGCGTGCAAAGCTTTCTGGCTCCAATGATAGGCAAGCTGTTTCTCTGCTTTCCTTTTAGCATTCATTTTAACTTTCTTTGCAGTTTCTGCGGCTTCACGGCCATCTTCATCTTCTTTGGTTATTTCTACACCTAATTCCTGTTCAAATTTCTGGGATTCTTTGTAAACCGAGTCCAGTTTTTTACTCCTTTCATGCCTGCTGACTAGTTTTAACATCCAATCATCTTTTGATTCACGATATTGTTTCATTCCAACTGTCGTGGTTTTATAAGACATTTTAAGTTGTATAAGTCCACGTTCCCCTTCGCTTCTAGGCAAATAGAGACGATCAATATCTGCTTTGGGGTGCAGCATACCACTTGACGTGAATAGTTTTCTAGTTTTACAGTCCATATGTTTAATGTCAGGAATTTTCCAGTTTATTATGTTGTAGCTGTACTGTACAACTGGTACAGCAAGGGTGTTTATTGCCTCAATTCTGTTATTTTGAGTTAAGCTCGGTTTAAGCACTAACCTAACTCTTCGGTAGCAAGTAACATCAGAGAGACACTCGACAAAAGTATGTTTAACTGAAAGACTGAACTTACTGCTAATGGAGAGCCATTAGGCGAGGTTGAGATCAAGAGAGGTAATTTTCAGGGTGACTCGCTATCACCACTTCATAATGTAATCGTATTAATCCCGTTGTCTTTGGTTTTACGAGATACCAAACTAGGATATGCCTTTTCTAAGTCAGATGTTACTGTTAACCACCTTCTGTTTATGGATGACTTAAAACTTTATGCTAGATCTGAAAGAGAATTAACCTCGCTCGTCCATACGTTGAGGATAGTCTCTGGCGATACTGGAATGAAGTTTGGATATGTAAGACAGTTTTCCTTGATAAAGGTAAAATTGGAAAGGCAAGTGGTATCAAAATGCCGGATGGAGAGACACTTAGAGAAGTCGAAGAAAGTGGCTATAAATACCTGGGTATAATACAGGATGAAGGTACTCGTATGACAGACATGAAAAATAAACTTGAAACTGAATATCTACGAAGAGTAAGGAAGTTTGCTAAATCAAAATTGTATGCTGGCAATGTGATCTCAGCCATAAATCAGTGAGCATTAGGAGTCGTGAGATACAGTGGAGGCGTGATTGACTGGAATATAGGAGATTTGACAAGCATTGATGTGAAAACGAGAAAGATTTTGACTTGAAATGCCTTGTTTCGCCCTAGAGCTAATGTAGCACTACTCTATTTGAAAAGGAAGGATGGTGGAAGAGGTCTCATTTCGGTACAGCAGTGTGTAAAAAGTGAGGAGAATAGCCTTTGGGAATACGTTTCAACTAGTCAAGAACGACTGTTGAAAATGGTGGTAAAAGAGGATTTCCTTATAAAAAAACTAGAAGAGAAGAATATTTGAAACAACACACTGAAATGTTGACATAATATTATCACGGAAAAGCTCTGGATGGTAGATTTACGGAAGCTATAGAAGAACAAGCAGATTTAAACAAAACGTGGTTGTGATTAAAGAGCAATTACGTGAAAAAGGGAACTGCAGCCTTAATTACAGCTGCTCAGGACCAAGCACTCAGAACTGGGTTAAAACTAACATTGATAAAACTGAGATAAGTTCGGTGTGTCGAATTTGACATGAGAAAGATGAGACTGTGTCTCATATTGTTAGCGGTTGTTCTGAATTGGCAAAGAGAAGGTATGTGTTAAGACATGATCTGGTAGCTACCAGAGTTAACTGGGAGTTATGTAAAAAATACAAAATTGATGCGAGCAAGGTTTGGTATGATCATGTTCCGCCTTCTTCTTGCATGTCTAGTACAGGATGTTAGGTTTGTTGTCCTAAGCTATTTCTTAGTGTTTTTGAGGTGGATCCTCAAAGCAGAAAAATATAAACGTTCTTTCAACGAAAAGCATACATCCGGGAACTGTCGATACCCGGATATCATTTTATTGATATTCATCAGACACAATAGATGTCACCACAATACATGGTTACCGGGTACACAGAGTTACGCTACAACATATCCTCCCCGTTAAGTTTGAAACACAAATGTTGAGAAAATCACCAGTTAACTACAAAGTTACAACTAAATCTAAAAAATGTTCGTACCAACACAAATGTTCACAGTTCAATGTCCTTTAAGTGTAGTAGAATGTTACTTAATAAACAATGTCCTAGTCCAACTATATAGAGTACTTAATCACTATTAAGATATAAGTTCAGTCTTT
>RDPX01000126.1:1244184-1264035 GCA_003991215.1 Morbakka virulenta
AATGTTCACTAAGAGTGCTCAATGTTTCCAGAGCGTTTATAAATCCAGTATAGCATACAAAATAACTAGACAAATTTGTCTAGTTATTTTGTATGCTATACTGGATTTATAAACGCTCTGGAAACATTGAGCACTCTTAGTGAACATTGGTATACTTTACTAATGTTACTATATGTATGTATATATATATGTATACACTGATGAACCCACAAAGGGCGAAACAGTACTGTATGTAGCTTGAGTATTACGCTCCCTTACGAAAGTTTGGTTGAGCACTCTATCTGAGATGGGAACCTGTCGTTTGCGTAATGCGGAGCTTACTGCGCATGTGCAGTTTGAGCACTCTGACAGGATCCCACAATAAATACATATATATATATATATATAATTATACTATATTATAATTGTACGATATATACATAAAAACATATCTGCATATGAGGTAATATCCAAAAGGGAGAGTAAGGGGACGCTATAAAACTCCTTAATACAACATATATGTCGTAATGGACAAGGTCCTCAACTACTGAGATACTGAACGCAACGAGACAACGCAGAATGTGAAAAGAAATGATCGTCAATTGACGATTAGGCATAAAAAGTAAATTTATGTACAATTATTTACATTTGATATTTGAAAATGTAATTTATTACATAGTTATGGAATACTTTGACTGAAGTAAAACTTCGGTCACTATGGTATTGCAGGCATCTTTAAATCCGAACTGGGAATACCGTAGCCTCTCGAATATTTTTTACTTGGAAATTGTGGCTTGTAACTCAGAGCAAACTCCAGAAAGCACTTTGTTGATTATAGCTTTGATTACATAATATCATTCAGTATTTCAATGGCTCAAAGTGAGTGTTACGACTTATTGCGAGCGTATTCAAGCTCAATTTCTACTTACAAGATATATTCTAGAAAGTACTATAATATTATGAGTCTTTCAAAAATAGTTGGGAACAGGGTTACCAGCTTTAAAATTCGAAATATACCAAATCGTGAAAAAAATGACGCCAAATTAGGCTTCAGAAGGATAAACACAATATGTTTTTCCTGTAGGACAGTGTATAGAGGGGAGGAGCTTATGCAAAGATGTCACTGGTGTTGCAACTTGTTTTTTGAAACATCTTACTAAATAAAGGCTGTTTTTTTAACCCTATCATGAAATATATATCGTTTTAAAACCATATATAAAGTGTGAAGAAGGGAAATAATAAAGAGATAGAAAAAGTCAAGTGTTTTATAATCGTAATAAATAGCCATTTCCTCACCATTTTCAAATTTCCTGGTGTTACAGCATTCATCATTTCTGAATTATAGAAGAATAATGAAAAAATGCTAACATTCTCTGTGTTTCAACGAGTTCTTTCTAACATATTTCCTCAAAAGGGAAATCCGTACGAATACAGAAGATAGTCTCTAACATCATTAGAGTCATTCTGCTTCGTTGTTTTGTTTTAACGTTTGATAATATAACAGAATATTCGCTCCACCACAGCGTTGTTTGTAATGGTAGTCAACCAGGCAAGAGCATTTGGTGCAAGATCTGAAAATGCTCCCCCACCTATTATGTTTTAATATTTCTTGTGGAAGTCCGTAGACGTCCTACAACTTTTTTACGTTACAGAAAGAGTGTTTATTAAGAATGAAAATAAACTGTGGTTTTAAAAAAGTATTCGAAATATGCCCTTCAAAAGTATACCAGATTTAGAAAATAGGCCAAAGACATTTTCTATGCATAGAAGCTTCAAAATGTGCCAACTATGCTAAAGTTGGGTTATAATATGCCAATAGGGAAGCCCTGGTTAGGAATTTTCTTTGGTCATTATTGAAGTTGTTAACACGACCTTGCTTTTGACACAAAACTGCATCCAGTTGCAGAGTTTCGACGTGGGCGAATGAGATTACCCTTTGTCACTACTACCTCAACGCCAATCGTATTGCTAATCAGCAGGGTACCACGGGAAAATTGGCGACTGGCAAGGGACAAAAGTAGAAAAAGTAAGTAATTAAGCTTGAAGATCAAGCAGCTTATTTCAAAAGCCCAGTCAACCAAGACTTTTCAGCGCTGCTGAATACTTTGAGGACCAAAAACATCAGTGTAAGGACTAAGGTGAAAGTTTTAAAGAGCAATGTGCTAACCACATCCCTGTATGGTGCAGAGTTGTAGAAGATGACAAAGACTATCAGCCACAAACTAGAAGTCTTTCAGAACAGTCGCTCAATAGGTTCCTGAAGATCTTCTGACCCAAGGCCATCTGTAATAGAAAACTCCCCAAGAGGTCTAACACCAATGCTATTACCCAGGATGTCAAGGGAAGGCGAGGGAGATGGATAGGTTGAAGGTCTCTGCCAACAGTCGCCCTTCAGTGGACCCCAGACAGTAAAAGGAACAGAGACCTACCCAAGGAGACATGAGAAGGACAGTTCAAGAGGAGCTGAAGGAGCAGGGATGGGCATGGAGCTATCTGGGAATGTGTACTGTAAACAGACTAAGCTGGCGAGCTCTGGTACAGCCATGTGAATCACAAGGTACAAAGAAAATTAAGTAGGTAAGTAAGTTAGTAAAACGCTGTTTTCTCTATTCATCGTGGATGCGAACAATGTAACAGTAATGGATTACTTTACCAGTTGCACTCCCTGACATCAACTAATCAAAACTAACAACTAACAAAAACTTTGCCCCTTAATGTGACTGAACAGAAAGCTGACCTATTGGAAATATGAGACCGTGTACACATTTTAAAGAAGCAACCAGTTAAGCCCTTAATCAGGGCTTTGGTCAGGAAATATTAAGCAACTAAAGAGGTCATTAAATAACCTTTCACGTATGGATCAGGAATAAATAAAACTCATTCATTAAAAAAACTCCAAGAATGCGTGACGCCACGGACGTCATTTATATTCTTATTGGTTTGATAATCGTAGCGATCAACAGGTTGTAATGACAAGCAAATTACATGTAATGGCGGGAACTTAAGTTCACAAACTGTCCTGGACATCGTCGACTGAACGTAATCTTGACAGAATTTGTCGATAAACTGCTTCTGACTATTTATTGTCCAGATGGTGATGCCAGAATGCCCTTGTCTTGTAATTTACGTGTGCATGAACTTTAGAAAAGGCCGTAAACTGTTCATGTTGAAGAGTGGTTTATTAAGTTAATTCGATTGTCGTTTATTTTTTTCAGAACGCCATGTTTTTTTCATTGTTTATGCGTTTTCTCCCTAACTGCAATGGCGATTAATATTTCAATGAAGTGGTAGTTCATTTTTTATTTGTGCAGCCCGGTTTTGTTTGCGACCCGTTACCAATGAAAAACTGTAATCAGATTACCAGTTTTTATTTACTATTTGATATGTTTGTACTTTTGTAATTTGTACTTGTTTTCAGCGCCACAAAAATGTTCTTTCGAACTTTCGAACACATCCTCTCTGATATTATAATGCATGCATTGTTACCATTGTGACTTGGGGCTTTGTAAAAAAGTACCTTTATTTTTTTATTTTTTTTTTGCTCTTTGGTCCTTTTTGACCGTAGCGGCAGCTCGCATAGGTAGAAAGTTCAGCGCAGTTCAGCTTCTTGGGAAGTCTTGTCACTTCCTGGAGTGCAAGAAAAATCAATTTTCCCTGTAAGCATTCTTATTTTTTGGAACCATTAATTCCTCTTCTCTTGTTAATGTCTTTAATTCTGGAAACTACCTTTTTGGTTATAGTTATTTGGTCCGAGAACACCTTTGATACTATATGTTTTTGCCGGCAAATCCAAAGGTCTCATTTAATATCAGTTGTGTTATTTAATGCGAATATTACANAAAAGTACGGAACCATTAATTCCTCTTCTCTTGTTAATGTCTTTAATTCTGGAAACTACCTTTTTGGTTATAGTTATTTGGTCCGAGAACACCTTTGATACTATATGTTTTTGCCGGCAAATCCAAAGGTCTCATTTAATATCAGTTGTGTTATTTAATGCGAATATTACACTTTTTCAAACCTCGTCTTGTGGTTCGAGTGCAAGTTTAAAAATTGACCAATCAATTTATTTAATTCAGTAAAAACTGACAGTTTAATTTTGAGCTGGATTAACTAGAGTAATCAATTATTACATATATATATATACAGCAAACAAAATTTCTGTTTTCCAGAGAGTGCTGTTGTAAACTAAAAACAAACAAATAAAGAAACACTTTCACTGCTACTAATTAATAATAATAATAATAATGATAATAATAATAATAATAACAACAATAATAATAATAAATAATAATAATTTAATAATAATAAATAATCATAATAATATTATAAAAATAATGATAATAATTTGACATACTTTGTGAGGAACCGTGGCTTAATGGTTAGTGCAGTTGCACCGTAACCAAGAGGTTCGAGCTCCAATTCCTGAGGGAAAATGACGTTAAAACCTAAAAAAAAAAATTAAAATATTTTTAAAATACTTTGGTCAATTTGGCAGCACGAACGTGTCCAGACAGTTTATTGAATCTTTTTTCCCCGCTAAAAAGTCTTGGTAAGATACCTTTGGTTCTCGTTTTACAGCCTGCCTTTCTGAAATATCCTTTAAAATCTTTATTTTTCAAACCTTTTAATAATTTAAAAACCTCTAGGCAAAGCCGTTTTCTCATGGTATTCCCAATAGATGGTACGTTTACGTCAATGTTCTTGGGAATTATTTTTCGATCTCTTAATTCCATATTTCCCACATTTTTTGTACGTATTTATAAAGTTGCTAGTTTTAGTCGAGCAGAAAATGAACAGCCTGAAGGCCTTCCGGCCACGATTAAGTGTAGAGCTCTGGTCTCTTCTTGGTCGAGTCTTTGGCTTTACGGCCCAAGCATGCAGGACAGAGGTCTCGAGATCCTTGAGCCTTGGCTGAATCCCAACCCAAGAGGAAGGGCCTTCCCAGGGAGGGTCCTGGGGGGCGATCCGTATGTCTTTCATTTTTTGATTGCCTTGCGTGCTTCCTGTCTCACTTTTTCTCGATCTGTTGCTTCACTTCGGGTCTTTTATAGAAGGGTATCTGTGAAAGACAAAAATGGGCCCACTGTTTACCAGGGGTTATATCAATGAAAGACCCAGTATATGAACGGTGGTGAGACGAGGAAAATGTAAATGGTTAGTGAAACGTTTGCTTTTAATTTGTTGCTGAGCCTGCTAAGAAGGTATAACAGACCAGATGCTTTCTTGTAAGTCGAGTTCAGATGCCTGTTTAGTGCAAGGGTCTGGTCCAGATTGATCCTTAGATACGGATAGTCTGTTGTATTATCAATTGGTTGGTTTTCCTGTGTGATGTCTAGTCATTTGTCCTTGATTCTTTGTCTCGCACCAAAGAGCATACACTCCGTCCTGCCCTTTTTCGTATTAGCTGCCAGTTGATTTCCGCCATTGCGTTTATAGCAGATGATAGTGATACTTCAATTTCTTTAAACACATAGTAACTTGCGTTATTTTTAATTGTTATGTTCCATTTTGTTGTAAATAACACTCATATCTAATGTATATATGCTTTTATTTATATTATCTTAAAGCTCAGCTCAGAACATCCGAAATCCCAGATTTTGAATACAAAATTGATTTTGAAAGTGTATTTAATTCATATTGTCTTTCACATTTTCCCTAGTAGGTTTTTCATGACGAATGCTGCTGGAGTATTTAATTTTTTCATTCATGTGATTTAAATCCAAAAACGCTCTCAACGACAACACATTTAGAATTGAAATGTAGAGTGAGATTTTTCTCCCTTTTTCATCGAAATAACGCCCCGTTGTACAGGAGCCACCTTAAATGAGCTCACACCCAAGTTTTCATGGAGGGAGGAAATGCTCATCTGAAAAATCGTTCATCAAATGCAGTTTTATTAAACTCACATATATTTTTAAAAACACGGTAATTTTACCACCTCATCCGCATGTGGATACATTTCTAAATAGGAATATTTAAACTTCTTAATTGTCACTTGGGAGTGGATTACTTTTACCATCTTCAAACTGTTTGTATAAGTAGTGAATTTTTCTGGTGCAACGAGACCAACTTCTTGTTACCTTTTCTCCTCGGCACTTGCTTCCACTCGATTATGTTCTTTAGTTTGTAAAAAGTAACCAATCACACTGAACTGTTCTTTAGTGGCCAAATACCATTTCTCCTTTTAAAAATCAATACTGTGGCTACCGTAAATTTTTGTTTCTTCGCGATAGTATCTTCTAATTGCCAATAGTTCTTCCGTTACGGGAGTCAACAATTTTTACAAAGATACCCTCTAATAACAGTTGAAAATTTGATTTTTGAATTCTAAAGGCATTAAACTAGCTACTTTGAAACAGACAATCATCCCCCCTCCCCCCTCTCTCTCTGTTTCTGTCACTGTCTGTCTGTCTCTCTGCCCGTCTTTGTGTCTGTCTGTGTCTCTGTGTCTTCTGTGTCTCTTTGTCTGTCTGTCTGTCTGTCTGATGTCTCTGTGTCTCTGTCTGTTTGCCCCTATTTCTATTGTACCATTTTTTCCATTGCTAAACTCAGAAACTTGATCGTCTTCACTCCTGTCCAGACTGCAATGCTCTTTAAAAATAATGTTCTAATGCCGTCCTCTGTCACTCTTTCTTGCTATCGTTCCCGTGAGAAACAAACTCTCCAAATCTTTCTTCTTCAAACTGTGGCCTAAAACGTCCATCTCCTGTTTCCTTGCTGCATTCAAAATAACACGTCTGCCTCTTTTCTCCAAAACTGCAGTGTGAGCTAAATCCTACACTCCGAAATTTAAATATCACGGAATTAAATATGCTAAGAAACGTAGTGATCGTGCTGCTTCAATTCATCTTGAAGTTCATGTTGACGGGATTGGCGAAAATCAAGAGAATCGATTTTGGACGCTAGCTTCAAAAATAATTTTAAATCGAGAAAGACGTAAGAGGGTGATGGTCGAAAACCTGTCAATGTGACTCCGGGTTGTATAATTTTGAAATAGATTTGTAAGCGACGCGAAAAAAGCCCTAAGTATACTAAAAATAAAAAAGGCAGAGCTTTGGTTTTATCAAATAGATTGTCATGAAAACCCGAAGAAAGTACTGAAGCTCGTTGGGGGGTGCCTGGAAGGTTTTATAAAAAGAAGTGGTCACCCTCTGAGGCGACGTATATTTACAGCTTTTTGGATCCTGACCAGTTGGGGGACAAGCTAGTATCCCACATTCTTCAAGCTAGAAGATTGCAAAGGAAAGAGATTGCAAGGAAAGATTAAACCCATCGTCATTTTCAAAGGAGCTAAAAGAGAAGTTGCAAAATTATATGACGAATTTCGAGAACGTTGTATTGTAGCTTCATCTGAAAATGTGTGGAGGAACACGCCACATACATTGGAATGGGCTCAAAAGACTTTAGGATCTTTCGCCTTCAACCAGCGTTTACTAGCCTGGAACAGTCACGAATATCACATAACACATTGTATTTTATAAGAATTGAAATAAAAAAAGATCCCTGATGTCATTAGTCCTGGAGGGTGTTCAAAATTTTTGCAGGCCCCAGATATGTGGTGAAATAAGCCTTGCAAAGCAAATGTTTTAAAGATTATGATGAATGGCCAGCCACAGTTGTAATAAATGAAACAGAAAGTGAAGAAAATTTTTAATCTCCATCTCTCAAAGCAATCATTGAATGGATCCTTTGGGCTTGAGGTGAATTAAGCACTGACATGATCGATGATAGCGAGGACAACAAAGTACATTGTTTAGAGGAGGGTCAAGCATGTGACAGCAGCAAGGAGATTCAAGAAAAATAACTTGAGATTTTGACTGAGCTCGTAATTAAGCCCTTTTTACGATATGCTGATTATGATATTGATGAGACTGCCCCTGAATTCTTGAAAGTAAATGATAATGAAGACCATTGTTTGGCACAAGATTTTCATTCCTTGGATTTCATATTCGTTCTGGACGTTGGAATTCATAAAATGCCATCATTTTCTCATCATTTTAGTTTGAACTATTTCGGGAACAGATAACATTCTTTTAGACTTGATAAAAACATTACTGATGGACCGTCGCTGGATCTTTTTCTTTGGCCCTTACTGGGTATCCACATTCGGGTTCTCTTTTGTAGATTACATCACTGAGAAAGATAGCTGGTCTGTTTCTTATGGATTGTATGAGAAGTTTTTAAAATTGTGCTCATTTCAATATGTTTTTATTTTATCCATTTCCAGTTCATGGGACTTTAAGCATTGGCGGAGAAACCACATTTCTGGTACTTCTAGCCTTTTCTGGTCTTGTTAAGTGATGGTATGCCTTTTCCTCTCATATAACGAGAGAATCTTCTTTGAACAGATAGTATTGAGCAACTTCTAAGGAACAGTTCGTGCTGAAATTAGCTGAGCGCCTGAAGTTGAATACAAAAGGGTGCTGCTTATGAAAAAACTTCGTTGACAATGTTAATGGGAGCCACCAACGAGCTAGCCCCCTCCCTGAAAGGCCAACATTTTAAAAACGCCCACGAGGGGCTCTTGCGAAGAAAGACGATAAGCACAGCTTCCAAGATTTTGTAAATTTTAACACGGACCACCTTAACAGCTCTCCATTTTTAAAATTTCATTTTCGTTCCTTCCTTATTTATATAACTCGGTGTTGTTTGATAGCGGCTATTGTTGAACTATTTCTTGTGATTTGGTTAACAATCAATAACTTCTTTCCCCACCACGCCAAGCGTGTGCCCTCGTTTTTTGATAGTTGTACTTGTCTTTGTTTCATAATTCATAGAGAAAGGAGTATAAACATGTGTCCATTCCTAGGATCTAGGATTTACAAAAAAGGTGGGGTTTTTTCTCCAGTCAGTGATTGTAGAAAAAAAAGTCCATTGTAGAAAAGATGTCCGAAGAAACGTATTGAGTTTTCAACATGAAACTTGCAGACAGTAAATTTGAATGAAAAATCATTGCACATATTAAATTAATGTTGTGCGTGTCAGTGTTGCTGTTAGAGTGAAACGTCAGTGGTAAAAAGGGGGTGAATTTGAGTACAATGTTAGGGAAAGGATATTTTTTATCAGATACTCTGAATTAAGATGGGTACCACTTTGTAGATAGGAGTGCATCCTCCGGTCTTCTACATCTGGACAGAATTGCTCTGTTTCGTCTACGTTCTTTACAACACCAGAACGTCAAATTAGGTCTTTATGAAGTCTGTTTACTAATGGAAAGTTATTTTTGTGTGAGCAGATGCACCATAGTTGTTTACTGCACAACTTCATATTGGAACGTTGTGGGATGTTGCTAATTTTATGTTGTGCAGCTGCAATTAATTATAAGGTGTTTTTTAAACATTTTGTGTAATTTATTGGTATTCGGGGCATTGAGTCTGAAAAGTAATAAGATCGTGCAAAACCATTCTGTTTGCTTTTAGAAATTGAAAGCATCTGAATAAAAATACTGAATTCATTAATTAGCGCGGCTCATCAAAATAAACTTTCAAGAAGTTTATTTATTACAATATAATTATGATAAAGATATTTTAATATATTCCAAAATAATGTGATATTTTCAACACAAGATTTAAAAACCCAGATAACTGAAATCTTAGTTTTCGAAAGTTATTTCATGTACTACCCAAGTATTTTCAAACTTTGTTTCTTTTTGGTGGCACTGACCTGTTTTGAGTCAATATTTTATAGGAATACTTATTTTGAATCCAAAAATTCGGCAACCAATCGGCATTCTTTCTCATTTTTCACTCCTACTTTTTGGATGAGTCATTATTTTATTATCTCAGTTTACATTTGTCTTTTATTTATCAAAAAGATAAAAAAAAAACCCGCCAGGTATCTCCCGGTGGGAGTCCAAAAACCGTAAGGGATAATTGCTAACCAGTTTCGACTACGTTTTGTTTTCACGCACAATCAAAACAACCAGTAGTATTTAACTTCATTAATTTCGAGGTAGAAGCCGTAAAAGGAAATATAGTCAGTGGGTTTAGTAGTAATATACTAATCCAAAATTATAAATTACCACCAAATTCCAGAAATACGTTAAAAAAAGCTGTAATGTTGAACAAAGCACTGGAGGTATGTAAATGCAAAGACCCATGTTGTTAGTGGTGTAACCATTTGTCCATTAAAAATAGACTAGTAGTATAAAAGAACAAAAAAACATTTGCAACTTAAAACAGAAATGTAATATGTTGTTTCTAATTCAATATACAATACAAAATTTCCAAAATGCAATTAGAATATACGAATATACAAAAGAGAGATTAAAGAAACACGAGATTAAAACAGAGTCCGCATCTACTGGTAACCTCTCCGTCGCTATAAACTGCTGCAAAAGGAATTTCAGTGCGATCCCATTTTCACTATTGCATACAATAGATATAAATATTAACACGAGACTTAAAGCCGAATTTTAAGGTTTATATTCACCAAAATATAAAAAAAATTAGATTTTGAAAATAGTATTCTTATTGTACATTTCAAAGAGTTTACCCATTAGAGCATATTATAATGATTATAAGATATTGTAATATCTTGAAAATTCTGAACTTTGTGGACTCAGAGGAAGCCATGGATACTCAGAGGATAGCCAGAGACTTTTCTGCAATCGTCAGGCTGACGATGAGAGAAGTATCTCTCGAAACGTAGCTCGGAAAAAGCTTAGGCTTATGACATGGTAAAGCTCTTACATATATTAATTTAAATAATTTGTCA
Source organism: Morbakka virulenta (assembly GCA_003991215.1). Classification (NCBI taxonomy): domain Eukaryota; kingdom Metazoa; phylum Cnidaria; class Cubozoa; order Carybdeida; family Carukiidae; genus Morbakka; species Morbakka virulenta. The sequence goes on from RDPX01000126.1 coordinate 1,254,883, forward strand.
TATAGAATTAAAAATCAAAGTAACTAAAATATATTAATTTTTTGAAGCCCAACATTCTTGTTGTACACCCTTACCAGAGGTCACTCGCGCACTGGCGTTAAGAAAGCTAGTTAAGGTTAAGTTTTTGTCAGCTTTTCAGCATCTTGAATCTACTTAATGGACAAGGCGGATCGTGGAAAATTATTCTAGATATTTTTGGACATTGAAATAATCTAAATAAAAATACTAAATTCTTTAGAGCTGTAATCAAACCAAACTTTTAAGAAGTTAAGTTATTACAATATATTGTAATTATCATAATATATTGTAATTATTATAATATATTGTAATTATCATTATATATTGTAATTATTATAATATATTGTAATTATCGTAATATATTGTAATTATCATAATATATTGTAATTATTATAATTTATTGTAATTATTATAATATATTGTAATTATGATAATATATTGTAATTATGATAATATATTGTAATTATGATAATATATTGTAATCATTATAATATATTGTAATTATTATAATATATTGTTATTATCATAAAATATTGTAATTATAATAATATATTGTAATTATTATAATATATTGTAATTATAATAATATATTGTAATTATTATAATATATTGTAATTATCATAAAATATTGTAATTATTATAATATATTGTAATTATTATAATATATTATAATTATTATAATATATTGTAATTATTATAATATATTGTAATTATAATAATATATTGTAATTATTATAATATATTGTAATTATTATAATATATTGTAATTATCATAATATATTGGAATTATTATAATATGTTGTAATCTATTACAATATAGTATAATAATGTAGCATGAGATTTAAAGACCAAGGTAGCTAAAATGTAATTAGTTTGCGAAACTTTGGATTTTTACTGGACATCTTTTACGTTGTTTACTCTCGTATTCCCTTTAAGGAAATAAGTTAAGGTTAACTTTTCGACTTGCAGCTGATGTTGATTGAGACTCTAACCTATGATCTTTATTTATGATGATGAGAAGTACTCATTTATTTTAATAAATATTGGTTTGTTTTTATGATTTATTTTTCGAATATTTATTGTTTGTAGTCACTTTCCATAGGTATACAAAATAGTTAATACATTTATTACTTGGTTATCAAGGTGGTTAATAAGTGTGTTGTTTTGAAGAGACCTTCAATTGATAAAATTCCTATCTTGGTGAGACATGAAAGGAGCTACCTTATCAGTGCATAAATTGATTCGATTTAGTGGTCCATATTAACACGTTAGACGAAAATAAGACACTGGTTTTACTGAAAACGCTAAAGTAAAGCCACAATTAATCTATTCCGAGTCCTCAATTAACAATATTNAATAGTTAATACATTTATTACTTGGTTATCAAGGTGGTTAATAAGTGTGTTGTTTACTCTCGTATTCCCTTTAAGGAAATAAGTTAAGGTTAACTTTTCGACTTGCAGCTGATGTTGATTGAGACTCTAACCTATGATCTTTATTTATGATGATGAGAAGTACTCATTTATTTTAATAAATATTGGTTCGTTTTTATGATTTATTTTTCGAATATTTATTGTTTGTAGTCACTTTCCATAGGTATACAAAATAGTTAATACATTTATTACTTGGTTATCAAGGTGGTTAATAAGTGTGTTGTTTTGAAGAGACCTTCAATTGATAAAATTCCTATCTTGGTGAGACATGAAAGGAGCTACCTTATCAGTGCATAAATTGATTCGATTTAGTGGTCCATATTAACACGTTAGACGAAAATAAGACACTGGTTTTACTGAAAACGCTAAAGTAAAGCCACAATTAATCTATTCCGAGTCCTCAAAATTAAAAATATGGTGCAGTTATAACCAAATCTTTATTTAAGGACAGATCAGATTAATAAACCGAATATTGTTGAAATTCATGTTGCTTTGAATGAAATATGAACTTCCGAAAATAAAATTCCAAAAAGATCACAAAGCGGGGTTTAGCTTAAGAGCTTCTCTTAGCCGCCCTTTATCAACATATTGCATGATGCCAGTGGCAAATAACCCTTCTGCTCATGTTTGTTGATCTTGTTCAGAGTAAAACACACATTTTCTTCTCCGAGATTGAGCGAGACATAACGAGCTAGTGCATAGTTGCAGAAGGTCGAGACTATTTCATACGTCAATAAAGCGACTTTACCTAATCTGGTTAGTTAGTGACAGTAGAAGCACTACATCTTTTCTCAAGGAAAAGATGTAGTGTTTCTATTTAGTATTTTAGATCAAGAGAGAATGGATTGCAAATGTACAAATCATCCTGACAGGTTCTGTTGTATATGTGGTCATGTGATCCTTCCTAGTCGCCTTCCAAAAATAGCTGATTTTATGAAGGAGGTATATCATGCTTACTTTGGAGTTAAGCTTGAAGACTAGGACAAGCCATTTGCATCCCGTGTGAGCTGCAAAACATGTGTTAAGAAGTTGCCTGATTGGAGAAATAACAAAAGGAAGAGTATGCCATTCGGCGTTCTTGTGGTGTGGAGAGAGGTTAAAGATCATGTGACAGATTGTTATTTTTGCATAACTGATCTTCAAGGAATCAATCGCAAGAACAATCATTGTGTTCAGTATGTTGATGTTACATCTGCCATAAGACCAGTTCCTCTTGGTCCAGACCTACCTGTTCATGAGCCAGTTGTTTCATTGGAATCCAGGTCTGAATCGAAATCTGATAACACATAGGATAAAACAGAGGGTAAAGAATACACGCAAAAAAGAAAATGACCGGTCAGTGCCTCTACACAAGCAGATCTCACTGGCCTGACACGAGATCTAAACCTCGAATCGGCACAGCTTCTGGGTTCTCTTCTTCTTGAGAACAATTTGCTGACACCTGGAACAACATTCCACTGGTATTGAGAGTATGAAAGAAAATTTAGACAGGTCTTCACAATCAGGAGAGACTGCTATTAGTTTACTTCATCAACATTGCTGATTTGATGAAATCAATGGGAATGGACTTTTTTGCTACGGTATGGAGACTTTTCATCGACTCGTCATGCATAAGTTTCACGGTAGATCCCCTTCATAATGGAAATTAATAGTCTTCGATTCACATTGGTCATTCTGTACAAATGAAAGAAACCCACGCCAACAAGGACCAGTTGCTGTCTGCATTGAACTACCATGACCTTAGGTGGTTGATCTGTGGAAACCTTAAGGTTGTTGGATTGGTTTTAGGACTACAGGATGGGTACACAAAGTACCTTTGTTTGTGATACAATAGAGCTGATGATCAACATTATATCAGGTACGAATGGCCGCCAAGACAAGGGTTGAACCTGCTTCGCACAAAGATCAGTCTTGTCCTCTTGTTGAATCAAACAAGATATTACTTCCACCCTTATATATCAAACAGTGTCTTAAGAAGAACTTTGTAAAGGCAGTGGACAGGGAAGGCAGAGGTTTTACTTTTCTTCAGCAGAATTTTTCTCGAATTATCTTTGAAAAGTTTAAAGTTGGCACTTTTGATAGGCCTCTGATACGGAAACTCATGAAGGACTCGATGCTCGATTATGCGCCGAGCCCAGCTGAGCTGCCTTTTGGCTGTGGCGCAACTCAGTAATTAAAATCTTTCTTGGAAATAACCGATTGCAGAGAGAAGCCGTGGCTTAATGGTTAGTGCAGTTGCACAGATACCAAGGGGTTCCGGATTCTATTCCCCGTGCAGGCGAGGAGAATTTGGAACTTTGCAAAGAAAATAAAGCCATTGGTTGGCGTCAGGAAGGGCATCCGGCCAAGAAATTCCTCACTGCCAAATCAAAGTCCCTCTGAAGGTCACCGTCTGAGCTTCAATTGCTGGGGAGAAATGATGTTAAAACCAAAAAAAAAAGGAATACAAGAAGGAGGTCGACGGACTCCTTAAGATCTGGTAAAACTTAGGGGTTTGCATTTCAGTCAAAATGCACATTCTAAGTGAGTAACAGAAAGAGAGTTTCTGCCAGGACATTCATATCATGAAAGAACGCTACCAAGGCCGTTGGGGCGTGAACTTTCTTGCAGACTACTGTTGTTGATTGAAACGAGATTCGGTGGCTACCCAGCACAGGAAAAAGTCACTAAAAAGGTCCTTTATCCATGATTAGCTTTTGTGCCATTTAAAACCTTTATTTTCTGACCTTTGTTAGATAACATGCATGCTGTTTGTGAAGCAGAAAATCCAAATTTAAAGGTAATAAGTGACATTATAGGGCACTAATAACAGTACTTTTACAACCTCGTATCTCAAAAACTTGATCTGGTTGGACAAAATGAGTATGAGTTTTAGATTTTGCATAGCAAACTACTCAAGAATCAACTATCACATGCTTGACCTTTGAAACTTTGCAGGCCAGTGTTATATATTTTTTAAACGATCATTAGCTGTCAGAGCCAGTCTTTTTGATACCTTTTAAATAATTTTAAAATTCAGGATTCTTATGCATCTCAGAGTTTTACTTTTTGTGTATTATTATTTTTCCTAGTAATCAATTGAAGATACAAAGATTTTATTGGTGATTTGGAAACAAATAATTACAATGGGGACCGCAGGAAGTCGTCACCGTAACAAGACTACGGAAACTGCAGGAGCATCTTCTGGACCGTTGACAGGTATCAATAGCTGTTAAGTTTTTAATCCTCTTTTCCTTTGACGTTTTTAAGTTTTACATATACTTGTAGCATATCAACCAAATATCTCGTACGGATAACGTATACTAGGGAATCATTATAATTGTTGTAGAACGGAGCAACACACGTGATCAAAGTGAGGCTGAGGCATTACAGAGAAACTCCTACTTACCAAGCATTCTGACCAGTCTGATAACGGTAATCCAGGCTGATGTGGCATAAGGATATGTAATGTGAGGAGAATCTATTACTAAGAAAGTATGTGACATTACATGGTTATTATTCTAATATTATTGTTACTACTACTACTACTACTACTACTACTACTACTACTACTACTACTACTACTAGTTTATAGCAGGCACTGGCTGGTTACAAAAATTCTTGCGCCGATTTGATTTGATACAAAACGGAAAAACTCCATTCCACACAAGGATCTCACAAGATTGATCGATAAACTTGTTTCTTATATTTTGTGTGCAGGGTGCCATGCTGCGAAGCACAATTATTTACCACAAAACGTCATTGCGATGGATGAGATACCAGTTTGCATGGACATGTCTGGAACGTATAACAAGTACTCGGGCAGTCGGTACGAGGTCAACAGGCTGCAAAAAGTCTCGTGTGTCACATTGTTTAAAACAAGTAAAACCCGTTTATTGTGTTTAAAGGTACGAAACGTGAATTAAAGTTATTTGATTAAGAGTTTAAGCCGTGCTGTGTAATAGCAACTTACCAAACTGCTGAATAAAGTCATGACTTAGCAATCGATGATACCAAGAACATTCTCAGAAACTTAGCGTTTGGTAAAAAATGTTTAGCATGATGTTAATTTGTCTGGTGTTCATGCCAAATTTAATAGCCGTCTATTAGCTATGCTCCCGTTTTATCTTGGTTGAAATAAATGGTGACCTTGACGATTATGAAGATAACAAGCCGTATTTTGCAATCGAAGAACTTTATAGATTTTAACGGTTTACTGTTAACCATACAGTAGATAAAAAGCCACCAAACATATGGAGATGCAAGTCCAATAATTGGAAATTGCAGTAGTACCTGATTTTTTTGCGTTTGTTTCTGCTGAACACGTTAATTTTTCTAATTTCTAATGGGACCCTTTTATCTGGATACAACCAAAAGAGAAACGCGACAAAAAACATTTATCAATTTGTAAAATATGCATTTTGGGTCTTCAGGATTAGTTGTAGTATTTGAGACTTATAGACTTTTGGTTCTGATGCAAAGTATTATTCTGTTATCCTTTTAGTTCGTCCCTTCCTGTGGGCATCGGGCAGCAAGGCAGCGCTATCTAATTCAGTCATGAGCCAAGGCGTTTGCTTTTTCTGGTAGGATTGTCCTCGACTTTAAGCCCTCTTTACATGTTGACTGTCAGGTTGTTTTCGGCCTTTCTCTTGTTCTTCGTCCTGTTGTTGGGTGTCAGCTGAATCTGTGTCTTGCAAATCGTTTTTGTGGTAAGCAATGGATGTGGCCTGCCAGTTTCCAATGCCCAATCGGCTCCTATTATGTGTAAGTTTTCTTGCCTTATTCGTTCAAGGGTTTCCTCATTCGTCCGGTGGTCCCACCATGTTACTTCTAATATAAGACGCAGATTATGTTGGTGAAACACATCTAATTTCTTTGCAATTTTCCTGATTGACTTTCATGTCTCGCAGGCATACATGGCATTAGTCACCACCATCGACATACATAGTTGAGCTTGATCTGAAGGGAGATTATGTTTGTTTCCCAGATTTTCCCATCCGTTGGAAGGCCAACGGATGGGAAAATCTTAGCTTGGCTTTGCCGACTCTGGTTTGTATGCCTGGTTCAATGTCGCCTGTAGATGTTACTATGCTTACTAGATATGGGAAAGTCTGTACTTCTTCCAGAGGAGTATGATTAAAGGTAAGAGCCTGCGGTGGGTTTGAACTCATACGCATGGGTTTTTTTGCCTTGATTGTTCCTGAGGCCCACCTTTGCACTTTTCTCTTGCAGGCTAGATGTTATTGCCTGGCATGTATGATCACTCTCTGCCACTAATGCGATGTCATCCGTAGATCTGTTATCTTCATGTTGTTATCCCATGGGGTGCCGACATTTGGGGTTGACATGCTCTGGTCATGACAAGTCTATTGCTATGATGAAGAGGAATGACGACAAGATGTATTTCTGCTTTACGCCGGACAAGATTTCAAATCTTTCCGTTTTCTCAGTAGACGTTTTCACATCTCACGTTGGGTTGTCATATAGGGCTTTCATTATGTTGTTGTATTTCACAGGGATGCCACAATGTTTAAGAAGTTTCTATATTGATAATCGATGAACACTGTGTCATAACCTATGATTCCGTAGGGTAACATAAGAGATCAGATAGCAACAACAACAAACGCCTAAATATAGATTGAATAATAATGTTTGATTTATTCAGTAATTACAAGATTTAAGAACAGTTAAAATGATACAAAAATGGATTGGCCTAATGTGAATGATCCTGGAATATAGACGTCTCTGAGAAGCAGTTCTTGAAATATTCGAATTTTACGGAAGGTTCTAGGTGATAAACTAAGTTATGAGATGAATGTCCTAGATGGTTGTAATTTGGTTCTGTAGAGTTCTGTAGTAAATATCATAATGTTCCGGAAGGTTCCAGATGATGTAAGAACTATGAGATGATATTTCCAGAAAGTTCCAAGCAGACTGCAGAGTGTTCCTTAATTCCTGGATGAACACCGGGTTGAAGTTTCGGAGTCGGTAGATATCCAAATGGTATAATAAATAATCCTGGTTTGAAGATGATGTTTCTTCTAAATATCTACAAAGTTATTCAAAGGTGCTTGCATATAGAGGACTGATGGTGTTTCCTTCTTCAAAGCACAATTCTGACTCTCAAGTGTAGAGAGAGCTGGGCCTTTATATAGTTTCACATGTAGAACGTTCCAGAAAGATCCCAACTGTTTTGTTTGTTTATGTGCAGTGACTGTGTCATTGTGTGAAGGATACCTCCTCAAAAGCCAGCAAGTCATAACAGAGTGTTTATTTGGAGTGAGGGTGTGAGTGGTATCTCATTAACATGCAGCCTAACAACACAAAACACGAGTCTAGTATACACGAATCTGTAACATACAAAGCAGTAAACAACAAACACCATACAAACGAATCTATAACCTAATTCTATCTCTTGTAACAACTGTCAAAAGCCTTACTGAAGTCGATGAAATGTATGGTGAGCCTGTTCTGAAATGCCATGCTCTGTTCGATGCTGTTTCTCAGTGTGAATATCTGTTCAATGCATGCTCTTCCCTCTCTGAAGCCAGTTTGGTATTCTCTTAGGAAGTCTTTGAACGCTGACTGAAGGCTTTTGAGTATCACTCGGCTGAAGACTGGGACAAATAGTAGCGTAATGCCTCTCCAGTTGTTGCAGTCTTTATCAGACCTTTTAATACGTCCATGAGAAATATTGTCCCAAGTAACAAGAACAAGGAAAATGAGAACTGGAACGGTAATGTGAACGAGAACAACACCAAGTAACGTTTGGATACCTTTGTATAACGTGGCTGATGAAAAGTATTTCTAGCCCCTTAAAGTCATCACACACTGTTACATAATTGTAGGATTTGCACAATTTATACAGTCGTCATAACCAAATTGTTTTGAAACTTTTTGAATTAATTAACTAATCGATCGTTCAGATAATATAGCACCTAAAAGCAGATGTCCAGAAACTTTGTTGACAGAATATCGATGTCTGATCTTGCAGCAAAATAAAAAACTTGGTATTGTAATGTGAATGTGATGAAAACCGCTTTCCGTAATTCTAATTGCAATCTTCAAGTTTTATACCATGAGTCCTTTGTTTAATATTGCAATTATTCATATAAGGTTTTGTGGACAAAATAAAAGCCGAGTTTATGATTTGTTTTGATCTTTACCTCAAATACCCCTTTTTCAATGATGACCTGTGATGACCTGTGATGACCTTCTGGGAAAAGATGTTAACTTCTTTGATATATCTGGCTATTCAATTTAATTTATGAAAGATGGCGGAATATTGGGTTTGAGAAAGCAGCAAACAAGGATCTGTTGATTTTGGAGGAAACTGATGGTCGATTTTTATTATTGTTGGAGACAATTTTATTTGAAGACACTGGGTGAAAAACAGATTCAGCTTTTCCCCCTTCTACCTTTACTTTATTTGATGATGATAACGGTGCCTTTTAAATCAACACCAGTATTTTTTTTGTTCGGTGATATCACTACTTTTCTTTCTACTACTACTACTACTACTACTACTACTACTACTACTACTACTACTACTACTACTACTACTACTACTACTACTACTACTACTACTACTAGTATTACGATCACTACTACTACTACTACTACTACTACTAGTATTACGATCACTACTACTACTACTACTACTACTAGTACTACGATCACTACTATTACTACTACTATTACTATTATTAATACTACTACTACT
>RDPX01000126.1:1284448-1310546 GCA_003991215.1 Morbakka virulenta
TAATATTTAAAAATTAGGCAAATATTTTGCGATTAAACGAGAGCCGTGTACAGAGACGTCTGCACGCCACCGCTCGACAGCAATGGTAATAATAATAATAATAATAATAATAATAATAGTAATAATAGTAATAATAGTAATAATAATGTAGCCTTAATAATGAACAAAATAGATATTTGTGTTTTTTTACCACCAGAAATTGTTGATTGAGAATTCCCTGCTTAACGGTTACACCTAATATGACGAAACATTCAATATCGTGTGTGTTTCACTATGATAGTAGCCCCTATCCACCACCTGGGTATATGATCAAAGATAAAGAAGTAAGAATTAAAAACCAACATCCTGCATTGGCAAAAGTTTTTGACACAATCAACTATCTTGAATTGATAAATTTTCCTTTTTTCCCCCTTATTTTTTAACGGTGCTTTTCCATAAATAAATGAACAGAAAAGTGAATAGAAACTGCGATCTTTTTTACTTTTTCATATATACCAGTTGCTGTTGTCAAATTGAAGATCCTTATCCAAGCTTGTGATGAGCTTTTTTGTTTCCTTTGACACCCTTATTCTTTATCTTTTGCCTTGACAAAATTGGGAAGTTTTTCGTGGAAGATATTAACATATAATATACTAATGCATGGTATATTATGCTATCAAATTAAACACTTGCATGTTCCACACCACACACTGCTTAGCTAATTAATGCACCTTTCCATTAGTCCCTCAATTATATCATATTTTTCGTACAACATTAAAATCAATGTAGTGTTTTGTGGCAGCCAATAGTCATTAAAAATACAAAGGATAAAAAATGTATTATGTATTTTTAGCTGGGGTATCAATTGTCTTTTTATGCTTACCGATAAACAACTACTTTTTCTTTTTCCTTTGTATCCCATTTTTTCTCTTTCACTTTCAGGAATTTTCTGTTCACCTTTGCTTTTTCTTAAATCCTTCCTATTGTTTATTCTGTCAGCGCAAAGTATTAAGGTTTTTCTTAAAAACCACATTTTCGCTAGTTCTATTTCACCCTTTTATTTCTTGATGACGTCACTGGTTGACCAAGCAACCACCTATAAAAACAAAACTAACTAATCATAACGTTTCAGCATTTTGATTTGAGTTCTTTTTTTTAATTGGTATGTTCTTGGTAACAGCACTCATTGTACTGACAACATGCCTTACCAATACCATTGTTTTCTGTATCCCTCTGCACCTACCATCCGTTATTACAACGCCGCATGGTTTTGTAAATTACTGTATAATCTTTACAGTTTTCCGTTATCATTCAAATACCAATTTTTCAGATAACAAGAAGCGAAAAAATGCCGTATGAAGAAGAAATTATAATAAATGTACGTACACAGAAAACAGAAAGGAACTTGCTGATCAATATTATTAATAAAAAGTGTTTTATAAAACTATGATAACGAATCATCTCTCCACTAAATGAAAAATTATTATTTTTATGTTCGAAAAATGCGGAACAGTTCGAAAAGTGCGGAACAGTTCGAAAAGTGCGGTAATAGTAATCATAAGCTCGAATTATATTTTGCATAAACTAAGAATATTGGTTCACACATGTTTCTTTACGTTTCTGCAAATACAAATCCTTTCCATCTAGGTTATATTATTTTGACAATATGTTACTGCTATCGCTGTTAAAAATAATCATAGGTATATTAATCCAAATCATTTGGTTATGAATTTGAATTCAAAAGCTGAAATGTTCTTGTTTTATTTTAAAATGTTTAAGAAATCTGGCATTAAATAAATACAAATGCCGCTTGAAACTTGTAAGCTGAAGTTCGCTTTTTTTAACATAACATAATTTGAAAATGTAGTATGTCGATTGCAAACTTGAAATAGATGTAATTGTAGGATTCTTCACTGCCTGTATATCTCCTTGTAAAACATTCACCACTATTAATACTATTTGCTGAATGTTCTTTAACAGGAATCACATTCAAGGGGCAACAGTAACTGGTTTCACCTTTCAAGATTTTAGAGTTCCGATTTTGTACCATGAAAGTAGCGTTTATTTGTTTTCACATTTCTTTTTTTTTAATACTATTACCAGTCAGATTTTTGAATTTTATTTTTTTAGCTGCAGTACCTTTAAACAACGAAAATAAGATTTTTAGAAAAGAAGTAGAATGTATTAAGCAGTTGATTAAAGAATTATTTGCAAGACAACATAGAATATGATAGAGTAAAAATTGAACGGTATGATTGACCTTCACCTCCAATTTTATTTAGGTCTCCAACCCTGAGCATATAGAGGGTTACTTTTCTTATTTCATTTTTTTTGTATATATATATATATATTTACTATTAACACCACTGGACAAACAGAAGAGCTTGTAGAGCATTTTACGATAGAATAGTCAGTTTATAGTGTCATCCACCTTATATGGGCTTTGTCATTATAATTGCAGTAGAAGAGACCCCTGCTTGAAACCTTTGGAAAGGTCGGTTGAGTTGTATTGTGACGTACATTGGCACTTTGTAATCCACATACTAAAATAATTGGTGAAAGCCTTTGGGCTGTTTTATTTTTTAAACGTTTACTAACCGCAAAGGTTTAAAAAAGGACTTTTGTCAGTTTTTAAACATAAATTTGAAATGAGCATATATCCTCTTTGTCGGTAAACCTACATTTGAATTCGTTTTACTGGAATTTGTTAATTATTGTCTGCAGTATTGTATCACCGAGAAAATTTTAATTTACTGATCCATCTTTGATTGTTCAATGAATATTATTGCATGATTTACCTAAAATTTTTATTCTTTATTGATTTCTTATTTGCTTTATGGCGTAAGTGAGCTCATTGTTCTTTCCTTGGCCATTGCACTGAGATTTTTTTTTAAAAGCTCAATAAAATTATCGGTATATCATGTAATAACATTTATTGCACCATCAAGGGTAGAAAAGTAGGCGTTATAACCTTTGTGCTCCAATACTTCAGACACTTACTCAGTAAAAAAGAGTCAAAATTTAGCTTTCACGACAAGAGAATGAACGCTTATCTCAAATATCTGCTCAAAAACAGGTAAAAATTCTGTTTTTAAAGGCTTGCGGTTGGCAAACTTTTGAGCAAAGTTGACGAACACCTTTCACCAATTATTTCAAAATGTAGTTGGAGGAAAAGGCTTGATAGTCCTTGTTGATGCGCACACTTGCCTTGGAGTATCTTATTGATTTTTATGCTTTAACTTCCATACGTAAATACCTTTCTTAAGAGACTGGTTTTAAAATACTAAACTAATACTAAAAGTACTAATTTCTGTAAAGGGATTTTTAGCTGCAAGCAAGACAAGGGGAATGTTGACAACTATTTTCATTTTCTTTCTGTCTGTTTACCCAGATTCCTCACACCGGATCTTTTCCTTCCATCCAACTTATCAATAACCTTAAAACACATAAATTCTTTACCTGATTAATTAGACGGCATTCAATATTCATTCACAATGTCATATATTTTGCCAACAGAATAGTCATGTTGGTCCGATTTAACTGTAAAACGGTGCCTTGCCGCCTATATTACAATGTGCAGATCGTTACAAAGAAAAGCGACCTGTGATTGGAATTGCTGGTCAATAATTTGAGCTTCAAGCATATTGCCTCATACCGTGACCTCATGAAGAGTTTCACTTTTTTTCATTATCGATTATTTTGAAAAACTACTAGAACTACTTCTACTACTACTTCTACTACTACTACTACTACTACTACTACTACTACTTCTACTACTACTTCTACTACTACTTCTACTACTACTTATGCTACTACTTATGCTACTACTTATGCTACTAATTCCACTACTACTTCTACAACTAGTTCTACTACTACTTCTACTTTTTCTACTGCTACTACCACTATGGATGGCGATCGTAGTGACAGTAGTTGTATCACAGTAGTAGAAGTAGTAGTAGTAGTAGTAGTAGTAGTAGTAGTAGTAGTAGTAGAAGAAGTAGTAGAAGTAGTAGTAGAAGTAGTAGTAGAAGTAGTAGTGGTGGTGGTGGTGGTAATACTATTACTATTAGTACCAGCAGTATTAGATGCGGTAGAAAATCTCATTCTTGGAACGATGATAGTAATGGTAGAAAATACAGTACGGTTAGAACCTTGGATTCACTTAAGAAGGTATATTTTTGTCTTACCAAACAACTTTAGATTATATATATATATATATTCGTTTAAATATAAATATACATTATGCCAAGATATATTTTTATGTAAATAATGTAGAGGACATATGTATATAAAGCCCCGTTCTTTTGTTGTACGTAATATGGTATAGACTTGTACTTGTAAAAGCCATTAATATTTTCATAGAATTGTAAAGCTGTCGTTAAAATGACTACAAGAAAATACTGCCCCGATATTATGCATTTCTTGAATTTTATTTTCGGTTTTCAGGTAGATAATTTTATTTTCTTAAGTCATGATTTATTTAGACATATTTTGATCGTAATGTGGTCTTATTGATTATGGTCTAAAAATTTGTTGTGGAACTTTACACACGACCTTCATTTATTGTGGGTTTGTGAAAAAGATAAGAAGGCAGTGGAATTTCAGAGTGAAATATATTTTCCATTTAGATTGTATAAATAATTAATAATGCTAGTCAACGCTCAGAAAGTCTTGTTGTTGATTTTGGATTTTATTCAAATAGTTGAGAAGCTCTTTAGAGACTGCGGGTGGTTGGCAAAAAATAGCAAAGGAACATATGTACTTCTTACCTGCTAATATGTCTGCAAATAATTGAGCTGCACAAAAATTATGACTTATACCTCAGGTCCTCTAATATTTGCTTTTTATTATGAGATAATTCATCTGAAAAACTGACATGAATTTGCAGTGAAATGTTTTTGCACCACAACAGAAATATTCCATGGAGACATCAGATTTTTGTGCAGAATTATGCTAGGAAAGAAGTATGGAATTTGTTTGCAACTGGAGCTGGTATGCATTTATAAGCAACATGCTTTTATTTGGCCAATTAATTGATGGTAAAGCTATATTTAGATTCTAATTTCAAAAGTGACGTGAACAGAGAACTTTTGCCAGGGTAGGAGTCTTGCTGTTGCCTAGACGTTTACTTGTGAAGATGACAACGAAAAATAAAGGGAAAATCATGCGTCGAGTATCAGTTCACTGTATCCGTTTACATACATGGTTGAAGGCAGACCAATATAGTAAGTTATGCGTGGTTTTATGTTTTGGTTAGTTTGTATTTGTTTCTTTTGAGTAGTAACAAAAAAAGATTTTTGAAGGTAAGGCTATGAAATGCCAACAGTTTATTTTTTGAAGTCATTTTTATGAAAGGCCTTCGAGACGTCTTATATAATAAGATACATTCTGTGGAGGGTTTTTTTCTTTACATTACCGTTGGGTGACGTCCTATTCAGCAATTTTATATCCATGAATGTATCAGATAACTGGTTATGTTCTTCGTTAATTACACTTGTGCTGAGCTTTGGAAAGCGTGGCTCTTCAATTGTTTTTGAAAAATAATTTCAGTAGCAAATTAACACAGAATCACATTTTTTTGTGATTTTTTCGTTCAGTTCTAATGAAAAATATATTTTGTTTTGATAGATTTTTTTTAGCATTTAAATAAGGTGTTTCACGTAAATTTACAAAAGAGATATCTTGTTGTTATGTATAACTTTGTTTTTGTAATGAACCCCCCTTGTTTCGTTTTTCTGCATAACAACCTGATCACTGAATAATAGAGACTTTGAAAACTATTATTTCTGTTGTTATCATACAAAATAACCTTTGGCATAGTATTTTTTGAAGGTTGATGATATTCGGTTTTTTCTGACAGTGTGTTAGAAGCAAGAAAAATTTTTAGACAAGATTTTTTGTTAATTTTTGAAATTAATTTGCTGGATATTATAAGTCTTCATTTTGTCAGTATAAAACTGAATATAGAGAAATTAAGGCTCTACTTTAAGTAATACGATAATTTTTGTCTAATTTACAAATTTGGAAGAGGTTTGAATACTTGGTGGTATATAAATAGCTTTTTTCGAATTTTACTGCAGAGATAAAAACTGATTGCATCTGTTGGTGTGATATGAAACTGAAGTGTGTTTGGTGTAAAATAATCTCATTGTATGCATGAACATAAAGTGAAATAACAGAGTTGTGGAAAGAAAGGACGCACGAAAGGAAATTTGCTGCAGTTGATAAATTTTGATTTACTTACAAACCACTTGGAATTGTAGCGGTCTAAAGAGGCTGCATAAAAGAACTCAAACATTTTATCTATGTCATCAGCTAATTTACAGAACTCGTTACGATGAAACACGCATACATATACACACATACACTCACACTATATATATATAGTAAACAGATGGAAAAGTCATTGACCGCTGAAGAAATGACATAATAACGTCAACCAATTAATTATCGATCAATCCAATAGACAGAGAAAAGAGGATACAGCATTGCGTAGGCATATGACAACAGACAACACCGAGAACATAGAGGACTGATTCTTTTGATTCGTTATATTTTTGTTTCGTTTCTCTTGATTTCTTTTATTTAGTGTTTTTTATTGCAATTTTTTTTGTTCCTGTGTCAACGCCCCTTTATGGAAATTTTCTTCCTTTTTCCTGTCTGTTCCGTATTTCTTATTTTAAAGTTACTTATAGATAATATTGTAGTATTGCAAGTAAAGGCTCTGAAGAGAGCAGCAGTACCATAGACTAAGGTCGATGTTCAGCATCAGATGTTCTTTTAGCTACACAACAGAGGACTGTTGCTTTAGTAGAGGATTTGGTTGTGCAATTAAATTTTCTCAAACTCCTTCATCGGAAAGGAATCATGATATTGTGGCAAATTTATGAAGAAATTTCATTTTCGTGGCTAGTCAAAAGACCTGCATGAGCAGTTTTCCCCATTTTTGTGTTGCGAATATCGGCTTTTACTTATGGGAGTGTGCCTTCGACGATAGTTTTAAAGCATATCAAAGTGGAGGAACTTTTTTCTTTAATAAGCGCGATTGTGCCCCTGACAATAGTATTTTATATACTGAGAAGAATGACCATACATTTCCAGATATTGTCAGTCCCTTAGCATGGCGCAAAGGGCTACAGGTGGTTTTTTGGGGGAGTTGTTTAAGATTTTCACATTTTTGCCTAATTTTCTTTTCTGTCCGAAGTCCCTGCCCGAAAATGTGTAACCTAACGGTAGTCTTTCTGTAGAGTATTTGTTCTCTCCGGTTATTCGTCTCGGATTGTTTCTCTTGGTTAGTATGCAGTACTTTTGCTTAGTTTACTTATTTGCCAGTCTGATGCAACTATAAACTAGCCCTATTTTACTGTTGTTTATCTCATGAATCTGATTTGCTTGTATCTAACCAGAAATTACCATCAGTTTTGTTTGTGATCAAAGAAGTATCTGTCAAAACGTACTCTGGCTTAAAATTCAAATCCATACTTAAAAATACCAATATGTATAGAATATCTATATGTAGCACCTTTAGACATTGTCAATATCAGTAGAAAACAGTTACCCATTAAATGCAGGCGTGCCCACCAATTAATATTACAAACTTTGCGAGATGCTTTCACAGTGAAACCACGGTAGCCTACTATAGAAAGGTACATTTATTTAAATACTGTAAATACATGAACTGAAATCTGAAGAGCTTGAGTATTTATATGCAGCTACATTGCCTACAATGCAACTAGAATGGAACTACGATGCAACTACAGTACAAGTACATTGCAACGACATTGCAACGACATTGCAGCGATATTGCAACGATATTGCAACGACATTGCAACGATATTGCAACGATATTGCAACGACATTGCAACGATATTGCTACACTGCAACCACAATACAAGGTCAATGCAGGCACAATGCAACTTCAATTTAACAGCAATTTGGTGACGTTTTGTTACAGATGTATATGCCTTTTTCAATGACATAAAGTTGTGTATTACGATACTTACGCAAATGGTACAACACAATTTGAAAAACATTTAACTGCTATGTAAATATTTTGCCAATGTCAGATTTAAATAAATTAAGTAATACTTCATTGTAGTGCAAAATAATGATAGAAATGTATTATTTTCTATGTCCGGCTCTTTAAAACTGAACAAATGTGAAATAACAGACAGAATTTTTTGTTTAATAATCTGTGATATCACTTCGTTAAGAATACCTGGCGGAAAATGATAAAAAGAGGATGTGAAATACATGGAATGTAAATAGCGCTAGATGTATCTTTGTATCATGTAAAGATCTAAAAGAGTTTAGAAACATTTCACATCGGTTTTATCTCTTGTAAACCATAGTGGAAAGGACGATTATCTGTTTTCGCATGCCAAGAGTAGAATGTGCCAAGCTTTGTGGCTCCGTAAAATTTGTCACTACTATAGATGGGTATGGATAGAGCTATGGCTGTCATTTTGACAACAATACACTTCCTGCAGATCCACTTTATGGACATTTCTCCATCATTTTGATTTTTTACCGTATCCTCTCTCTGCTAACTGTCACTAAGAATTAGGGCGAAAGAAAGCTGGATTTATCTTTTGGGTTTATCTTGGAAAAACGTACTTTCGGTGCTAAATTTCGTACAATGTGATTTCGTTTTCGAGATAAATATTTGACAATGTTGGAAGGGGCAATGACGCAATAGACTATTGTTGTCAACTTTGAAACACGACTTTTAGTTAGGAGTTCGCTTGTAGCAAAATATTTAATAAATTTACTCTTTACTCATCACCTTGATACCTTGTTCCGTCGAATCATGTTCGACCTCCAGCGACTCCGATGATGACTCGTCTCCAGCTATTTCGATTTTCAGTGAGCTTTTTCAGTTTGTGCAGAGCCTTCCCGGTGGATGCCGTGACTCCGCTCATCCATCTGCTGCACGGTCTTCCTCTTTTTGTTTTGCCTTCGCAAACGCCCAACATCGTAGCATTGGTGGAAATAACAGGATTTTCTCCTGGCTCTTTTATTAGCTCTATCGGTATCTCATCACAACCTCATCACAACCTCATCACAACCTGGACTTTTTCCTTATGCAATATATTTGATTGCCGATCAAACTTTATTTTCTCATATAGCTGACTCATTTTTATGTTCTGGTTCTTCAAACCTATCTTCTATTTTGTAATCTTCTATATATATAATTGTTCAGAACACTTTTACTATCTTGATTTGACTTGTTCTTGCTCCATTGTTAAATTGCCATGTGAATCCCTCGCCCCCTGCTTTTGTGCAGGGGTCAGAGGGATTGAACTTCACCTCTGAACCTCTTCACCTTTTTGAACAGTTCCTTTGTTTTGTCACCTTTGTTGTCATTTTCAGTGCTACAACACATTTCTTTGATATATGCTTCCTTGTTTTTCCTGGCTTGCTTTTAACATTCATATGTTTGATATAATCAGAACTACTTGCAGTAACCTTTATTGCCCTTTGTTGGTGATATACAATGTCTGTAGCTCTGTCAGAAAGCCATTTCGGCCTTGGAGGTTGGGATCCTATCGGGATATGTCCCTTGGTAGCATATTTAACTGTGTTTTTAATGTTACTCCATAGCTCATCCGCAGACATCGCGATCAATTCCAAGTTTTGATTGGACACGTCAACGCGCTATTGCAACGGAATCTGTACCAGATCGTATCTCAGTGATTGTTTGTGTTTTTCAATCTTTCGCAGTTTGGGACGTATCTTAGGATATAGGAGCTCATTATCCTTCAGATAGCATCTGGTAGTGTATTCGTCCATTGAACAACGCAACATCAGCGTTTTTTGAAATTAAAAATGTAGTCAATTTGTTTCGGTCTTGACCATCTGGTGATGTCCACGTTTAGTGAATCGTTACACGTACAGTACGTTTTGAATTAGTTAGCCCTGCTAAAACGGATTTTGAATATCAAAGTAGACTTAGAAGAACAACACGTCAATTTAATAATCTGTTTCAAGTGCAAATAGGTCATTAACAGTTCCTATACCACCTTAAAAGAAATTTTGAGATCTATATAGTAGACGTTTGTGCAATAAAAATTGTGTAATTTTTAACGGTTATATCTAATAAACTTTTTTGGAGGTATAAATTTATTCACTCATTATTCAGAGTTGTTACTCCATTACTTATAGTTTAATTTTATTCAATTTCAATACTGAATATGGAGCCTTTTCACTTCTGATATTTGGTAGCACGACGTGATTTTGATAGTAACGCCACTTGTACAGAACTAACACAGATCAATTTAGATATAGCTTACTTTGTGTATCCTTGTTGAAATTTAAGAATTTAATTATAAGACATTTGATCCGGATTTTACGATTTTTGTTTGGTCTTCAGTGTAATATTAGGTCATAATATCAAATAAGAATGTATATTTTTTAATTAGATCTACAAATTTCATCTCATTATTTACTCTTTATGTCGCCATACATTTGTGGGAAAAATCCTGGGTCACCTTGACAGATTTCTTCGTTTCTCATTGCATAAATTGTGGTTCTGTGGTTTAATACAGTAACGAAATTTGTACTTTGTTATACCTCGACCTAGAGTGGTATCTCGACAGCCCAGTGGTAAGTTGTATTAGCAAAAGCAGTTAAAGTAGTGGTAGTAATTATCGTAGTAGTAGTAGTAGTAGTAGTAGTAGTAGTAGTAGTAATAGTAACAGTAATAGTAATAGTAGTAGTAATAGTAATAGTAATAGTAATAGTAATAGTAATAGTAATAGTAATAGTAATAGTAATAGTAATAGTAATAGTAATAGTAATAGTTATAGTAATAGTTATAGTAATGGTAATGGTAATAGTAATAGTAATAGTAATAGTTATAGTAATGGTAATGGTAATGGTAATGGTAATGGTAATAGTAATAGTAATAGTAATAGTAATAATAAACGAAGTAGTAGTTAAGGTAATGGTAAAAATAGTAGTAGTAATAAAAGTAGTAGTATAAATAGTAGTAGTCATAGTAANAGTAATAGTAATAGTAATAGTAACAGTAATAGTAATAGTAGTAATAATAGTAACAGTAATAGTAATAGTAGTAGTAATAGTAATAGTAATAGTAATAGTAATAGTAATAGTAATAGTAATAGTAATAGTAATAGTAATAGTAATAGTTATAGTAATAGTTAATAGTAATGGTAATAGTAATAGTAATAGTAATAGTTATAGTAATGGTAATGGTAATGGTAATAGTAATAGTAATAGTAATAGTAATAATAAACGAAGTAGTAGTTAAGGTAATGGTAAAAATAGTAGTAGTAATAAAAGTAGTAGTATAAATAGTAGTAGTCGTACTACTAATGGTAGTACTAGCGGTAGTAGTGGTAGTAATAACAGTAATGGTGGTAGTAGTGGTAGTAGTGGTAGTAGTAGTGATAGTAGTAGTGGTAGTAATAGTAATAGTAAATGACGTAGTATTTGTGGTAGTAATAGGAGTAGGGGCAAGAGCAGTAGTAGGAGTAATATAACAATGATTGTAGTAAAAACCAGCTATTTATCTTTTCTTTTGTTTTATTCCTGTTTTGGTAATCAAAAGTAGCACCTAACTGGAGAAAATATTTCTGTCTCAATTGGCTTAATAAGCTTGTTTTTTAAATATAAGATTAGATTCAGTTTAATGTGCTTACAGATTGCGTCAGGCTTTTTTTTTCAAAAGAGCGCTGCTTCTTTTTTCATGTCACTCCTGTTGCGTCGCCAAAGAATTAGTTATCATTTATTTATCCGTGTGTGGCTACCTGAAGTATTATGGTTTAAAATGTTAGAGGAATATCTAGCCCTTCTCTTCAAAATGTTTATTATGTTCATTTGGAATGTTTTATATATAAGCAAACAACAGCCTTCTTTGGAAACTCTTCAACAAACTTGAATATAGTCTCTTCCAAACGGTACAATTAGAATAAAATAAAGGATTCAATGCTTTGAACATTGCAAATAAAATTACATTTATTTTAAGGTAAAGCTTTATTTTCTCCCACGCCATTAGAGCGAGACACCAGAACGAGAAAATTCATGTCAAATAGAATTTTATCAACAAGAAAAGGAGCAATTAAGGCAGACTGCCACATTTGTAATTGACTCATAGAAATAGGGAGGAATGGAAACAGCCCGCTGCCTTTAGTGATTGGCGAAAAAGCGGCGGGCTGTCTTTGGTCAATTTGTTAACAGTGCGGTTCTCGAAATATCTATATTCAGCTAGATTAAATAAATAACCGTGGTTAAGTTAAGTCTTTTAAATGTGTTTTTGTACTAAATAACCCACTGTAAGCAATCTGGGAATATTATTGCCAGTGTTTAGATGATAATTTTTAGAAATTATCCAGTCATAGTTTTTGTTTAAGATGCTAACTGATAAAGTACCTTCTCAATATACCAAAACAACGGAACCTTTTTGTTCCGTTGTTTTGGTATAATTATCCATGTTCGGTTTTTTCATCATCATCATCATCATCATCATCATCATCATCATCATCATCATCATCATTATCNTTGGTCAATTTGTTAACAGTGCGGTTCTCGAAATATCTATATTCAGCTAGATTAAATAAATACCGTGGTTAAGTTAAGTCTTTTAAATGTGTTTTTGTACTAAATAACCCACTGTAAGCAATCTGGGAATATTATTGCCAGTGTTTAGATGATAATTTTTAGAAATTATCCAGTCATAGTTTTTGTTTAAGATGCTAACTGATAAAGTACCTTCTCAATATACCAAAACAACGGAACCTTTTTGTTCCGTTGTTTTGGTATAATTATCCATGTTCGGTTTTTTCATCATCATCATCATCATCATCATCATCATCATCATCATCATCATCATCATTATCTTCTTCTTCATCGTCATCATCATCATTATCATCATCATCATCGCCCTTGTCGTCGTCGCCTTGTTCGTCTTTTTTATCATCATTTTCTTCTTTTCTTCTTACTATTTTAATTACAGAATTATTGGACACTGATTTCATTAAGCGGAATTTTTCCTTTGATATTACTGACGCAGCAATATACCTTCGTTTTCAAGGACTCATATCAAGATCCTTTTATAATGCGATATTATAATATTCTGCATTTCTTGAAGTTTTGTCTTGCCTTGTTCTTTTGCTCTCGTTTTGATGATTTTTGGTACGGTTCCTACTGTCCCGAATATGAAGGTAAATATGATACCCTGTGTCGAAACTTTCAGACTCTTTACGAACTTCTCAAATCGGCTCAGTTTTAGATACTGCAGCTGTTTCTTGTTTCTCAGTTCTGTCAGATGTAAACTGAGTTTTTGAATTCATTTGTCTAAATCTTTTTTTCACTGTGCCTAGTGTTTCAATTATTAGTAATATGATTTCAACTTCTGTCATGTTTCAAATACTTCCAAGTTCATGTTTTAAATCATCGTAATTTTAGAATTTTCCTTCATCTTTTTTTCCTCTTAATCCAAGTGAAGTATGGTGATATTTTTATTACCATTATTATTATCATTATTTTTATTACTTTAATTTTTATTATTACACAATCCAACCAAATGTACCATTCTATCCTCGTTTTAAACGGCACATTTTCCACATACACACGTGTAGCTAAAATGAAAGAGAGACTCCTTCTGGAAAATTCCACACTTAATCCGCATTCCATGAGACGTTAAAGTATCACTAGAGTGGGAAAGAAAAAATGTTGGTTTCCCTTAAAGTCATAGCTATTTTTAGAAAATTTATTTAAATAGGAGAGATTTTAAACAGTTTTAAACAATGAAAGATCCAAGGATGTGGCACACTATCAAAGGCATTCTTATAGTCTATCCATGCCGTACTTTAATGTTTGTGCTTCGACTTAGCGTTTTCTAATACCATTTTATTGATCAACAACCGATCTTTACAACCGTAAGAGGCTTTTCGACAACCCTTTTACTCAACGGAAAAGGTGTCATGGCCCTCCATGTGACTGTAAGAATAGAAGCTAACAGTTTGTATGAGGTTGTTAGGCCTGTTATGAGTCGGTAGTTCTTAGGATTACCAGTGTCATTATTTTTGACAAGCAGGTAAATTGTGCCGAGACGCAACCATTCCGGTGTTGAGTTTGGTTCTGTTAAAGTGATGAGGTAGTTTTAAGTGCGCTGCATGGAGAGGTGTCGAGCCAAAAGTTGGGAATATGATCAATACCCAGAGATTTCCATTTGCGAGATTTCTTGAGAGCCTTTAGAATTTCTTCAACAGTCAAGTTCTCCCAATGTTGTTCCGGAATGTCTTTAGTGGAATCTTGTACACAGTTCTAATCATACGGCATTTTCATTCAATCCTTTTTGGTTTCCCCAGATGTTATTCCAAAAACTACGAACCTCTTCCTCCGATGGTATTTCATCCACACAGATGTCAGATTTACTAATTTCACGATAAAACGTTTTGGTATCAGTTTCAAATATTTTGTTTTGCCTATAGAACTTATTGCGTATAACGAACCTGCGTAAACGTTGGGCATTAACTTGGAGTATTTATTTGAGCTCTTTCGATTTTGTATTTCCTTGCCACTTTGTTACCCTTGCCAGAGCCTAATTCTTTATCGTTTTGCATTTCTTCTAATACAAAGATTTCTTTTCGGTATTTGCTCGGTCAATATATTCGGTCAATTTGCTTATCATTTTTACCTGGTTTTACTTTGGTTTATTCGTTTTCTTAGCGTTAGTTCTTTTTCTTTTGGTCTTAACACCACATTTTTGTTAAAGTACTTTTCCCGTTGCATAAATGTGTTGGTTTATCGCAGTCCTACCTGGACTAAGCTTGTTACAGATTTAATATAGTGCAATATTTCGTAGCTTGAAGATATGATTGTATTAGAAAGAATGGCGAATCGTAAGAAATGGGTCTCTGTCGTTAATACCAGTGTGCTGTACTATAGAAAATTTCTCTGTCTGTTCTAATTGCCTTAAATTCTTCTTCAATTCATTTACCTCCTGCAACCTTCCATTCTCCACATCCTGACCTTCAATTTTACCTCTATTTCTATCAATTACACCAACATCAATATCAGTATTCTCTGTATCACCCAGTGTATCATATTCAAGTTCTCTTTCAACATTTATTCTAACATCATTCAAAATCGTTCTTTTGATCTGAGAAAGTTCAACATCTGTCAGTTTCTTTTCGCGTGTAATATACCTTCTATAATTTGCCAGCTTATTACCATCAAGATTTTCAAATTTTTTCACCATCACTAGTACGCGTACACCAGAGAATAAAAGTATCTTCGGTGTTATTTGTGTCTGGATTTTCAAGTGCAAAATAAAAGCAATACATAACTTCCTTGTACTCTTTCCTTGTCCATATCTTCCCTTTTTCCTTTAGAGTGTTCTTAGGTAGTAATCAAGCAGGCCGAAGGGTAGGATTTGCCCTTACCCTTGACCATGGTGCCCTCCGTTAGGGGAGGAGTTAGGCGCGGTAAAAGACTTTTCGACCTCAGGCTTGCCTTGATTGTTTACGAATCGTTCATATAATACACAATAAACTCTTCACATACTTAATATGTATTAACAGAGCATATTAGCATATTAACAGAACTTATTAATAGAAAGCCTGGCATACGTACGCATGATACTGATAGCAAATTGTAATTTTTCAATCTCTGCAATGTTAAGAATTATTGAAAATTAATGTAAATGTTTTGGATATTCATAACCTTTTATTGGCTAAATCTTTCGTCCCATACCACTAAGTCACAGATTCAACTCCATAAATCATTGTTCTGTTTTTTTGACTTTATGTCATCATAAAATTTAATGGAAGTATATAATTAACCCTCTATTTTATGCACTGGATTTAAGCAAAGGAAAGGTGGCTGGTATTGGGCTGGTATTATTATAAAGCATTTTATAAGGAATAAGGTCAATTCAGAAGATCAGCTCAGTGAAAGAAGAGAGTGGGAAGCATGGAATGTAGCATAATGGCAGAGTTTTGTTTCCAAAATGATACTAAAAATGTTAATAAATGCTAATTATTATTATTATTATTATTATTACAGAAAATGTATTTTAATGTAAGTCACAGTGCAAAGCCTGGTGGTTTTTAATTGACATTCAATTTTCTTTCAATTAGGTGAAAGAATTGAACAAAGGACAGAAAATTTGCATTTACCCCATAAGAAAGTGACTTAATAATGAGACAAAATCTGTGTTGAATTCTTCTTCTTCTTCGCCTCACTTATCGCATCCAAGCCAAATTAGTTTTTAACTTTTCTGCTTGTGCAGCTAGAAACACTTCATCAACAATCTTTTTCCAATTTCTTCTATCCTGAGCCAGATTGGTCAGAACATGCAAATCTTTCAGTGAATTAAATTTGGTTACACCGTGTGAGTTGGATGGGGTATTCAAAGTGGATGCTTTAAATATGTCATTATGTATCATCAAAGGAAGTGTTATTCTTTGTCGACCTGGAAATTTTGACTTGGAAGATTCAGAGAAATAATATGTCATAGATTTTCTTGCTGGAGTTTCGCTGCTGAGTCTCAAGATATGCCCGAACAGTTTCCATCTGTTTTTGAGAATCACTAATGAGATTGTTTGTTCATTCGTTTGTCGATATAAATCTTCATTCCTGAGAATATGATGATAATTAAATTTAAAAGTTTGATCTTCAGTATTACCAATCAAATGTTAATTTATACCATTTTCCTAGAATTTTCCAAATTTCTTGAAAAACACCTTTTTTTAGTTTTCACTGTCCTTGTATTTAATTGCAAAAGCAACCCTTTTCAGTGATTTTAAAGACACGGATGCTTACACTGTGCAAACTGCCGGGTCTTTCCTCAACTCTCATGTCAAAGGAGCACGTGACGTTAGTAATTAAAATTTACTCTTCTCACACGAAATCAATATATCAGGTCTATTTGTTCTAGCTTTTTGCAGTCTGTAAAATAAAGTCCCATAGCAATTTTACAGCATCATTTTCAACTACTGCTTCTGGTCTATGCTCGTATGACAATTCACTGTGGAGTAAATTGTTTTGTGAAGTTTTATAATGATTTTGGGACTGAGACAATATGAGAAATAGTTTCATTCCATTTGCCACAAATTCTGCATAGTGGACTGTTATGTGGTTTACCTGGAGAAAATTGAACGAATATACTTCTTAAAGCCTGCTCTTGAGTTCCAGGTTTTGTACCTTCGGTAGTTTTCTTAAGGTTACCAGATTTTAACCAACCCTACGAACCTTTATCCCTAAAGGA
The DNA here is from genome assembly GCA_003991215.1 of Morbakka virulenta. NCBI lineage: Eukaryota > Metazoa > Cnidaria > Cubozoa > Carybdeida > Carukiidae > Morbakka > Morbakka virulenta. The sequence goes on from RDPX01000126.1 coordinate 1,301,664, forward strand.
AGTGACCCTAAAGAACACTCTATGGAGGTTCTTTTGAAGAAGGCCATGCTGACGTTCCTTAAAGATCTGCCTTTTTGGCTTGTCCTGATCAATTGTTCCATCTCTAAGTACTGCTTCAAGCATTGGTTCTTGATGTTCATACAGGTACATGTAAAGGCAATTCTTTTAGGTCAGAATACAGTCCCCCATACTAATGAGTCCCCTACCTCCGTTAGAGCATTTCAGATATAATCTGTCAATATCCCCTTTCCGATGGAACATACCATAAGTTCTAAGTATCTCCCTAGTTTCCTATCAAGCGCCTTCATTTCATCCACATTCCAGCGTATTATACCTGCTGAATACCTAATAAGGAAGACCGCTTTAGAGTTCATAGCTGTAATTATATTTCTACTTTTCAGGTCATTATTATTATTATTATTATTATGATGATGATGATGATGATGATGTTTTCTTTTGATTTGCATTTTACCATCAAACAACATGTCACTGGATATGAAATTTAAGTTATGTAGCTTTTGTATAAAAAAAATTATAAAAAAGGTCTATATAAAAATGCGTAAAATTATATATATATATAATTTATAGTATAAAAGGTTTAAAATCTAGAGAAAAAAAGGGCAATTCATTTATCACAAAAAGAACGATTTACAAACAATTATTAAGACAGCGTAAGGTACAAAGATTCAAATCACAACTCACTAACATTCAAATCAATTTTAAGATGTTCAAGACAGAAAAGATTCAGATAGACAGGGCTCTTCTCAAAAACATGTGATGTGCTGATAATAATTATCTGGATTTCGTGAAGTCATGGTTCACCTGGGATCTTTTCCAGATATGCTTATGTTCCTTTCTTGAGCAGGTCGAGGGCACCAACAACAACTGGGATTATTTTAGTTTTGAGATGCTACATTTTTTCGATTTCTATTTTTAGATCTTTGTATTTGGATAGCTTTTCCAAAACTTTATAGGAAACGTTTTTACCTGAAGGAACACTCATATCAATAAGCAGGCAGGTGTTGTTCTTCCTGTCTTTGACAATTATGTCTGGACGATTAGCCTGTATTGTCCGATCAATATGCACAGAAAAGTCCTACAGAACTGTGAAGTCTTTACCTGCTGTAATTTGCTTTGGATGATTTTCGTACCAATTAGTCTTGGTTTCTACAGAAAAACGCTTGCAAAACTTCTAATGTAGGTATTGCCCAACCCTATCATGCCTGTTTTGTACTCATTAAGAGCAGCCGGAAACAAGGTGGTCTATTGTCTCGATCTTTTCCTCGCAGAACCGACAGTTAGGCTCAGCTCCGTTGTGTAAAACATTAGCCTGATAGTTGTGTGTGAAGAGGCTTTGGTCTTGGGCAGCCAGAATAAAGCCCTCTGTTTCCCCTTTCAATCCGGAGCTACGAAGCCACTAATGGGTTGCCTTTTCATCTACATCAGCATTCTTGCAACGAGCTACAAACTGTCTGTGGAGAGGTTTCTCGCACCATTGGTTTCCAATCTGCTTCATACCAGAATATTTAGCCTTTTTCTTGTGGTTTTTTTGTGCTTTTGCCGTTGGCGATAAGGTCTTATCGGTGTCCAGATCGCCTTGTAGATCACGTGAAAACTTGTTTGCTTTTTTGACAACTGAGTGTAATTTTTTAAATATTTTCGTGTGTGTAAACTAATTGTAACATCCAATCAACTGTATTATCTAGGTATTGTAAAAGACCAATAGTAGAGGTTTTATTCGAAAGTTCTAATTGTATCATACCTCTTCCGCCTTTCTCTCTGCTACGGTCTACATCAGATTTAGGATGGTGCATTTTATTACACGTAAATTGTTTTCGAATTTTAGTATCTAGCCTGCTCAACTCAGAAAAATTATTATTATTTTTATTTTTATTATTATTATTATTATTATTATTATTGTATTTGCCTTCTAGCTCAGGACGATCTTATACAGAATATAGTCAAAAGAGCGGGCCATTCCCTATGGCCAAAGGTCTTTTGTATAATTCTGTTCTTAAGTCTCTAATACATTTCGTAAAATTCTTGATGTTCCCAACACAGCTGCCTTCTGTAATAATCCAATCCTGATATCAATCCCAATTTGCTCCAAGTATTGTCCAATCCTTTTACTGACTGATCCTAGTGCTCCAGCCACAGCTGTCACCTCAACACTCTTTACGTTCCACAGTTTTAAAATATTCCTTTTGAAATCTTGCTACTTTTCTACTTTTTCAATTTCCTTTTCTCCCACATTACTATCTCCAGATGAGGCAATATAAATAATCAAAGCTTTCTTGCTATTCTTTTCCACAACTAAAATATCCGGTCTCCTGGCTTCGATATAATGATCACATTGTATTGTCATATCCCATATAATTATCATCGATTCGCACTCAATTACCCATTCTGTACGATGCACATAACATTTATTAAATCTTCTTAGATTATACCTCCCACAAAGCATCCAATGCACAATTCTAAATATGTTGTCATGTCTCCTTTTATATTCTTCCTGTGCTAATACTTTGCATCCACATACAAAATGGGTGACTGATTCACTCTTCTCACCACACAATTTGCACAAAGGACTACTCCTTGTTTTGTCAATGTTAAATTTAACCACATTTGTCCTCAAAGCTTGCTCTTGTGCCGCAAAAGTTAATGCTTCAGTCTCAACTTTCAGATTGCTTTTCCTCATCCATTCCCATGTTCTTTCTCTATCAACGTTCTCTGGTATTTCACGAAAAAACTCTCCATATATCTTCTTCCTAGTCCATCTGGCAACATATTCATTTTGAATTTCTCTTTTGAATGCATTCTTTTCCTTTGGTTCTTCACAGTCAACGATATTGGCTATCTTTACTCCCTTCACCATTCTTTCAGTTGACATATTTACATAATATTTCAAGTTGTTTTCCTCTGTTCTAGCACACATTGTAACACTTATTAAACCTCTTCCTCCATTACACCTTGACACATAGACCCTATCAACATTACTCTTAGGGTAAAGTGCTCCATGCATCGTCGTAACTTTTCTGGTCATTCTATCCATCCCTGTTAGTTCTTCTTTCTTCCAGTCTAGCACTTCAAAACTATACCTCAAAACCGCAACTGCCCACGAATTTATAGCCAAGATCTTATTCTTTCCATTTAACTTTGACTTCAACACTAGCTTAATTCTCCGTTTGTACTTTGTTGCAAATACATTTTTCATTTTATTTTCTTTCACCTTATAATACTTTAGAGTGCCTAAGTAGTTGTAGCCAGTATTTTCTATTTCCTTCATTATCTACCCATCTGGCAAACTTACTCCTTCAGTATGCACAGTCTCTACAAGAGTTTCTATCTGCTCGTATGTTTTACCATTTAACTTTAAATCATCGCTATAGAGGAAGATGGTTTGTCTTTACTTCATTTGCACCCCAGACATATCCTGCTTTTACTTTCCTCAGAACCATTGACAATGAAATCATGCGTAAAACAAATAGCAACGGTGAAAGACTATCTCCTTGAAAAACACCTCTGTTAATCTTGACCGTACCTAGTACATGTCCACATGAAGTTAATTCTGTTTTCCAACTTTGCATACTATTATTCAAAAACTCTCTCACATTGTTGGCAATCTGAAACATCTCCAAGCATTCAACAACCCAGCTATGTGACACCATGTCAAAAGCTTTTTTGTAGTCAATCAGAACCACTGCCATATGCGTGTGCCTTCTTTTACAGTCCATTAATATTGCCTTGTTTATCAATAACTGATCTTTGGTTCCTCTAGTTCTTCGACGACAATCCTTTTCTTCTTCTGGTAACAACGTATTTTATTCAAGATGCTGGAATACACCATCGGCAGTAATTCCTGTTAACAATTTCCACATCATTGGAAGGCAAGATATTTGTCGAAAATTATCAACTGCATTCCCTTTTTTCGGAGACAAAACTGCCCTTCCTAATGTCAGCCAATGTGGTAATCTTCGTTCATAGTCAGTGATGTTTTGTTTTTTTAACCAGAATCCTTGTACTCCATCCATACCTGGTGCTTTCCAGTTGGGCATTCTTGTACATTGTTTGGTTACCATTTCTTTTGTTGTAATCGTATTTTCTTGCATTCCATGCTCCAAATCTCACTCCAAAAAGTTTTGCTTGTTTCCGCATTACGGATAATGCCTTCATATCTAATGTTACTATCCAGTTGTTGGTGAAACCTTTGGTCTTGATTAAACAACTGATTCTGCTTGAACTGTTCACCTATTTGTTCATACCTCTTGATCTTTGCTGCTTTTGCAACCAACCTTTGTTTCATTTCCTTAATTATTATATTTAATTTCTTGCTCTTAAAATAGTATTTATTTTCTGATTCTTCAACCTTTGCTCTGTTTCTTACTTGACCTTTCATTTCTCTCTGCAATATATTCAGGTCTCTTCTGATCCGTTTTATGTCTTCATTTATCCTTCTCTTCCACCATGGCTCTTTCCTTTGCCCTCCCTTACTTGTCTTTATTCCCAATTTGTTGCTGCATACCTGCACACTGAATACACTTAGTCATTTGTCTCAGTTATGGTGTTTGTTGGTATTTTTTCTATAACAGTATTCACCTCTTTAATTATAGACTTGAGTCGTTGTTGATTTGCTTTTTTGAAATTATCATGAATTTTCTCACCTGATCTATAAACCTCTAAAATTTCCGTCATCAACAATTCATCTTCTGCCGATAGTCGATCTCTTTTATCAATATTCAGCAATCTCGCTTTGTCATTGTCCATCTTAATCTGCTGCATTAATAAATAAACATTTTCTACATTTCTTGTTGTATCTTCATATTCAACTATACTATCACTTCCTGTTATCTCCGTGAATCTTTTTAAAAAGCATATCTTTTGGAGAGAGTTTATCAGTTGTAAAAATGTATACTGTAATCATAGATGCCTGCTCATAAATATGATTTGAAAAGCTTAAAGAAAGTCTTTTTTATATATTTCAATAAATCAAATATATCAATAAAAGTAAGCATTGCAATTTATGTGCTGAGTGAAAAGGTCCAATTAAAAATCCAATACAGTTTTAGCATATTTTTAATTAATGAGGTGGTTTTTCTCTCATTTCTTGTTTGCCTCGTGGTAAAGTATTGAATTGTGTGGCACTTTGGAAATACAAGGCTTCTGTGGCAGTTTTAAATTCATTGGATTTGAATGCAATTTCAGGAAATGTTTACAGTAGCAGAAAGAAGAAGTGATCAAATCTTGAGTTAATTGATTGAGATCACCATCTGTATTTTGTTTGAGTTTGTGCAAGATGGTTCACTATGTGTAGGACAACGCTACAGACCAATATAGCTTGGTGAGCATAAAAGAAAACGCAATGTTTTGGTAAGCAACTGTACTGTGACTCCGTTGTTTGTGTATGTTTGAACAGGAGGGCCCCTATCCAATTCCGTGCAGTATTTTGTATTTTTCATAAGATGTTCTTGTGTATTCACAAATACCATCAGAATAAGCACTAGATTTTAACAAATTTCAATATTCTATTCAACTGAACCCAAGACTATAATAATTAGCAAATACTGTAGTTGCTTCCTGAAGGTTTGCAGTCTCTGAGTGCTATCCTAGTTACTATGATTTTGTGATCAAAAGGTGAATTCTACAAATTCTACTATCAAACAGTTGACAACCTTTGTGACCTCCTATGATTTTTCTGCTGAGTCATAAATATCATCCGTGGTGTAAAGCGGTGTGGTTTGCACAAGAACCCGGTTTTTATTTATGTTAAATTTGAATACAGTAAAGAATTGTATATTCATTTTACTTTAACTTGTATTTCCATTTCATTTTCACACTTGTCAACAGTAAATAGTTATTTATTGAGACATATGACATCCAGCTTGAATAGGTTTAATTTTCTTCTATAATCATACACGCGAGAATCGACTAAAATATGCTGTTACAAGAACCCTCAAAACATTTTCCAGTGAGAATTGGTGTAGAACTTTGTGAGAACTGCTTATTTTCAGACTGTGGTTTTACACAATAAAATTTGAAAATGGATCCAACCACACAATACCAGCAAGCACGTTTTTTGAATTCATTTTATAAACTATTCCTTTATGAATGACTGGCCAGTGTTAGCAATTCTTATGGGTGTTGTATTCAGTTGTTCGAGTCTATGATTTAAATAAAAACATTTTATCATTTTGCATTTGGCTCTCTCCAGATAATTATAACATCAATAAAAACTACTACAAAGCAGTAGGTGGGGAGCATTAATATTTGATAGCTCCATGTCAGGAATTCTGTTTGCACTGTTATCGTTTTTCTACTTTGTTTTAGCTTTAACCTTATATTCTATACACTTTTATCTTTTAAAAAAATTCAATATTGATGATAAAGACCATGAGTGGGGGGACTCGTTGACTTTCATGACAAGTGTGATCAAGTCAGGCCATTTTTTTGGACCCACAAATATGTTGACCAATTTTTAAAAACCCAAAATAATCGGTTTTTGTTGCTTTTTATTGTGAGAACGTTATTTTTGACCGCCTTTCAAAAGACTCCACCACAAATATGAAGAACATTCTTTCAGTTGTATCAATCCGAAAATCACATGATAATTTCCTCCTTTAAAATATAATTGGTCCCAAATTCGAGACCCTAAATGGTTATTTTTAGCACTCAAAATCCCACTCCTCAGCTTTAGATCCCAAATATTTTTTTCAGTTCTGAAAATATAAAAACACTAAATATGTTTCATTGTCCTGACTTTCAGTCCCACAATTTGAAAGTGATCATCCCAGTCATTAAGATTAATGAGTTTCCTCTAATGAGAGAAAACACATAAGCAAAATTTCCTATTTTATTGTTGTATAGCTCATCTACCCATCCGGTACCACATTTACCGAAAACTACCCTCTTTGCCTGCAAAGGTTTAAATTTTCATTTGAACTGAGTTGACGCAGGTCTAGGTGGTGCGTGTACTGGATTCCAACGAAACCCAGCTAAAAATATTACGGCCGTGTTTGAAAGATTAGTTGGACAGTGAGGAGAGAGGGCCAGTTTAGTGCAAGGCGTACGTCTTATAGTAATAAATAAGCCCCAAGAGATGATTAATAAGGATCGTTAGTCAAGGATTGGTTTTGAAAATTCTAATTAAGAAATAGTAAGTTTTTGCTAGTACTTTAGAATGCCTCGTAGAACCTCGTGCCATTTCTGCTAAAAATAGAGGCCAATTGAGGTATTACGTACCATGGACATTACTGTGAAAGAGTTTGAATACAAGAAAAAGCTTCCTTTTCATGGATCAGTTCAAAGTTTTGTGTAAACTCTGCTGCGAGAAGGTACCTTTTGCCTTTGAGCTATTTACAATATATTGTTAGTCTCTTTCGGCAAAGCAATTGCAATCCATATGCAGCGTCGATTAAATCAATCAACTAAAAGTAGTAAAATAATTAGTGTTTAGGGGCGCCAATTCGTAATTGGACCTTTAATCGAGGAAATACGGTATTTGCCAAAAAATCGTCTTCTTTAACTATCACGGAAACATGAATTATAGCTAGCAAGTGAACCCTTTCGAACATCCAAACTCAATTTGTATTAGATCGTGTTTAATCAAACTCGGAAATGGCTTCCTTTTTCATAACACGTCTTATGAAAAGCAGAAGAACAGAAGTTCTGGATTATCTTTAAAGAACAGCTGAATAAATTTTTGCCTTAAATCCTGCAAAAAGTTGAAAAACACCGAAGGCTGTAAAGATTTTGAAGCGTTTACTTTGCTATACCTTCCGTGTTTTTTCCGATTTTAGCAGTAACAAACAGTAACACTTTTCTTCCTCTGCCGGCGCTATTAGTGAAAAGCGGTAAAAGTGACATTAAATTAACTTTATTTCCTTTCGTTTTATCTTATACTTTTTTTAGTTTATCTCTGTTATATAGTTATTTTACAGACATGTTTCAAGATCTTGATTCCTTGATTACTCCTCTAAAAACCTTTTCGGCAAAGTAGTGACTGGTAAAATCATTAATAATTGAACTTTCTTTCTCTGTGAGCCAAAATGTGTAAGGTGTTTTAACAAAAACAGTTTATTTTCAGAACTGTCACCGTATGGAACAGGTTGACTGGTTATTGTTTTTCAATGAAATACAACCTCGCATTCTACTGTCAATTGCCATCTTCAACTCATGCTAACCTTTCTACTATATTTTATTCCTAGTTACAACCATACTCCTTTTTCAGTTATCTGTAATCCCGTTAATTTTAGTATTCTTTGGGCATTTTTATTGAAGGGGGGTTGACTTATAAGAACAATTAAAAACCCAACTGCTAATAATGAAAATTTTAACAGCTTGGCAGATACAAGGATTTTTTTCTGAAGTTCTCACTCAGTACAAAGTCCATAAAACAATGCTAGGAAATGAAAATGAAGATTTTAAAACGTTTTCCACCTATTTTCTCCCAACACACTATCCATAATTATGTAGTAGCACTTTGTTGCTGTATTTCTAGGGGCTTAGTACGAATAGAACCCGTAAATCCCCAGATAAGCATTGTCTCCTGATGACCAATTAATGCTATTTATACTATATATATACCCTATACATATGCTATGTATATCCTATTCATATTTTATGTATATGCTATTTATATGCTATGTATATGCTATGCAGATGCTATGTAGATGCTGTGTAGATGCTATGTATATGCTATTCATATTCTATGTAGATGCTATTCATATGCTATGTAGATGCTATGTATATGCTATGTAGATGCTATTCATATGCTATGTAAATGTTATGTACATGCTATCTATATGTTATGTCAATGCTATTTATTTTCTATTTTTATTCTTTTCTTTTTTACACTGTATGATACTTCTTATTGTCATATTTTTTTTA
>RDPX01000126.1:1315641-1337650 GCA_003991215.1 Morbakka virulenta
CATGACCCCAGAAGTATGGACAGGCTTGAAAAACAGTAAACGAAGTCAATGGAAGAAAGAATAAAAGAAGGGAAAGTGGCGGGACATAGAGCCCGGAAGAGAGTAACAACTTGGTTCTCACATTTAAACAGCGTATTTGGGAAAGCTTCCTGGGGCCAAAGACCCGATAAAAAAACCTAACATCTTTCAGAATCTTAATATAAATTACATCCTTTTTTCCATAGAAGAATTTTAAAAAGTGAAAGCATCTAGCAAGATTGGTAAAGTTGCTCGTCCAGACATTCCTTCCAAAGTGTGTGATTTTGATGAAATCTGTTTTAGCTTTCTGCAACAAAACCCTCCTTGAAAGTGACACAAAGGACGTTCATAATATACGTATGGTCATATATGAACATCATTGAGGAGCCGTGGCTTAATGGTTAGTGCAACTGCATAGCAACCAAAAATGACGTTAAAACTAAAAAAAATACATGAACATCTTTCCAGTACTGAAATCAGAAGATTTATTAAACACTAACAAATACAGAGGAATCAGCCTGATTTGTAACAAAGTTAAACTGTACAATCGACTCATACTCAATTGCATTAGTAGTGTGGTAGACCTCATGCTGAGAATAAATAAGAATAACTTTCGCCCAAAGAGAACAGCTGCGGTGCAAATATTGTCACTAAGAAGTATCACAAGGAGCAAAAGCAAATAACTTGTCAGCTAATATAACCGTCATCGATTTCTCGGAAGATGTCAATTTTTCGTCGATATCGAGAGCGATGGAGAAGATGTTACCAGCATCAAAACAAAGGTAATATCATCAGATTGGGGAACTTAACTGTTTTCTGTCACAGGCGGAGTGCTTCAGGGAGGACAATTTAGCTCCATTTCTATTTATCATCGTTCTTGACTATGTCATGAAAAAAATACTGGTCTAAAAATAAGACTTAACAATATTAAGTCTTTTTTGCTATGCTAGAAAATTCAGGAGATATCTAAACGAAGTCTTAGCTGACCTCAATTTTGCAGATGATTTAGCTTTGTTATTTGATGTATTAGAAGAATCTCAACAATTTCTCTTCCGAGTTGAAAGAGAATTTAGAAAAGTGAGTGTTGGCCTTGAATGTAAAAATCTATAGCCTGCAACATCTAAAAACCTAAACCACTACACACTCAAGATGGAATTCAACAGAAATTTGAAGCATGACTTTACGTACTTGTGATCTTGGGTCGATAGCTCTGAGAAACGTATCTCCGTCAGGTAAGCTCAGGCCCGGAAAGCTGTGAATGAAATGATGAGAACAAAGTACTCTAACTTGAAAGCAGATTTGAAGACGAGGTTTTTTGTAGCCACAATAGGATTCAACCTGTTATGTGACTGTGAAGTCTGGGCCATGCCTAAAGCGCAGAAGAGGTCCCTCGATGGAAAATACACAAAGCCCTTAACATGTATAAGACCAGTCAAACCCAAAATGAATATAAAGTGTGATCATTATGAGTACTAAGTGAACTACCGATGTATTAGAGCGTTTTCTGATATTTTAAGTCAATATTATATTTAAATCATCATCATCATCATCGTCATCATCATCATCATCATCATCATCGTCGTCGTCATATTCGGTTTAACGTCCGTTTTACATGCTAGCATGTGTTGGACGATTTCTTGAAATTGACTTCCAAGTTATCCTATCCTTCACCAGCTCTCTGCTGATATATGAAATATACATATGAAATACGCAAACATATTAAATACGACAAGAAATCCACAATTCGTTTACCAAACATCAAAGCTGAAACTGCCCGTAAGCGTTCGTTTTCTCAAGGGGCCATCATTTACAACTCACTACCTCCTTATCCAAGGAATGAAAGATCTTTTGTTAATTTTAAAAAAATTATTAAGAACTGTAATTTCTAAACTGCCTTATAACACCTTGATTCGGCTTTTGACTGCTTTTAATGAAATGATTTGTTTTCTGGGAATGTGTATACATCTCTTCACTAGGTAATTTGTGGTTTTGTTTGGAAACTCTGATTATTTTTTAATGTTTTTGGAATTTAATTGCTTTTATGTTATTGTTTTTAATAATAATACTACTACTACTAATAATAATAATCTGCATAATAATAACTGCATCGTTGTTGACTTTGCCATCCCATATGATACCCGGATAGAGCAGAAGGAGAAAGAGAAAGTTGAGAAATACCAGGATTTAAAGAGAGAACTCCAGAAAATAAGGAACTTGAAGGTGAAAGTAGTACCCATAGTCATCGGGGCATTAGGAACACCACCAAAAGACATCAAAAGAAGAGTAGAAGAGCTGGGAATTGAGACCAGAATTGAAGAGATGCAGAAGATTGTAATCCTGCAATCTACACGGATCCTGAGAAAAGTCCTTGAAAATTGAGGAGACTTGCTGTCACCAATATCAAGGAGACANGAGAAATACCAGGATTTAAAGAGAGAACTCCAGAAAATATGGAACATGAAGGTGAAAGTAGTACCCATAGTCATCGGGGCGTTAGGAACACCACCAAAAGACATCAAAAGAAGAGTAGAAGAGCTGGGAATTGAGACCAGAATTGAAGAGATGCAGAAGATTGTAATCCTGCAATCTACACGGATCCTGAGAAAAGTCCTTGAAAATTGAGGAGACTTGCTGTCACCAATATCAAGGAGACATTACCGCTGAATGAAATGACATCTTATCAGTGTGCGATAATTCAATAATAATAATAATAATAATAACCAGTTTTCAGCAATGATGCCGTAATCTATTTTAACAATTCCATGAGGCTCTGTGAATAATAAAGCTCTCTGATTGAATTTTACTGTTTTCACCAACATCTTTCTAGCTGGCAGTGATTGTCTTTCCTTTCGATACATAGCTTTTGTTTTTGCTTTTTTTTTATTGAACATTTGTTTTTTCAATATTTGAAACTTAATCAGTTTGATTGCATTCGTTAGTAAAGTGCCATTCTTCGTTTTTTAATTTTAAATGTATTTTTCTCACAAAGTTTTACCTTTATGTATACATATTGGGGTACACATCCGAACAGTTTGGATATGCCATCAGAAAAATCAGCAAGATCTCTGGATCTTTAAGCATAGAGGATTTGAGCACGTTTTTTTAAGAATACTGACTGTCACTTGAAGATTTGATTGGTATTTGGATCCAAAAAGGTAGTTTTTGATAACATGACCAAAGCTACAAATACCAGGTTTAATGGCATTATTTATTTTTTCTGAGATCAGTTAAATCCTTTTTATGACTTAAATTCTACCTATAATCTGACAACCAGATCTAAACTGTCCTTGGTTAAGAGTTTCTTGATCATATCAGGATTTAAACGTTTGAATAGCCATGATCTGCTTACATCTTTCCGTAGGCATCTGTTTATGGATTTGCGCAGAATTCATTTGGGAGGTCATTAGTTGCATAACAATTTTACAATTATCGTAATACACTTAATTTGTTACTGATCAAGTGGACATAGTCAGGGCCAGGTTGTTAAAAATGCGTTACAATAGCATCAGTTATTTATATAGGCTCATGGTCGTAATGCTAGTAACAGTGCTGTAATGTTTGGTAGAATTTACATCTAGTTTAATGCTTGCTGTTTGCTTGCGTGGTTTCTTTTCTTTTCTTTTACTATCTGCTTTAATGCTTCCAAAGAATTCTTCGAGTTCTACTTCGTTTTAATAATGCTTTATTTCTTCATCTACAAGCCTCATTGTTTATGTAGGAGTATTGCTTTTTTACCTTTTTTGTAATATTTCTGTTTGTTGGTAGACATTCTAATTTTGTTTTTCTTAAGAAAGGTGGGGGCCTCATAAAAGGATGAAAATTGGGAAGGTATTCTTGGAAGCAATAACTATTAGTATGTTACTCTGTAAAAATTTACCAACTTATTTTACTTGATCGTCAACCAGATTAATTAGTCAATTATCTAAACGAATTCACAAAACTGAACAAAGAGACTGTTATCTGGTATTGAAACAGATGCTATAGATTACTGGAACCAAAATGATAAATACTTTCCTTCTGTCTACCACTTCAGAAAAGGAACAGAATCTTATCGGGCAATTAAAATTTTTTGCAATACAATCCACTGGACTTATTTTGTTTATAACTGGTGTAGTTTATTCAACAATAGAATTAGAATGTAGAGATATTTGACAGGATATCTTTTAAATAATCAGATTCATATTTCATTTTACTTGTGTTTCTTATCAAAGAGAAAAATAAATTTTGTTAGGTACTCCAGAAAAACAAGCCAACCAACAGAATATAGCTATTTGCGACAGAGTAGAATTTATAATCGTAAAATTTATTGGGGATTTTGAGCTTGTTTTTGTATTAATAGCAACCTAATTGGCTTAAGATAAAGTTTAGTGACAAATAAAACAAGGATACTTTAATGAAAAACAAGTGAAAATTAGCTTACTATTCAACCGGAATCTCGCCGACGCCTGTGACGCGTATGACAGTGTACCCGACAAACTGGGCTATATTGAGAAGCGGTGTATGTTTCAAACTAACTTTTGTTTTACTGTACTCATTTCTTTCTCCAAATTGTTACCTCTAGATAGAAATTTTTTTCAGCAAATTTCCAAGTTGTAAAATTTAAAAAATGGAATATAATAGTTTACTGAAAAAGATTTGTTTAGTGCCATGAAGCTCATTCTTTCCAAGACTGTTGCATTTTGAATTATAAACAGAAAAAGAGGCAAAAAAAATTAAATAATCATTCACCTTTTAACTGATTAAAAAATTATCAATGGTATTTCGTATCGTCTACTTGGATTTGATTGCTGACTGTGAAACAAAAAAGTCTTAAAGATTGAAATAATGACACCAACTTATTTGATAGCAGAAAAATCCAGGGCGATAGCTAGATCCTCAAAGTCTTATGTCATAGGCAGAATGTTCTTTGAGTGCGATTGCCCCATAATGGGTTACGTACACCTCGAAACGTGGGCTAGAGTATTCGAACCATTCGAACCACGACATGAAAAAATTGTTTGGTAATACTAAGCCTCCTTTCAAAATGATAAAGAGAGGCTGTTATATAATACTCTTAAGAAGCACTTTGACTACGTCAAAAGCAAACAAATATTCAAACCAATGGAAATCAATAAAAAATAAAAAATCGATCTTTCAATATAAAAAATGTCTTTTTTCAAATGTTAGAAAATATGAAAAAGCACTTTTGAAAGATCTTTGATTAAACATTTTATGGACATGAAACCAACCAATTTCTTTTCAGTTTTTCTTCACATGTTCTTGTTTTTGTTCTTGATTGTTTTTCTTTGTGCTTCATAAAGTAATAAGATAAAGTTCAAATGTGTTTTCATGTCATATATTCCCTTTTCACTCTGGCTATAACACGTTACTAATAACGAGCTTTGCCTAGTTATTGCTTTTATCTGAAGAGTTTTTGACCCATTTTAATAGCAGAAGAATGAAATGAAAAAAATTAATGATTTAGAATACAAGTAACCTTTATGCTTAATATTACTTTACAACTTAAAGTAATATAGACGTACGCTTTCCCTCTTCCACCTGCCCCAAACCACGTTTGTTGCATAAACTAGATGAAATCATTTGCCTGAGAAATGCAAAGGTTATTTCAATGTCATGTCGGCCAATTGAAAACTCGTGTAATACCATAGAATGTAAATTTTATCAGCTATTGAAGCAGCTTTCACTTAATTTTGGTGCTAAATTTAACTCTCTTACATACTCATAGTCACAAACGTCGAGAATAAAGGAGCCTTTATAATAATTAACAAAGAGCTCACCTGTATTACTGTTACTATTACTGCTCTTCGTTCATAGATAAGTTGTCAGTTAATGATTTCATGCTATTTTCCATAGAGATACAATATTGTAGATAGTGTTTTGCCCTAATAGAGGCGAGGGTGTGATGTACATATCATCTACAAAGCAACAGTTCTACGCGCGTTGACAATGTAGTCCTGAAATGTATTTATCAACAAAGGTAACAGATGTAGAGAAGTCAGTCATGTCGACCTGAGCCAATGTAGAAAAAGCAAGGCGAAGCAAAACTAATTTAACGTTGGCTCGTAACAATTCAGTAGGAATAAAGATAACGTCAACAAGTGATACTAAGGACAGCTATGACAAAAACATATGTTTGCTAGTGGAGCATTGTTTTGAGTTGTAAATGACCAGTATTCCTGTAACAACACCTACTCCTTTTTTTGTTTTCCTTTTGAAACTGATAGAAATTTAGCCCAGCTCTTAAAAATATTAATATAGTATTGATATGCTTCATTTGTAGTATTGATATGCTTCGTTTGCTTCACAACAAACGCACGTTTGTTGTGAAGCAAAATTAGAACACTCTATGTTAAGTAAGCTATTTGAATGCTATTTGAATCACCTTTAATTGTCTTCGGAAGCTTTGTCGTTGGCATTTAACTGGACCAGGATGTCAGAATAGAAAAAAAAAAGTATATAGTAGAGCCAGGTTTGCCCTCCATTAAATTGCATTAGGAGCAATTTTTTATTCAATTTTAATCAGCTCTCCTTTGTAGACAAAAAGGGTTTGTGGATTGTTTGAAGTTGTTTTGTACAGTCATTCACAAAATGTGGTAGGTTTTTATCAATTCCGTTTGTTTTATTTAGCCGATCATAAATAGTGGTGGCTTTCTCAATCTACCATTTGATCTACGTTTTCTATTCTGTCGCTCTGGTCCTGTTAAGTGCCAGCGAAATAGCTTTCGACCAGAATGAACGTGATTCTAATTGCAATGTCCAGGTTTTGTACCACAAATAATTTATTTTCACCAAGTATAAGAGTATTAATTAAGCTTCAAGCAAAGTTTACCAGCACAGTGCTAAATTTAGGCATTTACCCTTTCATTTTTCGAGAAAAAGTTTAAAAAGTACGATATAAACTCAACAAAGCAATAAACATAATTTTCAGAGTTTTTAATCGACAGTTATATCAAGCTAAATGTTCTTAAGAATTACGTTCGCAAGTGAGACTTAAAACAAATTTATGAAAATTTTCGGCTGATCTTTCTGCCAGAGAGTCTCCATGGTCAAAACATTTTATTCTTGATTTAAGAAGATTGATCTTACGAACTTAATTATTTAATAATCAAAAATCCTACAAGGAATGATTGACATTCGTAGTGTGCTTTTATTGATAATGGCTTATAATGTCTTACATTTATAACCTATGCCAGTTTGTGTTCTCATGAGCTGACTAAAGCCATATATTTTTTAACTTGGCGTAAGGTTTTCCTTTTTATCATCATCATTATTATTTTTCTTATTGTTATCATTATCTCATATAACGAATGAATGATTCTCCATACCATCCTAAATAAACTGACGCCAACCTCATTTTCCCTGCGTTTTTTTTCTCACTTAAATCAGCGTCAGTTCTTTTAATCTCATTAGGTTATTAACTGTACTGTTTTTCCTTTTTTCTTCCTTCCAGTCACAATTCCCTTTGGTATTTTCCATCCAGTTTATAAAAAAACATTGGTACTTCTTTTGGTAATTTAATAGAGTCTTTTGCTACTTAAAATAGGTTAGAAAAACAGGTTTATTAAAATTGGTTTGTAAACACTTCTGTGGGTTGATGGTGTCTTGTATGATCAATGAAGTCTATGTATTATTATGAGAATATTTTAAGCCTTACATTTTCGAGATGTTAGGTTTCAAGGTTGGTCTCTATTTATCCTGTCTTGATTATAACGCTCATTTCATTATTTTTACGTTATTATCAAATCCCGTAAAAGATCTTATCATAATTATTATTGTTATTATTTTTATAAGTGTTTATTATTACTGTTTATTAATATTATTAATTGTTATTATTGTTGTTTATTGTTATTCTTCTTTATTCATGTTGTGACTGGTTTTTATTATTGCCTCAGAAATGTACTCTTCTGTTAAAAATAAGTGCAACAGTGAAAAAAAGACGTCACTTCAGGTATCACCGCACAAGAAGATGTTCTGGAGACCTATGGTGAAAATTATTCGTACAAATATTTAGTAAAATCCCTCACATGATCTGGTCAAAACAGTGGTCAGGTTGAGGAATTTATTACAACGCTTTTCGATTTCGTTAAGAAAATGTCGGATATCCCCTTACCATTATTGGCACTTAAAGTAAGTGCATTAACTAACTTGGACCTAAATCTTCCATCGTTTTGTAATACGCTTATTAAGAGCAGAATAACTAGATATTGACGAGTCAGTTACTAAGACTGCAATTGATTTTATGCATTATACACTACTTTAACCAACCTTGTGATTTATTTACCTCGGCAGGATTGTAGTGGTGATGTATAAAGAGTGTCTGATGTTTTTCGAACTAGGAGACTGATGTTTTTAGCCAAAATATAAAATCTTTTTGTGCCTAAATTCAAAGATATTGCTAATGAGTCTTTGAGATTAGTTATGGACAAAAGAGGAGGACTTTTAGAAAGTTGCTATAATTCTCTGGACGATGACTTGAGTTCCAATGTTATTTTGAATACAAGAACACTGTTCTGGTGCAAGTAAGACTGGTTACGTTATGCTGCGATATGCTCGTGAATGAGGCATGAAAGTCTTTTCAAAATTGAAAGAGCAGAAGTAAACTACGAGCTAACTCTGGATAGAATCCTTGGTATTCAGAATGGACTTTTTTGCTTCACCATATATAAGGGTCTTCAAAATAACAAATAACTTAGTATGAAAGGTCTTTTCTTAGACTAAGTGACACCCAAATAAGACTTTTGTGGCTTATCTTTTGCAATTAAAAGATAAATAATGATTTGATCATTTTTGCTGACAAAGCGCATTTAGGTGTACCCTCAAGAATTTTCACCTCTTAAATTTGTAACAGGGCAAACGGTCCGTGTTGTCCGGTTTGTTTTGATCATACAGAGCGTATTACTAATTTAATTAATGGATGCAAGAAATTTCATAATTTCTACAGTTGTCGTCACTGTCGTATTGTTGAGACACTCTCCGATAAAAACAAGTTGCTAGAAACCTCGTTGCCAAAATATGGGAAAGAGCTGACCATACTTCAACATCGAAAACGAGACATTTTGATAATTTGTAAATTTTTGTGAGATATCATCAGAGCAGAAGTTGTACTGTGTTTCGATCTCTACCTTGGACTCTCCTTTTGAACGACATCTGACCTCTAGTAAGACCTTTGTGACGTAGCTCGTAGAAATGGATGGAACCTTTCTGGCCATGTTCTAAGTTTTGGTGCATTTTGTTGTTCCAAGGACCTTTACTGATCATTGCGGAATATTTACCATGGAAAAGCTAAAGTAAAGGGAATCGTAGCTTGGTGCCTGATTTCTAATGTTATTGGAGCGAATTATATATGTAGGGACACAGTGAAAAAGTTTAATTATGGATTTCCTTCTGTTCCATCTTCCATTTGGTCTGCTTTTGATAAACCTGGATTTTTGAAGGCATCGCTAAGTAATTTTTTTCTTTCTTCTTCTTTGATACTCAGCAATACTTTATTCACCCTAATTTATTCACCCTAATTTATTCACCCTAATTTATTCACTCTAATTTATTCACCCTAATTTATTCACCCTAATTTATTCACCCTAATTTATTTTATAATAATATAATATAATTATAACTCAATAATCAGCAAACATACTGTTTTCTAACTAAGCAGTACGTTTTGCCGTTTGCATGGATGTAAAGTAATTTAGGATCACATTATTTTTATTTATATGAAATTGTACATTTCTTTACACTTATAAACAATCCTAATTGTAATCATATTGCAGGTATGGAACCTTGGTCTGGGTATTACTTGATTTCGCCGCACAATAAAAATTAGACTCAATGGGAAAATATTGCACATGTTTTGATCGTCAATACATTGTAGTGACGATATGTTTAAAGAGAGAAAAATGTATACACTTAAATGATCTANACCCTAATTTATTCACCCTAACTTATTCACCCTAATTTATTCGTAGTGTTTGGTAACAATAACTCAATAATCAGCAAACATACTGTTTTCTAACTAAGCAGTACGTTTTGCCGTTTGCATGGATGTAAAGTAATTTAGGATCAAATTATTTTTATTTATATGAAATTGTACATTTCTTTACACTTATAAACAATCCTAATTGTAATCATATTGCAGGTATGGAACCTTGGTCTGGGTATTACTTGATTTCGCCGCACAATAAAAATTAGACTCAATGGGAAAATATTGCACATGTTTTGATCGTCAATACATTGTAGTGACGATATGTTTAAAGAGAGAAAAATGTATACACTTAAATGATCTATTTATTTTCATACATTTCCAAATGAAGTTCCTGGACTCTCCAGAAAGTATTTAGTAAAGAAAAAATCATTTATAATGTGGGTTTTTTTTATGCTTTGCAAGGTAGGGGTGCGTTTTTTTTCTATTAAGGAGAAAAGTCTTTTTCTCTCCACTTGATATAGAGAACTGCAAACGAACTAGCGCAGATGTTGTTTGTACACTTCTTTATCCCATCAATTACTCATTCTTCTGATCGCCTTTATCATAATCAAATTCAAAATTTCAGAGTATGATCATAATGTGGTTTACAAATCCTATATGTTTTCACTGCAGGCAAATGATTATCTTTAACATAAAATTTTAATAAGCTGATGATACGTAAAGTACAACAATTCTTGATTTCACAGAACGAGCAGCATCCCCTCAAAAACTCTTTTAATAATTTAAACTAAATTTTAATGCGTATTTAAGAAAAATGTCCCCAATTTACAGTAGTTAATATGTACAGTGCCCCGAATAATTAAAGAAACTAGATAACATAGAGGGATATAGAACAAAAATCCCACCAGTCCTAATAGGACATCATCTTGCCTGCTGTAGCTTTGTGTTGTGTCTGATCTCCGCGTTTTTGTTTGCAGGTAAGTTATTAAGCAGAGGTCTATTGGTGATGATGGTAGCATTCCATTACAGTTGCTTAGGGGTGAGCACCCAATAAAAGGATAGGTTAAGGATGCCCTTATTGCCTTGTAGTGTAGCCAGTTATATACTTGTGAGGAAAGTCGTTGTTTAGGATTCTTTGAGCTACTTAATCACCAACAGAAAACAGAAGCAGTTGGCACAGTATATGTGTAGTTGG
The DNA here is from genome assembly GCA_003991215.1 of Morbakka virulenta. NCBI lineage: Eukaryota > Metazoa > Cnidaria > Cubozoa > Carybdeida > Carukiidae > Morbakka > Morbakka virulenta. The sequence continues at coordinate 1,326,774 of RDPX01000126.1, forward strand.
GCACGACCGTAGCAATTCAGCGTAACGAGAATTCGCTGAAATCTCGTTATTATTAAGGAAGAAATAAATGAATTTTATGATTGTACTTGTTGGTATGTTTTTCTCTTAGAGCAGAAAACTGTGAGTAATTTCCACACAATCGGTACGTTTGTTAAGTATAATATTTACAAAAGGTATAAGAAAAAATTTTCCAGCTAGAAATTCCGATAACAAATTTGCAAAAAATATTCCAGCCAGAAATTCCAGATCCGAATTTCTATAAGCATAAGTGGTATTGGCTCAGAAAGCTCAATGTTCATAATTTTTTTATTCAACTATTCTCTGTACAGTTTTATTTTCAGCTTTATCCGCGTTCCTTATTTCAGTTAATGAACTATTGCCCTACATTTAAATGCTGCTATGAAAATTTGAACTCCATACAATTAATTAACATAATATCCAGAAGACAGACCTAAAAGTAATCTAACCGTAGAAAACCAGACAAAGAAGCTCCTTGTCAGAAATTTTTAATAATTTAAACTGGCTTAGTCTAGTTGTACGATTGAATTAAAGTTCTGATTTCCACTACTGTTACCAAGTATTATTTTCTGAAGTGATTGACAAAATACTGAGATTGTTGAGTAATTTGGACAACACAGTATTAAACTGGCTTCAATAGATTATTGCACGTCCTAAGGTCATATTCATGATGTTGAACTCAGTAAATTGTATGGAAGCCCGATATCCATTGTTATACATTGTGAAAGACACTGTCGAGATTTTAAAAGCTGTAGTGGCAGGTTGCTATATAAATGGCCTAGAAAGCTGTTAACTTTGCTAAAAACTTTGCCGTGGGCCGTATTCAACTATAGTTTGACTTGAGTTTTTAAGACAGCTGTTTGATTTCCGACAAAGCATATTTTTAAAAAGTACAGTCTAAAATTTGCCGTAAGTCACGTATAAAGTAAAGCAATATAAACTCACAACTTTCTTGCTATCACAACAACTATCACCAGTTATTTTTTGAATTATCAAAGCTATTTGTAACAATATCAGAGTGCAACTATTTCTTTTACTTAAGTGTGTTCGTCTTTCTATCTCTCTCCATCATTCCAATCACACATATGAGACAGACTTCCACAGAACAATGACTTTGTTTCCAGTGCAAGAATGACTGATCCCAACTAACGTGGAATTCAAGGAAAGTTATGAAATTGATTAGAAATCGGGACAAAGAGAANATAATTAAAGAAACTAGATAACATAGAGGGATATAGAACAAAAATCCCACCAGTCCTAATAGGACATCATCTTGCCTGCTGTAGCTTTGTGTTGTGTCTGATCTCCGCGTTTTTGTTTGCAGGTAAGTTATTAAGCAGAGGTCTATTGGTGATGATGGTAGCATTCCATTACAGTTGCTTAGGGGTGAGCACCCAATAAAAGGATAGGTTAAGGATGCCCTTATTGCCTTGTAGTGTAGCCAGTTATATACTTGTGAGGAAAGTCGTTGTTTAGGATTCTTTGAGCTACTTAATCACCAACAGAAAACAGAAGCAGTTGGCACAGTATATGTGTAGTTGGGCACGACCGTAGCAATTCAGCGTAACGAGAATTCGCTGACATCTCGTTATTATTAAGGAAGAAAGAAATGAATTTTATGATTGTACTTGTTGGTATGTTTTCCTCTTAGAGCAGAAAACTGTGAGTAATTTCCACACAATCGTTACGTTTGTTAAGTATAATATTTACAAAAGGTATAAGAAAAAATATTCCAGCCAGAAATTCCAGATCCGAATTTCTATAAGCATAAGTGGTATTGGCTCAGAAAGCTCAATGTTCATAATTTTTTTATTCAACTATTCTCTGTACAGTTTTATTTTCAGCTTTATCCGCGTTCCTTATTTCAGTTAATGAACTATTGCCCTACATTTAAATGCTGCTATGAAAATTTGAACTCCATACAATTAATTAACATAATATCCAGAAGACAGACCTAAAAGTAATCTAACCGTAGAAAACCAGACAAAGAAGCTCCTTGTCAGAAATTTTTAATAATTTAAACTGGCTTAGTCTAGTTGTACGATTGAATTAAAGTTCTGATTTCCACTACTGTTACCAAGTATTATTTTCTGAAGTGATTGACAAAATACTGAGATTGTTGAGTAATTTGGACAACACAGTATTAAACTGGCTTCAATAGATTATTGCACGTCCTAAGGTCATATTCATGATGTTGAACTCAGTAAATTGTATGGAAGCCCGATATCCATTGTTATACATTGTGAAAGACACTGTCGAGATTTTAAAAGCTGTAGTGGCAGGTTGCTATATAAATGGCCTAGAAAGCTGTTAACTTTGCTAAAAACTTTGCCGTGGGCCGTATTCAACTATAGTTTGACTTGAGTTTTTAAGACAGCTGTTTGATTTCCGACAAAGCATATTTTTAAAAAGTACAGTCTAAAATTTGCCGTAAGTCACGTATAAAGTAAAGCAATATAAACTCACAACTTTCTTGCTATCATAACAACTATCACCAGTTATTTTTTGAATTATCAAAGCTATTTGTAACAATATCAGAGTGCAACTATTTCTTTTACTTAAGTGTGTTCGTCTTTCTATCTCTCTCCATCATTCCAATCACACATATGAGACAGACTTCCACAGAACAATGACTTTGTTTCCAGTGCAAGAATGACTGATCCCAACTAACGTGGAATTCAAGGAAAGTTATGAAATTGATTAGAAATCGGGACAAAGAGAAACAAAATATTTGCCTGCACTGAGCTGGGTTTGTGCCTATGGCAGTCATTCCCACATGCTCTATCATTGTGAGTTATAGCACTGATGCCTTAAGTGATAAGCCACAAGATCATTCCTTTTCTGGATCTTTTGTAAGGTTCTCAATTCAACTAAAAGGAGCCCTTACTTTTGCAAGAATATTTTTAACATCCTTCCCTTGGCTCAAACAAGCCATATTGTGATGAACTTATCTGGTATGTTCTGCGAGATAATTGCACGCAATTTTTGTGTGAGATTTTGTTCTTTTTATTCTTGTTAATCTTCATTTTCTTCTTATTTGTCTTTTTTTTTATCTTTCTTCTTCCTCGTGTTGTTTTGTTGATCATTGAAGAGCCACAGCAGTTCACATTGAGCCCTCTGTTATTTGATAGTGATGTTCTTGCTCTTATATCTTTTCTTGTTGCTTGCGTTTTATCGTGTTTTTTGCCGCTTTTTTCTTGTTTCTCTTGTTCCTTTTGGGTTTTTCTACTTGTTTATCCTAACCTTCATAACGATTCAATTCAAAATGGCATATCTTCTGTTGTTTTCTCACCACTACTTGTAGAGACGGAATGGAGACGTATCTTTTAAGTTTCCCCAAACTTTTAGGATCTCAAGTACGTTTCGACAGATACGTCTTCCATCATCAGACTGTTCCCCAGCGTGACGATGGAGAACTATCTGTTAAAACGTGGTCTAGAAAAAGCTTACGACTCATGACATTATAAAGACCCTATATTTAAGTATATTTTCCATCTCATAAACCCTCATCCTGGAGTGGCTTTTAGCCTTGATGTGTGGTGACTCACTAGTACATAAAAAAGTGGGGCTTAGCGCGGGTGTTAGACAATTTTTGAAAATTGAGAAGAGGGAGAGAAGAAGCAGTTATCCGAGTCCCGAGAATATGCTATAGACTGCAATACGTCCGATCTGAGCTCGGTGAAATATTATCAGTAGTTTGGATATCACTCTGCAAGGATTTTTATAAAACCTTGATGCTATACTTTGCTGATCGACGTGTTAAAAACTACGTCATTTTGAATAAAAACGTCTTTGATTCTGGGAAATAGGTGCAGAGGATTGAATTGGTTCTTCCATAAAAAGAGGTTTTATCTCATGTTTAATTAATTTGTATAATTGTGAAAATATTATTGAAGGAATTATTTGGAATTATAGGAAAGTGAAAAATGGAATGTGTGGTTGCAGATTGATGTCATTAAGAACACTAATAGCTCATTTGGCACAGTATATAGCCCTGTTAGTCACAGGTACTCGTTTGAGTCCATTTCAATGCGCGCACATTTTTACGTTGTCAGTACTATTTTTTATGTCTTTCAACGAAACCAAAGCTTAAAGTCATTTTAGTGCAAGGGGCTTTTTTTTATTTGATACGTTTTATTCCTTTGTACTTTTTCATCTTTTAATTTATTGATCTTCCATCTCTTAATTCTATTCCTGAAAACGTATACAAATGCAGTGGTATGCCACCTTTTAATGGAGAAACAACTCGGGCGCAGTATTTCCAGGGACGTGACCGGGGTTCCAACGGGGGACCTCTTGCTTGGAAATCTATTCATTTAATCAATCAGCCACTACTATATTATAGTTTGGCTAAGCCAAGAGGTAGAAGCTGTTTAAAAAATAACAAAAGTATACTTATTGCTTAATAAATTCCGTGTTTGTCTACTGGTTATGGTAAACACCACGTTGTTGTTAAGCACTTGCGTAACAGTTCGTTGTTTGTTGACACATGTTCAGTTTGGAGATGGAGCACCATTAACGACTTTGGGTATATCGGACAAAATATGAAATAAGTAAAAATCCTGAAAATAATTTTTTGCCGTGTAAAGTTAACACAATTGCTGAAACAAGTCGTCGTTACCTGAAACAATTGCCAGTTTTTAATATTTTTTTCGTTCTAGCAAAAGAATGTTGGGACTTCATGTGTCATGGATGCAAACTACTCAAAATCACTGGTAAAAAAGAAAATCATCGATATAAGGAAGGGAAAAAGAAATTTTTTGTGCTTGATGAAGATTTAATGGGATTCAGATATTCTCCAACCAGAAAACCAAAAGGATACAAGGGTAAGAATTTATTTATATTTCATAGATGATGTCGTATTAAATATATAATTAAATCAATACGCAAAAAGGTATGCACCAATTGTGATAATTCACTTTTTTACTACACTATTCAAAAAAATAGTACCCTTATTGTTTAGGAGTTTTGAGTCGCTTTTCTCACTTTTTTTCGTCCATTTTATAATAAAAAATGGCATCAGTTGATTAGGTTGGGCTATTGGTAAGTTCCCTATCTAATATAATGACCCTTCGTCTTGAATTCCCGTTCCCACAGGTTGGGGGTATTTAGAAGGAGGTCGAGTATCAGAGCAAATACGAGCTTTATTCAGCAGTGTTAAAAACACCCACCCATATTTTTATAAATGGTGTTCTCATCCTATGAGAAGTAAATGAATTATTACAATAATAAAGTCAAAATGAAACATGCCATAATTTTTTTAATATTGTTTATTTGTTTTAAATATTACCTCAACCAGTTTATTATTTCATGTTCTTTCAATAAGCTGATTGAATATTTCATTAGGGGGGGGGGCACTTGCTTCGGTACGAAATACCTGCCCAAACCTATAGAATAAATATCGCAGTAAAAAAGTAACTAAAATGATTTTTTTGGTCGATATGCTTTATACACCGATGTACGTGAAATTTTTATCCATTTAATACGAACCTTGAGTCTGCACATTTCCAATCTTGCATGGAAAAGATTCTGTCTGGAAAAGCTGACAAAAATTTTTAAATGCTGTGTGGAAAAGTTCTTTTTTTGGTAATTCGTCAGGAAAGAACTGAAAAAAGAGGTATCGTAATTGTTTTTTGAAAAAGCTAGACATAGCTGTTCCAAAATGCAATGTATTACGTCTTTATTTCTATAATGAATTTGAATTGTGTCCTTCAGTAAATTCTTTAAAAGAATTTTGAGTACTCTTTTTATACACTATGCACTGCAATAAAATAGTTTGCTGCTTGGTCATCTTAATTTTATTACGACACTAGTAAACATGATAGAGTACTTGATAAATTCTGTCGACGTTTCGTCAATCCATATTGACTTACCATAAGAACAAGATAAAGACTGGAAAATAGTTACATCATACAGAGGTTTGGGAACTAATCAAAGTATCAGAAGTAAACAAAAAAGCATAGAGGTAACTAAAAGCCTGGTTAGAAAATTAGTAAAGCCAGAGCTTTTCATTACCAACAGCGTTTTTCACAGGTGGCGAAAATTCACGTAAAAGTAACGCTTTTTATAAGACAATGCGTGTTCTTTATTCCTTTTGCTAACATTTCTTTACTATTCAATCTACTGGTGACTTTATTTTAATAATTAAATGGTAGTGTTCATCGTTCAATCCTTACCACACTTTTGACAACTCTTTATATATATTGTACACTATTTAAACCAAAAAAGGTCAAACATCTTTGTTTCATAATTAATGATCACATTGGTTTTTTTAGAGAAAGCTAAACGTTTATTTACTTTCCAGGATTTGTTGGGAAATAATGAGGAGCCGTGGCTTTAAGGTTAGTGCAACTGCATAGTAACCAGAAGTTCCGGGTTCGATCCCCCGAGCTGTCGAGGAGAATTTGGAACTTTACAAAGAAAGAAAGAAAAAAAACCCTCACTGCCAAATCAAAAGTCCTTCTGAAGGGCACCGTCTGAGCCCCACTTGCTGGAGAAAAATGACGTTAAAACTAAAATTAAAATTTGTTGGGAAATAATGATTATTTGTCACAAAATGGCTAGGGAAGCATAGCGAGTTTGGAACAGTAACAATTTTTTTTCAAAATTTGGAAATTTGGAAATTGAACTCGAAATTAAATAGGCTGAGCTCAGAAGATGTTTTATGAACTGAAGTACCTCGGTAAACTGCAAATGGGCACAGAAAAACCTTTTAACCATATTTATTTTAATGTATTTAAAGAAAATCAGTAGAACATGTAACAAAAAGACTGGTTAGTACGACATCAATCAGAAGTCTATATTCATACATTGTTAAAACAATTCCAATTGGAGGGTTGATCCACCCCAAACACCTCAAGATGGTATCTGAGGTGTTTGGGATGGTATCTGATATATTTTAAGGTGTTGGGAATAGATGAATTCTCTAATTGGACGTGAAAATCTGCAGAGAGGATTAATAAAGAAAAATCAACTAGAGTTATTTAAGATATCACTTTCGTACCTAAAAACTGTGTATGACAACAGCTGGAAAGCGTTTGCTGTAGAAAAACTTGTAGGAAAACAGGAAGGGGAAAGGGCGATGGTTAAATATGCTATTGCCATGTTCAGGATAAGTAATAAAGACGACGTACTTGGTCACTTACCCCAGGAATACTTAAAAATCATCTGGAATGTTTTGAAACATGGTGAAACTGCAGATGGACTTCTTACTGACAAGAGGAGGAATCCTAGGAATCCTGCTGGTGTACCTACACTACATTTGAACTGAGTTTACGGCTTGTACTGTTGCTACAGTAAGGAAGAACAAAAACATTTTTCATTAGAATTTCAAGATAGCGGTGACAGCGGTCGTCAGAATTTTCAAAGTGACAATAGGTTGGGTTCTAAAAAATTTGAGGGGCCCTATTATGGAAAGAGCGCTTATCAGGATAAATAAAATCCGCAAAGATGCTTCTCTTTAACAAAGTCAAAAGACGATATTATAGAGACCCTTGAATTATATACGCAAAGTTGCTGAGCAACTCAGTAGCCGAGGAAAAATATATTAGAGAATAAAGATCAGAGTTCACTTAACATATTAAAGAAATTTGTTTGTCAGGAGAGCTTCAGTGACGATGGTGATAAATTATCATTGTACGTCCAACGATATTGTAAAAGAAGGCATTAACTTTGGCTGATTGAAAAAGCGTAGACTTTGATACACACATTGAGGTAGCCTTCAGTTTGATGTGGAAGCTGGCTGCACTTTTAGCAGAAGAGTTTACATTTTGTTAAAGGTTAAAGTTAAGAAAAACCGATTATTATTTCTGTACAAATGATTGACATATGTAAGGTCTTTTCCTGGCAAGATGTGAGGTTCTCTAATCCATGTGCTGAATGGCAAAATTTATTAAAACTATTTTTCTTTTTGCTAGGATACAATACACAACACGTTATAACTTTTTGTAAGACCTATGGATAGATTTTCATTGGATTCCAACACAAAATTACAAACGGGTAACATCTGCTTGTTGGCAAGGGTCTTGAAGTTTCCAGAAATTCCACTGAGCCAAAGCCCAGAGTGTGCAATGTTAATTTAAATATATTCAACAATTGACCATAGCCTTGTTGAAAGAGAATTCAAATAAGCAGTTATTTCATGAAGCACTGTGACGTCCTGTAGAAAATTTGATTAGCCTGGAATCAAACAAAATGCATTTCAAATCATTTTTGAATGGAATCTTAAAAGTGAATTAAAACATTTACTCGTTGATAAGTTGCGTTTGCGCCTAATTTCTAGTCCCTTTTTATTGGTCACAGAGCGCACCATTGTGGTTTTTCTGGGGTAGAATGTTCTCGGCGAAACACTGTTCTTTACTTATATTTCCTTTCACCTAACGTTCCGAGACGACCGAAGGCAGGGAATCATATTTGATCCATATGATAAAAAAAAGTAACATAAAAGTTTACGATTGATTGAGGTAATATAGGATGGGGACTAATAAATAGAAAACGACAATTTTGAATAGGGCTATTGTTATGTTTTTACAAATACTATCGCCAAATAAAGCTTTGTTTGTTTGGAGGGTTGGGGAAGAGGAAATGAAAAAAGATGAAAGGAAGTAAAGTTTGATCAAATTTCTCCACTGATTAGACGACTATGAATGGGACAATAAGCAATATCCAAGGGGATGCTGTTGGAACAAATCTGTATGCATGTTGAACGAGACACTCTTTTCCTAGTAATCATTGTATTTTTCAGATTATTGTCTTACTAGAAACAGTGTCATATGAGCTTCGGAAGAATATGCTTCATAAGATACCTCTTAGTTTTCTTTGATCTTAAAATTTGGCGCATTTATTTACGATAGAAATATGCTAAAAAAACAAGGCTAAAGGATGGGAAAATTTTTTGTTCAAATCTTATTTTATTAGTGGCATTGGTGTGTTAAGCATATTGATGAAGATAATAAATCATCAACTTTATTATTGAAGATCTTATAATCTCGATCAGTTGACACACTTATGATGAGGTCATCAGATAAAAATATGATAATGGAATGACTGGTATATATCGAACTCTGCAAAGTGTATAAGGTGTCAAGTCAGTTACCAAAGCAGATTAAGGCACTTTAATTCACCACAAATTACTTTTGGTTACAAATTTAAAATTGACGGAGAACATAAAATTGTTAGCTTTTCAGCTTGAATTAAAACACTAAAAAGCAGAATTGATATAGCTGTGCTTGAGTAAAATAAATCAATTTAATTTGAATCAAGTGTGTACTGCACGGGACTCAAAAGTTCACTGTTTTCGGTTTTGAAAGAATTTCACATAAATGTACATCAGAAGCCTAAAGCCTTGTGTTAACACCAGGTACAAAAAGAGTGTAAGGATACTGTTTTGCAAATTCGAAATTTGGTAAATTGGAAAATTAGTAGTCATCCTATCTAATTAATTTGAATAACCTACATCAAAAGGTTTTTCTTACATTCAATGCAATGAACTCACATCCTGATAAAGCAAGCAATAAATATCTTATTCAAGAAAAAAAGCTAGAGAAGGAGCCGTGGCTTAATGGTTAGTGCAAGTACACTGTTTTCAAGAGTTCCGGTTCGACTCCCCAAGCGGGCGACTTTCGAACTTAGTGAAAGAAAAAGCCATTGGTTGGCGTCAGGAAGGGCATCTGGCCAGAAACTCCTCACTGACAAATCTAAGTCCCTGTGAAGGACACCGTCTGAACCCCAGATACTGGGGGAAATGACATTAAAACCAAGAATAAAAGAAAGAAAGAAACAAGCTAAGATTTCGTCAGAGCAGATAATATGATACGCAGCACAAATGGATTGAAAGCAGAACCAGATTATTTTAAAGAAAGACATGTTGTACTTTAACCAAATTGACTCAACTTATTTCTTTAGAAGGCAACGTTATCTTGTAACTAATGTTGGTCTTTTGGGTGAAGTGAACTTAGGAAATGCTTGTCTGTAAATTTCCACTGTACAAAGTCAGAGTAAGGGTAGGGTCTGTACTTGATTAATCTAAACTGAGAATATAAGTAGAGAGAACAGGTAATGTTATCAACAATTTTCAATAACGTTAAGGGAGGGGTAAGCTCCAATGAACTTTTGCAGCCACTGATCACGACATTGTATTTACTGTATACATTGTTTAAATAAAATAAATAAATAACTCAAGTTTTTAACAAATTAAGTATTTTCCCTTATGAACTAGTCATTACCATATACAATGATATATATTATTTATGATATTCTATAGAGGTTTTATCTTACATTTCATTACAGGTGTTGAGACCCTATACATTAAAGCTATTTTAGAACTTATGCTCATACATAATGTTCTTTAGTTCTACTAATTTTTATTTTTCTCATGTGTTTTTATTTCAGTACCCCTGCAGGCTCTCCATGCTGTACTTTATGATGCTCAGATAGACCCTAGCGAAAAGCTGACTCAATATCACAAAGATTGTCAATTTATTGTTAAGTTTGAAATGGATGGAGAACAAAAGCATATGCATTTAGTCTCTTATTCAACAGATGTAGCAAGGAAGTGGCTGTTTGGGCTGGAATCTTTGATCAAAAGAAGAGGTAATTGTTCAATTTTTGACATTTAATAAACAAGTTGTGAATGTCCAAATGACCTTGAAATTGTTTGGCAGCAAGAGCAGCTTGATAAGTATATCAAGAAGATTGCATGCAAGCTTGCTTGTGTCTGTCTTTCTCTCTATTTCTCTCTCTCTCTCTCTCTCTCTCTCTCTCTCTCTCTCTCTCTCTCTCTCTCTCTCTCTTTCCCTCTCCCCCTCCCTCCCTCCCTCTCTCCCTCTCCCTCTCTCCCCCCCTCTCTCTCTCTCTTTCTC
>RDPX01000126.1:1366886-1386383 GCA_003991215.1 Morbakka virulenta
AGATAGATCGATGAACATATAGATGTATAGATAGATATATGTATAGATATATAGATGTAGCGATAAAGAGATAGATAGATATATAGTTTGATTAAAAGAAAGTTAGAGAGATTGATAGATATATAGATAGTGAGATAAATAAATATATAGATAGATAGATAGATATATATAGAGATAGATAGATAGATAGATAGATAGATAGATAGATAGATAAATAGATAGATTGATAGATTGATAGATTGATAGATAGATAGATAGATAGATAGATAGATAGATAGATAGATAGATAGATAGATAGATAGATAGATAGATAGATAGATAGATAGATAGATAGATAGATAGATATGGATGGGTAGAAGGATAGATGGATAGATAGATTGGTTATAGGTTTTATAACAAATAATGAACGTATCAAAATAAACTTTTTCTTTTAGATCAGTTGTTCATTGATCCAGTTGATCCGGACAGTAAACAAATGCCAAGCCCAGAAAGTTTGAAAATGAAGTTTCTTATAAAGGTATTTCAATTCTGTTAGTGTTTTTTTTTTTCAAATACCGTTTTGTATCCCGCCATAATCTAAACACTTGATTAATTCCTCAGTCTACGACCTCAAGCGATTATTACTGCTGATTCATTTTTGTTGGAACACGAGCTGAGTTCTTAATACAGACATTCCCGCACGAACTTGTCTAGCAGTGGCCATTATTGTACTTGAGAAGCCGGGTAATATCAAGAGAATCAAAAGAAAAAAATATATTTCACTCATACTATTCATTGTGGAAAACTACCAATGTGAAACTGATTTGAATACCTTGGGAAAAGGAACGCATATATAAAGCACCTATTTCGAAGGACAAAAAAATTAATGCAAGCAATAATAAAACGCTTAGTTTTGTTAAAAATGATGAAATGTTAGAGCAGAATATTATATAATCCTCTACAGTCTTTCCTTCTTGTCCAAACCTTTTAACCTTTGTCGGTCGGAATCTTGTTTTCCGCCATCCTGGAAAATTTCAAATGTTGTTCCTGTATTCAACAATGCAGGTGACCCATCTGATCCTTCCAGACATCGACCTGTGAATCTTCTTTCTGTCAATAGCAAGATATTGAACGACTTATCAACAATACACTGGTAGAATTCTTGTAAAACCTAGGTCTCTTTGTTGTTGTCTATTACGTATTTAGAGGATGGCGCTCCACTGCTGACCCTTTGACTGTAATCACGGAACGTATCTATAGATTTTTGGATAAGTCTGCTGAAGGAGGAGATAAACCACATGATATTTCCGAGGCATCTGATAAAGTGTGGCACGGCGACATGCTTTAAAAGCTTATTGATTATGGTATTTTTGGAAGAGTTTTTGGAATCTTTCAGTCCTTATTTTCAGATTGTAAAATGCGTGTCGCATTGAATGGAATTACATCTGATGGGTATTCCATTAATGCTTGCGTTTCTCAAGGTCCCATTTTTGGCCCGATTTTCTTCCTTCTTTTTATCAATAATCTTCCTAGTAATTTGCTTGTATTTATCAACATCTATGCTGATAACACTATCATATACTCTAGCATGGATCACAAGGCAACAGGAACAGATCAAACTTGCAAAATCTTTATAATCTGACTTTCAGAGTGAGAACCGGGAAACAAATGAAGAGTTTCTTTAAATGCAGCTAAAAGGCAGTTGATTTCATTCCTTAGAAATCTGAGCCCATATTCATGATAATCAAGTAGTTAACAGTGATTGATGTTACGAAACATCAAGATCGCTTCGTTAAACGTCTAACGATGACAGAAAATAAATAGGATTAAATGCTCGTCGATTAGTTTTTTCCTCGAGAGTACACACACACACACACACACACACACACACAAATATTTATATATATATATATATATATATATATATATATATATAGTAACTGCTATTATTCTGTTGTATTCCTTATATGCATATATCTTTAAATCCATACTAGCAATACTGTGGTTCTTCAGACAGTTCGAAATTGAAAAATATAACTAATATGTTTGAGCAAAGTCTAGAAAATAGAGTATTTTGTTATTTAATATTTCTTTGAGGCTGAAATTTGTTTTCTTTAAATAGCAATTTAGCCTTAAATCATCTTCAAGATATATTTTTCAACGCTGTACCTATTTTNATGGGTAGAAGGATAGATGGATAGATAGATTGGTTATAGGTTTTATAACAAATAATGAACGTATCAAAATAAACTTTTTCTTTTAGATCAGTTGTTCATTGATCCAGTTGATCCGGACAGTAAACAAATGCCAAGCCCAGAAAGTTTGAAAATGAAGTTTCTTATAAAGGTATTTCAATTCTGTTAGTGTTTTTTTTTTTCAAATACCGTTTTGTATCCCGCCATAATCTAAACACTTGATTAATTCCTCAGTCTACGACCTCAAGCGATTATTACTGCTGATTCATTTTTGTTGGAACACGAGCTGAGTTCTTAATACAGACATTCCCGCACGAACTTGTCTAGCAGTGGCCATTATTGTACTTGAGAAGCCAGGTAATATCAAGAGAATCAAAAGAAAAATATATATTTCACTCATACTATTCATTGTGGAAAACTACCAATGTGAAACTGATTTGAATACCTTGGGAAAAGGAACGCATATATAAAGCACCTATTTCGAAGGACAAAAAAATTAATGCAAGCAATAATAAAACGCTTAGTTTTGTTAAAAATGATGAAATGTTAGAGCAGAATATTATATAATCCTCTACAGTCTTTCCTTCTTGTCCAAACCTTTTAACCTTTGTCGGTCGGAATCTTGTTTTCCGCCATCCTGGAAAATTTCAAATGTTGTTCCTGTATTCAACAATGCAGGTGACCCATCTGATCCTTCCAGACATCGACCTGTGAATCTTCTTTCTGTCAATAGCAAGATATTGAACGACTTATCAACAATACACTGGTAGAATTCTTGTAAAACCTAGGTCTCTTTGTTGTTGTCTATTACGTATTTAGAGGATGGCGCTCCACTGCTGACCCTTTGACTGTAATCACGGAACGTATCTATAGATTTTTGGATAAGTCTGCTGAAGGAGGAGATAAACCACATGATATTTCCGAGGCATCTGATAAAGTGTGGCACGGCGACATGCTTTAAAAGCTTATTGATTATGGTATTTTTGGAAGAGTTTTTGGAATCTTTCAGTCCTTATTTTCAGATTGTAAAATGCGTGTCGCATTGAATGGAATTACATCTGATGGGTATTCCATTAATGCTTGCGTTTCTCAAGGTCCCATTTTTGGCCCGATTTTCTTCCTTCTTTTTATCAATAATCTTCCTAGTAATTTGCTTGTATTTATCAACATCTATGCTGATAACACTATCATATACTCTAGCATGGATCACAAGGCAACAGGAACAGATCAAACTTGCAAAATCTTTATAATCTGACTTTCAGAGTGAGAACCGGGAAACAAATGAAGAGTTTCTTTAAATGCAGCTAAAAGGCAGTTGATTTCATTCCTTAGAAATCTGAGCCCATATTCATGATAATCAAGTAGTTAACAGTGATTGATGTTACGAAACATCAAGATCGCTTCGTTAAACGTCTAACGATGACAGAAAATAAATAGGATTAAATGCTCGTCGATTAGTTTTTTCCTCGAGAGTACACACACACACACACACACACACACACACAAATATTTATATATATATATATATATATATATATATATATATATAGTAACTGCTATTATTCTGTTGTATTCCTTATATGCATATATCTTTAAATCCATACTAGCAATACTGTGGTTCTTCAGACAGTTCGAAATTGAAAAATATAACTAATATGTTTGAGCAAAGTCTAGAAAATAGAGTATTGTGTTATTTAAAATTTCTTTGAGGCTGAAATTTGTTTTCTTTAAATAGCAATTTAGCCTTAAATCATCTTCAAGATATATTTTTCAACGCTGTACCTATTTTTATTATTATGGTAATTCTTAAAAATCGCTAAGTCATTTTACTAGTGACTCACAACAATCTGAAAGTCCCTCAACTGCGTTATCAGAGAAAAATTCATAGATATGAACAAGTTGTTATGTGCAAGTTTTTAGTTTCATCAAGGTTTTACCAAGTTTGCTACGTAAAGCGATTATTTCACTGAACTGGATATCATATTTATTACTTACTCATTCAGCTAATAAGCAGTTTGGAATAGCATTAGCATTAGTATTAGTATTAGTATTAGTATTAGTATTAGTATTAGTATTAGTATTAGCATTAGCATTAGCATTAGCATTAGTGTTAGTATTAGTATTAGCATTAGCATTAGTGTTAGTATTAGTATTAGTGTTAGTATTAGTATTAGTGTTAGTGTTAGTAGTAGTAGTAGTAGTAAATATCTGATGCCATAAATTTGATTACAAGTTGAATACAAGTTGATATGCAGGCTTATATTTGGGCATTCTTGAGGGTCCATATCATATTTAGGCAAATGTGCATTTTAATTGTTTAAAGCACTGCTGGCTCAGAAAGCGATACCTTGTTTTCACAATTTCTTGGTTGCTGTGACACATTGATGATCGTCAAGAGAACGGCTAAAATAACTGAATGAAGGAACGTTGTCGATTTTTAAGCACATAAATGCCTGTTGATCTCCTTATGCCCAAACGTTCATGCCACAAAATCCACCATTTATGTTAGATGTCTGAAAATGCTATTTTTTTCAGAGCTTTTGTTTTCACTTTGACTTTTGATTTTTTAAAAATTTTTAGTTGTTCAAAATTAAACCGTTCGTGACCTTTTTATTTGTTCAACATGTTTAATTTTCCAATTTTGTTTAGGGTAAAAAGCTTCCAAAAGAACAAGAAGATGAAGGGGATCCATGCGATGTTTCTGAAGATGATGAAGCAGCAGAAGCAGATCACGAAAATGCACCTAGAAACAGCACTGACACTCCTCAGACTTTATCTCGAAAACAAAGTAGTGGTACTGATTCAATCACAGGAATCGACATCAGAAAAGAGAGCATTTCAGAAAACACTGCTGATGAAACCCCTAAAAAACAAGGTAATAACTCTAGAGATGGAGAAATTATACCAATTAAATCTATTGATGAAAAATCAAGAAGGAAAAAAGAAGAAAATAAAAGATCCAAACCAACGCCTGTAAGCAGTTTTTTTGTTCTATACATTTTATGTAGTTTTATGCAAAATTTTCCAAACTCTACAATTTTTTGAAAGCGGTGACTATCAAATTGACGTAAAGAACCAGTATAATACAACAAAGCACAGATATTTTGAATAATACGACTATTATTTTTAAAGCATTTATTTTCCTTATGTTTTTGTGATTTTCTGGTGATGTTTTTTTAGGTGACAGCTAGTTCTGTACACACCATCTTACCCGCCCTGATTAACCATCTGTAGAACATATGCTCTGAGAATATGATGTGAAATGTAAAAATTAACCAATATCAATTGAGAGGCTTACATAAACTAACAAACACAAACACAAAGTCAATTTAATATTAACAACAGCAACAACAACAACAACAACAACAACAACAATAATAATAATAATAATAAGTTAAATAATAAATCATTATTTATATAAATATAAATATAAATCATTATATATTATCATCATATAAATCATTAGTTATTATGAGTTGTTGTCATACAACAACAACCGCTTGAGCAATGTGCCTTTTCTCACTGGTTGTGAGGCGCCACTTGCAAGGTTGAAGTGATGTTTCCATTTTTATTTGATTATTTTATCTCACTCTTGTGGCTACAGTACATGTGCCTGCATTCAACTTTCCTGGCTTGTTGTTGGGCGCTGAATGTGGGTTTTTCACCCATCCATCACTAGATGGTGTGTATGCACTCGATAATGATAAAATGCATTATATTATACATGATAATCTATCAGTGCAGAAACCACTGTTATCACTAGAGTCCTGTTCCTAGAGTTAAAAGTAAATCATTAAAAATATTAAATTTACAGCTGTCAGAGCAAAAAAGGTTTGTGTCTGCTATCTGGGATACAGTTGCAAGTATGTTCTGTGCTCAACAGAAAATTTCTTTTTTACTTAAATTAATTACCTTGCCAATGAACCTTAATATTACTGGCAAAGTACGTCAAGAGTAAATAGTCTCGTTGTAAAAAATAACAAAGTCATCGAGATAGAAAAAAACTTTGTAACCACTTGTGTCACCACCTACGTACTCCTCGTAATATCTCATTATCAAGGACCTCGTAGGTTCAGGTTATTACATCTTTGCTTAATAAAACACAATTGAATATAGATATCGTTGCCCTTATCTTTGCGTGCATTATCACTGTTATAATTGACAGTACGATCATCACCAATTGCGTCATCATTAAAATATATTGAACAATCATAGGTTTAATTTGCGTCGTTTTTAGTTTAGCTTTTGTCTGAAGTATCATACTTTTCGTATGTGTCAAAAGTCCCTTATTTGCTACCATCTCCTCCACACCTTCTTCTTCTGATCCTTTTGATCCTTCTCATCTTTCTTATTCTTCTTAGCTTAATGCCCTCCCTCTGGTTTTCTTTCTTCTGGACCTGTTTTCCAAGTGTATCCCATTATAGTTATTATTCTCTTGATTTTCTTTATCTGGATCCTCTTTTTCTTAACCATCCTACTCTTATCATTTTTCTCTTGATTCGTTTTCTCCAACTTCTTTGCCTTGTTACCTTCCATCTCAAGCAGCGAACAGAGAGAAGTAGGGCAATAAACTAAAATCAACATACGTTTGGCAGTTCACAGGGAGATAAATAAAAAAATTTTAAAATATTGAGCATAAAAGCCAGCTTTACGTAACCATTGCTTTAATAGATAAATAAATAAAAGTCGCATTATACAGGTATTAAACAGGGAAAGGTAATATTATGGACTGAATAGACATCTGTAAGGGTGAAATCGGGGTACGAAGGAGGGAACATAATTGAGTAAGCGATAGACTGAGGTCCTTTTGAACTGGCAATTGTACTTCTCAATGTAAGCAACTCACCATGCACTCATTCCTAAAACATGAGCAGAAAATTGCTGTTACTGTTGACGATATAAACATACGTTTTTAGAAGTAAAAAGGCCTCCTTTTTGAATTTTGAAACAGAACGGAAAGCATTTTGAAAACCCTGTGTCATGCAGACATTTTTTGCTGTTGTCACTTTTAAATTTCTTTTATGGTGCTTGTCATAAGCTATTTTTTGTTGTTGTCACTTTTAAATTTCTTTTATGGTACTTGTCATAAGCTATTTTTTGTTGTTGTCACTTTTAAATTTCTTTTATGGTACTTGTCATAAGCTATTTTTTGTTGTTGTCACTTTTAAATTTCTTTTATGGTACTTGTCATAAGCTATTTTTTGTTGTTGTCACTTTTAAATTTCTTTTATGGTACTTGTCATAAGCTATTTTTTGTTGTTGTCACTTTTAAATTTCTTTTATGGTACTTGTCATAAGCTATTTTTTGTTGTTGTCACTTTTAAATTTCTTTTATGGTACTTGTCATAAGCTATTTTTTGTTGTTGTCACTTTTAAATTTCTTTTATGGTACTTGTCATAAGCTATTTTTTGTTGTTGTCACTTTTAAATTTCTTTTATGGTACTTGTCATAAGCTATTTTTTGTTGTTGTCACTTTTAAATTTCTTTTATGGTACTTGTCATAAGCTATTTTTTGTTGTTGTCACTTTTAAATTTCTTTTATGGTACTTGTCATAAGCTATTTTTTGTTGTTGTCACTTTTAAATTTCTTTTATGGTACTTGTCATAAGCTATTTTTTGTTGTTGTCACTTTTAAATTTCTTTTATGGTACTTGTCATAAGCTATTTTTTGTTGTTGTCACTTTTAAATTTCTTTTATGGTACTTGTCATAAGCTATTTTTTGTTGTTGTCACTTTTAAATTTCTTTTATGGTACTTGTCATAAGCTATTTTTTGTTGTTGTCACTTTTAAATTTCTTTTATGGTACTTGTCATAAGCTATTTTTTGTTGTTGTCACTTTTAAATTTCTTTTATGGTACTTGTCATAAGCTATTTTTTGTTGTTGTCACTTTTAAATTTCTTTTATGGTACTTGTCATAAGCTATTTTTTGTTGTTGTCACTTTTAAATTTCTTTTATGGTACTTGTCATAAGCTATTTTTTGTTGTTGTCACTTTTAAATTTCTTTTATGGTACTTGTCATAAGCTATTTTTTGTTGTTGTCACTTTTAAATTTCTTTTATGGTACTTGTCATAAGCTATTTTTTGTTGTTGTCACTTTTAAATTTCTTTTATGGTACTTGTCATAAGCTATTTTTTGTTGTTGTCACTTTTAAATTTCTTTTATGGTACTTGTCATAAGCTATTTTTTGTTGTTGTCACTTTTAAATTTCTTTTATGGTACTTGTCATAAGCTATTTTTTGTTGTTGTCACTTTTAAATTTCTTTTATGGTACTTGTCATAAGCTATTTTTTGTTGTTGTCACTTTTAAATTTCTTTTATGGTACTTGTCATAAGCTATTTTTTGTTGTTGTCACTTTTAAATTTCTTTTATGGTACTTGTCATAAGCTATTTTTTGTTGTTGTCACTTGTAAATTTCCTTTATGGTACTTGTCATAAGCTCTTTGTGTTTATAAAGAAAATAATAGTTCATGTTAAGTACTATAAGTCATTAGGATGGAATCATGATTGGACGTTTTTACACCGAAAACTAGATATCCTGCAATAAAATGAGCATTTAAAAGCAAATGACAGTATCTTAATACCATTAAAAATGCTGTAGGATACAATCTAGTGTAATTTTGAAAGTTTTTAATGTTAATTTGTAATGTAATTTAGTAATAATAATCTAGTAATAATTTAGTAAGAGTTTTATAAGAATTTTGTTAAAATTGAGTAATAATTCTTTAGTACTTTGTAAAAACAAATTAATATATTATGACAAGGAATTTGTTTGGTTTTATAGGCATTTGTGGTAGTTGTTGAGGAGAGGTGATTAAAAAGGCTGAGGCTGCCACCATAACTACAGTGATTGTATGTGGTATAACAAAATTGACCTACACAAATACAGAATCATGCAAATGCTACACAAATGAAAAATCATGCACATATATACACTTATGCAGAATTGTCCACAAGTTACACATCTCTAGAATCATGCACGTACAAAATGCCACAAAATATACTGTAGATATGTTATCAGAGAGTGCTTGATTTTTTTTTCTAGATGAGAAAAACTTCCATTCGGCGTTCATTTTCGTGGGACAGAGAATCAAAAGTACGACAATAACAAGATAAATAAAAGCAACTGTAAAGTTCATTTTACCTAACTCTTATTGTATTTACTTAAAACAGAGTATAAAAGATGTTAATCACATAAATAACAGACGTAAAAATAACTTTGTTTTTTAAACCTGAATAGTAGATACTGTCTAATATGATCACAATGCTTTGTTTTGCTCAAAACCAAGTAGAACTTTGACATTGTCATCATCATACCACACAATAATCTCTGTATCGTTTAGAGTGTATTTTAAAGAGTTCAATTCCTAAAAGATAGATCTTTGAAAAATGTCCCTTGAATAACCCTACTTATTGATTATTTATTTGCTTTTGTTTTTAATTTTTCTGAAGTGGTTTTTGTTTCATGCTTATTCTTTATTTGTGTTTTGTTTTGCCTTGTCTTGTTTTACTTTGTTTTTATTAATTTACATGCTTGTTAAATGGATACATTTGCTTATTAACCAAATACTTGCTTACACACGTCATGCAATATTTTCGACATAAGTCTTCCTCGACGGTACTCTATCACGTTGACCTTAGTCATTACCGCGTCAGTCTAATATTAGAAGATTACAGTAGCTTTTTTTCATTTGTCATCATTTTCCTTTCGTAGCTTTTGATATATCCATTTCCATTTTGTCAGCTTTAACTTTTGAGTGTTAATGTGAAGTTAATTCTCCGCTGTAAATCTCCGCCCTGTAACCCACGTTGACCAATAGATTTCGAAATATGCTTTGTGTTATACCTCTTTTTCTGAAAGAGATCCAATGTCTTAGCATCTGTTTTTTTCATCTGCCACATTTCTGCCCCATAATGTAAGACTGGCATTACGTTGCACAGGAAGGACATCGGTGACCTTTATGTTTACTAGACAGTGGATGTTCACAGTTGTTTCATTAATATGATTGCATTCCTGGCCACAGAAATTCTTCTCTTTATATTTTCCTGTGCTCCTTCAGTTGTATTCAGCACAGCTCCAAGATATGTAAATATGTGTACATTTTATAGGTGTAAATGAAGTACAATGACTTTCCTCTTTTCCTTCTTGTTATATCTTATGATTTTGATTGCGTTGCTGGTCAACATTAATTTAATGTGGGAGGTTATTTCATTTAATCGCACGGTTTTTTCGTAGATCTGCTGGTATTTATTAATAAACAAGCAAAATCGTTACATTATTTTGTGACTTTTGGTAAAGAAAGATCTTGATAATACACACTCTTGTTTCATTCATCTTTTTAATGAGAACCATTCGGATTTATTCCCCATAATAACACAACAACACTCAGTGACTTTTTACTTAATGGCAACGCGCATGAGCCCATTTCTAACAAATTTTGCAATCAACACAGGTGGTCTTTGCTCTTTTGCCACACATGGATGAATTTTGCCTTTACTGCCACACCTTTTTCCGCTCCACTTTCTGAAATCTTTGTTTGACACTTTAAGGCCTTCCTTTTTGAAAACTAGATTCAAATGACTAGGCAAATTCCTAGCTCCTCCATCGATTATACCATCAAAACTAGGTCATTTGCCTATAATAATCCATACAAGTCACCTTTTCTATCGAATTCTGATATCGTCTAAAACAATTGACAGTAAGATTGGTAAAAGCACGGACTCTTGATGAACACCTACTCCAGCATCAAACTTTTATGAGTATCCATCAACTGGTACTCTTGTCTTGTCTTCATTGTTCAAACTCATCGCTGCTTGCAGGAAACTCACATTTTCCTTTCAATGACTTTTCTTGAAACTCGATAGAATGCTTTCGCATGTCCACAGAACACATGAACAACTTCTTTTTCTTTTCAATGTAATAGTTTTGCAGGCCTCTAACAATATGGATAGCAACAAATGTTCCTTTACTGGCCATGAATTTGAGCTGCATTTGGTCAAGTTTCACAATATCCCTCAATCTATTCTCTTATAATCTCTCTACGACTTCCATACCAATTTCGAGCAACCCCAAATAGGAATTACGTTCCATAACGCCACCTTTCGTCTTATAAGTAAGAACGACCGTACTGCTCTGTCGGTCCTTTGGCACATTATCTCATTTTAGAATTCCATTTCCCAATGCTATACTTGCCTGTTTTCCGTGATAGGATCCTGCTAAATTCCCTTTGCTAATTCCAGATGTCTAACAAGCTTTTCCATTTGTTATACTTTTTAATGCATTTTCAACATTTTCCGTCCAAAATAGTTGTATTGGACCTTTTTCCTTATCAGCATCCACAAAACCATCCCATTGATTCTCTTCATCCATGTTACCTTCCATTTGCTCTTTCCAAACTCTTTTAGGTCAATCTCAGTTAAAACAATTACCCATTCTTTGTTGCTGAGACAGTTACTATCTATAAGGACACGTGAATCCTTTTATATTATTCGGGGTTTCTGAAATACAACATCTTTACATTTTCTGGTTTGATCAGCGCCTTTTACTGCTGCATTTTTTTACTGTCTTTGCCACAGCTTTGTTGTTCCTCTTCTTATACTTTATAGAACATGCTCAACTGTCATCAGGTGAATCTTTCTTCAAGTTCTTAAAGCTATTCCTTCTTCCTTGGAATAATTTCTTGGATATCCGGCTGCAACCACTAAGTTTCACTATGCAGGGGTTTACCCTTACTGACTCCACACACTTCTTCAGTTGCTTTTAAAGCAGACTTTGTACATAGACCACATATTCTATACGTCACGCTAATTCTACAAGTTATTTATTTTCTCAACACATTTTACTTTAATAGCTCTTAATTTCTAGACCTTTGCAAGCTACATGTGTAGCTGCTTTCTCCATCTCTTCCTTGCAATTTTGTTTACATCCATGACTACGAGGTTATGTTGTATTTCCCTGTAAACAGCCATTGCATTTCTCATTTTTGTTTTCCAGTTATTTTGTACAAACATAAAATCTATCTCCGTTTCCGTACCATCTGATCTAAAAGTAGCCTCTGGGTATTTTTGAACTAAATGTTCATTCAGAACAAAATCTGTTTCAGCACAATACTCTAGCAACCTCCTTCCACCTTCGTCTCGTCCTCCGATACCAAAGCCACCATGGATTCCTTCAAACCCATCCCCACGAGAACCCATATTCCTATTGAAATCAGCTGTTTCTATCAATAATTCATTTGATCCTACAAGTTCTGTCTGTTTGACAAGCTTCGCATAGCATACGACCTTGTCTGCTTCATCACGGTCAGTTTGAGTAGCAAAGACATTTTCAATGCAATTAACTATTTCCCATGCATAATCCCAATTTCCACTAGTCTTTCATCACCTCTTTAGACTCTTATCGCGTCATCGCACAACTCTTTCTTCAAAGAGATCCCAGCATCAGATGCCCTATCATCTTCTTACAAAACTTGTATCTGCTTGTAACAGAGATGGTCTGCTTCACTAGTTCCATCACTACCACAATTGCTCTACCAGCCATTAAACCTACATTCCATGTTGTGAATCTCATATCCGTGTGACTGTCATGATAAGTTTTTCCCGTCATAATGAAAATCGAGTTTTCCCATACTTCTCTAAGGGTTTGTATCTCTTTTTTTCCCCTTGCAGAATGATACCACCCACCACATTCTTTGAGCTGATTGCTGCCCCATTTTCTTGTAGCCATATCATAAAAGTATATGATATTTGTGTAGGGGTAATTTTCATTGGATCCATTGATGAAAAGTGTTGCAGAAAATGGAAATTTGCTCTGGATTACCGTGTCCTTTCTGTACGCAACCTTGCACTTTGCGTAGCTTTTTCTTGATCCTAGATTTTATTTTGGTAATCCAACTGCAGAAAACCTTGCCTTGAACTGAGAAGAGTGATTCCTCTGTTACATTACTGATTCCTTTGATTCCTTTGCTACATTCCTGATTCCTTTGATTCCTTTGTTACATTTTGTTAACTCTTCTTCCTTCGGTATTTAAATGATCTTTGTTTATTCATGCCCTCGTAACGTTTGCCCTTATGCTTCAAAATAACTGATGAAGGGTTTTCATGATTATCTCCTTTCCAGTTATGCACACTAACTGCTTTTCTATTCTATATCTTTTATTTCTTTTCAACAGTAAATCTCTGTCCTTATTTCTGGTATTAATGACGTTCCCCTCAAAATACATACTCTCAGTGTTTTGCCCCATCCTTCAGGTCTCATATTCAGCACTCACTCTGAAAGTTCTTTTTTTAATAAAAGTCCTTTATTATCAGCCGACTTTGTGGACCAACTGTTTTACGACCCTTTAGTAATTCTGAAAACTGTATCTACATTGTTAACTTGAGTGACCCCTTAAGCTTGCATTGCCATATTATCTTCTTTCTGGTCTTCTTCTCCACTTCCTCGTTATTTTTATATAGTTTTTTGACTTTCTTTTGTCTTATCAGATTTTGCGTTGATAATTTAGCCATTCAATTTGTCTTTTTTAGTATTCAAACTGATGCATTCTTTGGTATTTCCTTACCTTCTTCGCTGGTATTTCCTTTGGAGCATTTCTAATCCCCGATCACCAGTCGTCTATGTCGGCAACGAGAACTGCAGATGTCATTACTGGTGTCTTCGTCCATTTCTAAAATCGCTTCTCAAGCTTCACTTTCAAAGCTCTGTTTTCTTTCTTGCTCGGTAGTTTAGATGTGTTTAGTATCTAGCACGTTTTAGCTAAATATTTGCTATTAGAAATTTCAAACTTTAAACCGCAGCGCCTCACATGGCTCAGGTACCCTTCGCCCTACTATGGTCAACTGTACCTCCTTTTTTACCCCTGTTTTCATTGTGGTATGTTGTAACGTGTTATCCATGTGTATCTATGAATATCTTTTTGCCAAAAGAACACCCCTCCAATTACTTCGTTGTTCAGTGCCCAGAACTCAGCAAACTTTTCTCCATTTTCTTTCATGCTGTCAATTCCTTGAATCCTCACATACTTCCCCATTTGGAATTTGAAGAACTTTGCAACACCAATGAAGATAAGCAGATAGTGATCAGACGTTGTTGCAATTTCCTGTGTTGATTGTTTATAGTATTTGTCTTTGTACTCTTCTTCCCATCATTTGTTTGGCAGTAAATGTGGAAAATTGTTGTTCTATTTATATATCTGGAGTAGAACCGTGCATTAATTATTCCATTACTGACTGGATACTAATAACTCATGCTGTTTCTTAGCTTCTTAAAATAAGGGGGTGATTTACCCCTCCTCCAATCTTCCTTTAAGAGCAACCAAGGTTAATACTCACCTCGAAGGAATTTTTATTAATTAACAAAAGGCCTTAAAGCCTTGTCCTAAAGTAATATTCAGAAAACTAAAATCTATTGTCAAATGTAAGATTTATATATAGGGAAAGAAAGTTTAGAATATAAATGGATTAAGTCTTTTATATTATTTTTACCTTGTTGATGAAATAATAAAACTTTTGTAACATTAAAGGAACAAGCCTGTCAAGAAATACGGAATTCCTGCTCTTTTTATGACAATATAGAAAATGCCCAGGAAGCAAATGTATAACTATATCTTTGTTCACTTACGTTCAATTAATAATAAGTATTTTCCCTTGTTTTTAATTAGAGAATTAGTTTTGGGGGTTTTTTGTTCCTGAAGCATATATGGTATACGATGGGTGATGTTAAATGATAAATTTGTGTTTTCCACTAAAATACATATAATCAGAGTATAAGTTTCGTGTAAAATTATATCAAATTCAGCTATCATTTTTTTTTCAAAAAGTGCCACACAAAGCCATGTCATCAAAATTCTGGTTTTTAATAATAAATATAAAATCGACGGAAATAAATCATCAACCACCTATTTTCTGACCTACTTCGATCCTACTGTTCAATTTCTGTTGACTGACAGGGAACTTTTGTTATTATTACCTTTTGTTTCGGTGGTTGCTAAAAAGGCGTAGAATATTTTTGTTTTTTTTGAAAGTCATGTTTATTTTGTTCGAAAACTCTTTCGCTGACACTTAACGGAACCAAGACGCCTGAAGAAGAAAATTAATGTCAAGTTTGTTTTTATGAATACTGAAAAACAAAGAGAGTATCAAGAAGGCGCGCTACTTATTGTGACTGGCTGAAGAAAAGCGAAAGCAAAGAAAACCAAAAAGGGTTGTTGAAAGCTCACCACTTTCTGTGACTAGCTTTCTAAAACAATTGCAGACTATGCACAAATTCGTTTTTTCCACAAAAAGGAGGATATGAAAGTACAATATAAATTGCTTCCAGTTATCCTAAATTGAGGGCAGACCTAACTCTGGCACTTCGAACCCTAAACTGTTTGACCTCTGTTTGAACTGGAAATTCTCACAGTATTCATTTGTTTGTAGTAAATGCTGTGCTAAAGCGGAATCACAGTTAACAAATTTGGCTATATTCTTGCAATGTCTTTTTGGGTACACTCGATTAACACAAGGTTTTTCTCTGTAAATACTGGGTACATATTGGTTTATTGATCATTCTTTAAGATGTCCGACTCACGTACCAGGCTTCACACCAGGATAATCAAGCATACTTAAAGTTTTGGCAGCCAAGGAAGAAGGAAGAATTGAATTGACACATTGATGTTTTGGGGGTTTTTTGGCTTTGTTTTTGGTGTGTGTGTGCGTGTGTGTGTGTGTGTGTGCGTGTGGTGTTGTCCAATTTTTAATTGAAAGTTGACCGTGAACCCCAACCTTAAACACTCGTTTATGAATCTTTATTTTTGATTTTCTTCCATTTTCAGGGGAAAAAATTGAAACTAGCAAAAGAATTGTCTCAGCTTGTGAATTACTTTCAATCTGTCAAGTTTCGTTCTTTCGAAGCATATGGAAATTGTAAGTAAAAGAAAAATTATTTCTACCTAAATCCATTCATTGTGAACTAGGGTTTCCTTTCTGCGTATAAGTATCGTGACCGTTTAATTTGGTTTCATCCATGTTATTGACTGAGTTTCCTGACCTAGTTTGTTGATTAATTCACAGACAGAAACATTGGATTCTTCCTAGGAATTTTCTACGAAAGAAGGAATAGATTTATGACCTGGGGCTTTATTTTTTGTTTTTTATCNCGTACCAGACTTCACACCAGGATTATCAAGCATACTTAAAATTTTTGCAGACATGTAGGAAGGAAGAATTGTATTTACACATTTATGTTTTGGGGTTTTTTTGGCTTTGTTTTTGGTGTGTGTGTGCGTGTGTGTGTGTGTGTGTGTGTGTGTGTGTGTGTGCGTGTGGTGTTGTCCAAGTTTTAATTGAAAGTTGACCGTGAACCCCAACCTTAAACACTCGTTTATGAATCTTTATTTTTGATTTTCTTCCATTTTCAGGGGAAAAAATTGAAACTAGCAAAAGAATTGTCTCAGCTTGTGAATTACTTTCAATCTGTCAAGTTTCGTTCTTTCGAAGCATATGGAAATTGTAAGTAAAAGAAAAATTATTTCTACCTAAATCCATTCATTGTGAACTAGGGTTTCCTTTCTGCGTATAAGTATCGTGACCGTTTAATTTGGTTTCATCCATGTTATTGACTGAGTTTCCTGACCTAGTTTGTTGATTAATTCACAGACAGAAACATTGGATTCTTCCTAGGAATTTTCTACGAAAGAGGGAATAGATTTATGACCTGGGGCTTTATTTTTTGTTTTTTATCATTTTCTTGAAATTGCGTGACCGAAAATTAATCTGGCTTCATCTTTTAATTATTTCTAACAAGCAAAATAATTCCTGTTTTAAACCCCAATGCCCTAGCCCACTGTTTGATTAGTTCATAGTTACAATATCAAAATAACGTATAATAATGCTAAATTCTGTTTATAAATTGATGGATACTCATATCTCACTACGTTTACCATCAACAAAACAGCACAAAACAAGAATTTAGACAGAACTTGATCCCCAAAACCCTAAGATGCAAAATATTTTTTTAAAAATGCTATAAGTTTTTTCTAATCCTCATTATATTTTCAAAGTATTCTTTTCTGCTATGTTGTAATTATCTTTTACTGAGAACAGAGGCTAAACAGTATGGTGTATAAGCGTGGTCAACACTAATAAAGTTGAAAATAATTTACTTAGAAAGTAAGAAAATTTTCTTACAAGGGCTTTCCTTCCAAGGTCATATAACTGATCCCAACAGAGATGGTAGGAAATGAAACTTTAGAAAAGTACTTGCAATTTTTTAAAATTTTTATATCCAATTAGTGGTTAAGCATCCCTTTTCTTTACAGTTCGAAACAGCAGACAGAATATCAGTGCACGAACCGAACAGTTGTACTAAAATGTTTAAGACTTTGTTTAGCGGACAGTTACAAGTAAAACAAAAACTGTATAAAAATATTAAACTTTTTAGACTTAGTAATCTGTAGGACGCTGTTGGTACTTCTTCTGCCAACCAGAAACTTTCTTATTCTGTGATGCCTTGAATTTGGTAAAGATTCCAATTTGGATTCAGCCTTTCAATTTACGGTAAGTTCAGCACTTTTTATTTGTCAGAGGAAAAGAAAATGAAAAACCGACACACGTAACGAGGTACGGGAAAACCCAACGATCCAAAACGATCACCCAACAAAGGCATTTTCATCTACATTTGTGGTCTTTAATATCTATGACTGCTTTATTCGACAAGTTAAAAAGAGCAAAAGTAGACAGTTTTCTGCTTTGTTACAATACAAAAAGTTTAATATCTCTAATCTTATAAATATTTTCTTTTCTTGACTAACTTTTTCCTATTTTCTACTAAGGCTCCCTCAGTCAATCAGGCACTGGAAATATCGTTCAGTAAAATTTTCTTATCTCATTTCTCAATTCTGTGTTGTAGTGCGAAAAACATTAATGCTGGCCAGAGTAACTACTTACATTTTTAATTCTCATAGATCTGCTATTTCAATATTTTCAGGCATATCAAGGGAAAATATATATATTTACCTATTATCAGATGTGTTTGATGTAGCGGCGTCTTTATCTGTAAAACTGAGGCTTTTTCCTTAAAATTATCAATCTTGCTATGCTACTTATTAATTTTCGTCTAGCCCTTTCTCTCCTTTTTCGGTACCTCAAATTAGGGCAAACAGTACCTATTTAGCTAATCGGTATTTCTAGCATTTACACAAAATACTAGCATTTTTCCTTGCGTTTTCAGCTAATACTGTTTTGTTTCAGACAAATGGTACCAAATGTCTTCCCTTGGTGAAGCAAAATTTACAAGTCTTGGCGAAACACAGGGAGAAGAATTCGCACAACACACTAAACGTTTTTGTGTGAGAACCTATCCAGCTGGAAAACGCGTTGATTCTAGTAATTATAACCCTCAGGAAGGATGGAATTATGGATGCCAGATAGGTAAGGTTTCGAAAATCATTTCCTTGGTAATGTGATGGCAACATTGGTAAACCAGACCATATGAAATATTGACTCAAGGCAAATCTGATGCTCTGTATCAGCTAGCCCGAAATACAATTCCTGTAAGGAATACTTATCAAATACAAACAAAGTTTTATTAACTAATAAAGTCAAATTTACTTTGATTAAATATGACGTTTTGAACTATATCGATTGTTTTTATTTATATTGAACAAATGCCGCTTTTAACATCTAACTCATTTTTTCGGCGGATACACTTCGCATTTAATATATTTGTTTGTTTTGTGTGATATATCTATTATCTTTCTTTTATCAATTACAAAAATATACATGATAAACATGTGTGTCTTACTCCGCCGCTCTGCCCCTCTCCCTCGTCCTCCCTCTTCTTCTCTCTTCCTCCCTCCTCCTCTCTCTTCCTTTCTCTTCCTCCCTCTTCCTCTCTCTTCCTCCCTCTTCCTCTCTCGCCCTCTCCCTCCCTCTTCCTCTCTCGCCCTCTCCCTCCCTCTTCCTTTCTCTCCTCGTCCTCCCTCTTCCTTTCTCTCCCTCTTCCTCTCTCTCTCCCGCTTCCTCACACCCTCCCGTTTCCTCTCTCCCTTCCTCTCTCTCCCTTCCTCTCTCTCCCTTCCTCTCTCTCCCTTCCTCTCTCTCCCTTCCTCTCTCTCCCTTCCTCTCTCTCCCTTCTTCCCTCACCCTTCCCCCTCTCTCTTCCTTCCCCCCTCTCTCTCTTCCTTCCCCTCTCTTTGTCTCTTCCTTCCCCTCACTCTCTCTCTGTTCCTTCCTCCTCTCTCTTCCCCCCTCTTTCTTTCTTCCCCCCTCTCTTCCTTCCCCCTCTCTCTTCCTTTTCCCCCTCTCTTTTCCTTCCCCATCTCTCTCTTTCTTCCCCCCT
>RDPX01000126.1:1387578-1446474 GCA_003991215.1 Morbakka virulenta
GACATCACTCTGAAACATAACTCTCTGGCCATGTTGCCGGAGCAAACACAGCCTAAAGAGGTACTGTGGGATACTGTCAGAGTGCTCAAACTACGTAAGCGCAGTGAGATCCGCATTACGAAAGCAACAGATCCCGAATACCAGAGAGAGTGCTCAGCCAAACTTTCGTAAGGGAGCGTAATAATATATATATATATATATATATATATATATATATATTTATTTATATTTTTATATATATGGATGCCTATGAGTCCGGCTATTTTCTGATGATATCAACAACAAATGTATTACGAACTATTTCAAACGAACATTACTTTTGCCGTGCCTACTTTCTCTTCTCTCTTTATTCTTTCTATAACAAATTTCTTAATCATCAATTTATAAGAAACTCCCCACTGGGGTGGCTAGAGAGCTATATCTCTCCAATTTTTGCTAAGCAAGGTTTTTTTCATTACCTGAAATAAACGACCATAGTTACATTTTTTCTCAGTTGATTTGTTTACCGCGTGTTTTACAGATTTGTTATAATGGTTGAAAACTCCAAGTTGACAAAAATACCACCTCATTGCAGTGTGGATATTTAGTCGTATCGCATGTTAAAAGTTGATAATGGCTAGCAAGTGAAACATTATTTATTATTTTATAACAATTTATGAATTAAATAATAGCTGCAGTGATACCATTTCTTATGCAATTTAAGATGCCCTGATACGTTCCTAATTATAGCTACAAAGCTCCCGAGAACAAATAAATGATGATGCAACCAATATGAGTGGCAAAAAGGACCGTGAATCAAGCAGAGGTAATCGTTACCCATTGTCGTGGACACTCCGAGCATATCAGTGGAAGATCTTGTATCGTCCTCATCTGTTTTATCTGACATAATGAATTTTATTGGAGAGTTCTGCATCTGCACTAAAGCGTGAAAAGTTGGTGTATCTTCAAATGAAATAGTTGACGGAGATATGAATGAAGAAACAGAAGAATCATTCCTCTTTAGATAAACTTTGTAAAAATAGGTGGAGTGTGAGAGCTCCCTTTTTTAAGAAGCTCCATGAAAGATAGAAATGTTTACAGAAACTATAAAACTTATGTTTGAGTGAAAATATTCATGCTGAAACTGTTACAGGTACCTTCCAGTTTCTTTGATCTTTTAGTCTTTCACAGATAGTATTGCTTGGCAGACAACTTATTAAGAAGTTTGCAGAAGGGAAAGATGTCTGGTCTGCCCAGAGGCTAGCAAATGTGGCGGTAAAAAGCATTGCAGAGCATGAGAAAAAGGAAAAATAGCAAGCTACTCTTCGAATCAATGAAACAAAAAGCGCAGACGCGTGATGTTGAAAAACCAACTTTAATAAGAAAACATGGGAAGTTAAAATATTCCATTTTGCAACGAGTAGCAGTATTTGAAGATGGTTCAGAAAATACCTAAGTATTTCATCCGGAAACACACAAAATGTAAAAGAGAATAATCTTTTTTAACACCATCAATACCATCATTATGTCAATTAAAGGTCGCTTTGAACAAGGTAGTTACTAGCTTTTCTGTAACATCGAGGAGTTATTGTTCAATTAATGGACTAATGGGTTTTCTTTACCTCTCGGCCCCTGCCTTAATGGGGCCTCAGGTGGATAGTACATATAGCAGCTTCACTTAAGCATTGGTCCCCTTTCCACTTTTTTAACGTTGCTTGAGCCCTAATATGTAAATATATAGTTATAATATGTTCATTTGTTGTACCAGTCTTTTATTCATTAAAGTTTCACAAATATTTCTTTCCCTTTGTAGTGGCTCTCAACTGCCAAACAGATGGTCCAATGATGGATGTATATCAGGGAAAGTTTCGTGATAATGGAAAAGCTGGATATTTGCTAAAGCCAAAAATAATGAGGGACGGTAAGTTAGAGCTAACTTACCATCAAATCATAATCATACTTTTTTTATAGTTTCAGCCCATTTGATTCATTTTGCCCATTGGAATCTTTATATAGTTTGGAGGCATTTGGCCATTTGGCCCATTGGAATCTTTTTATAGTTTTGGGCCATTTGGTCAATTTGATCCATTTAGTTCCTTTAGTCCATTTAGTCCATTTGCCCCATTTGAATCTTTATGTAGTTTTGGTCCATTTGGTCCTTTTTGTCCATTTTGTCCTTTTGGTCCATTTGGTTCTTTTGGTCCATTTGGTCCTTTTGGTCCTTTTGGTACGTTTGGTCCATTTGGTCTATTTGATCCATTTGGTCCTTCTGGTCCATTTGGTCCATTTGTCCTTTTGTCCTTTTGGTCCATTTTGTCTTTTTAGACCATTTGGGCCATTTGGTCTACTTGGTCCATTTTGTCCTTTTGATCCATTTGATCCTTTTAATCCATTTGATCCATTTGATCCATTTGGTCCATTTTGTCCTTTTGGTCCATTTTGTCACTATAAAAAGATTGTACAGATAAACTTTCAGACCTCAACATCGATGTTTAAGTCTGTTCAAAATCTGTTCAAAAGTTCTGCGGCAAAGGAGCGGCAACGCATGTAAGCTTGACAGGATGAAAACATGTGATTACAAATCTGCACATAGGCGGCATGGGCCATATCCTAACGTCTCTTTTCATGTCGCCCAAGGCAGGTGTGTATTTTAGTGGAGCGTCGTTTGACTGAGCAGCCTTTTCAGGATAGCACTGCTTACCCAAAGCTGAGAGGGGACTAAAAAATGTGTTCTGAACAAAACTGCCTGAATTTGTTGGATGGCTTTCTCCAGATGACACCTGTCCTTATCTACAGGAACAGAAAAACAAGACTCCCACCTCAGCTCTGCTGCTAGAATGTGAGAACACTAATAGACAAAGGTAAAAGATTTCAGCATAAAACTGCTATCTTAGCTAAGGAACTGGCAAGATACAATGTGAACATTGCTGCTTTATCTGAAACCCACTTTTCTGTAGAAGATCATCTTATAGAGCCTGAGTCAGGTTACACCATATTCTGGTCTGGCAAATCTGAGAAAGAAAAACGTGAAGCTGATGTAGGTTTTGCATTGAAGAATAGATTAGTAAACAAAATTAAACAGCCAGTTGATGTCAATGAGAGTATAATGAAACTGAGGATTCCTCCCAATGCTAACAGATACATGACTCTTCCCTCGGTTTTTGCACCAACATTTGTGTCTCCTGAGAAAGATATCACTTTTTTCTATCATGCCCTTTAAACACTTGTTACTTACATTACGGAAAGTATAAATGTAGTGATCCTCAGTGACTTCAATCCTCATGTTGGCTCTGACATTGAAACATGGAGGCCTTTGGGAGCTCATGGGATTGGTAACATCAATTCGAATGGTTTACTGCTGCTCCAGTTCAGCACTGAACTCAAACTAATTATTACCAACACATTCTTTTACCAGAAGGAGAAGGACAAGATGACTTGGTCCCATCCTCTGTCTAAGCATGGCGACCTACTTGACTTGATTGTCTGTTGGCGCAGTGAACTTTGGAATTTTTGCTAGGTCAAGACAATATGTGGAGCAGAGTGTGACACAGATCGTCTTATGGTCTGGGATAACGTCAAAATTTCTATTCGCTGTAAGATCTACTTCAGTGAAGTCAAGGCACCAAAACGCATTGATGTTTCCAAGTTAAAAGATGTCACTTACAGAGATCAACCTTTGACCCAAAGATATATCGGGTTGTGATTGAGAATGATTCAAAGACATAATATTTGAGAAGGAGGGTGGCACTCTGAGAATGGAGTGAACAAGCATCTGGACTGGTTTAATGATAAGTGTGATGAGGTGAGTAACCTCCTTAATGAAAAGAGAAGAGCCTACAAAAAACTTTTCAGCTCGTCATCTTCAAACAGGTTACATCGTGCTGCCACTTTTTTAATGTAAAAAGGAGTTTCCAGCGGAGGTTGTGCCAAATGGAAAATAAGTAGTGGTCAGATCTGTCTGAACAAATTTAGTTAGCTTTCAACAGGAAAGACATGAAAATGTTCAATGACTTGTTACATCAGGCTTTTGGTCCAAGACGTTCCTTAATCACACTTGTTTTGGCAAAGAATTGGACCACCTCACGAAAGACTCCAGTTTTGAAAATGGGACGCTGATCTGAGCATTTCCAGGAACTCTTTTACAACCCTTCTTTTCTGGATGATACCATAGTGGACACTGTTTTTTGAGCGAGATTTGCGGCTAGATATCAAGCCATCCCTCACCGAGATTATTGAAAGCATCAAACAGATTAATACAGGCAAATCACCAGGCCTTGATGGCATTCCAGTTGAATTGCTGGTTCATGGTTGTGTAAACGTTCACAGAGCAGTACACTCTCTGATTATGTCTGTCTGAAATAATAATACAGTTGCTCAGGATTGGATTGATGCCATTTTGGTCAATCTGTACAAAGAGAAAGACAAGAAGTTGTTTTGTGATTGCCATTGCAGAATATCATTGCTTGAAGTTGTTGGAAAGGTGTTTGCGAGACTGCTCTTGTATCGGTTAGAAATTTGTGTTTGCAAGGAGATTATGCCTGGACGCCAGTCTGGTTTTTGTGCTGGGAATGGAACTGTTGACATTATTTTCTCCGTCAGGCAGCTCATGGGGAAATGTAAAAAGCAAAGTCTACCTCTTTGCCAAGTATTTATTGACTTAAAACAAGGATTTTGATACTGTCAATCGCGGTTCTCTCTCGAAGGTGCTTGGCAAATATTGCTGCACACCTGCATTTGTTGCAAAAGTCAAACAATTACATCATTCCATGAAGTCTCATGTAAATTTTAAGCTGAAAGTTGGCTCCATGATACGACATGGCCCAGCACCCAATGTTTTCGGCATTTAGTATTTTATTGGCCGTTGAATTCATGGATCCTTTCAGAGAGAAAATTTGAAAATAGTTAAAAATATAAATATAATAATAAATAATAAATAATAATAATAAATAATAAATAATAATAACCACTGGCAGAAATATAACAGAAATGTATAACAGATGTATGACAGAAATAAGAAAAACATTAAAGTGTAGTGAAGCCCTTTTCATTAAATTGGTCAGGCGTTACTGATAAAGAACGCTTATAATAGTTATTTTATTAATGAACGTGAAAAAGCTTTATTTTTGTAAGAGTTAACCGTGCATCGTCTCTTAGTGCACTATTACACGTAATGCCTGAACACCATCAAATCGAAATCTCCTCTTGTACATATCTTTGCTTGATTCCAAGACCTCCAATCTGTCTCTGTTTATTTTCCAACTGTTCTATCCAGATTCTTTTTAGTTCCATCCTTTCTTTCCATCAGTCACTCCGCACGAGTTTTGCAACAATGGTGTCGCTTCCAAATTCTCAACACTTTGCCTATACAGCACATTTACTACCGTGACCTGCATCGTAGTGATGAATGGTGTAGTTGCTTTATTTTGTCACTTGAAGATACGTTTAACCTAGAATCCTTTATGATTTACTTAAAACATATGGGTTGATTACTTATTCTTTTATGTTCACAAATTACTATTGTGACTACTTTAGGTATGATAGCATTTCTTATAACATTAAATTGTAGCATAGTGTGTTTTTTTCCCTTTTCAGTCTCAGTACGTTTCAATCCTCATCAACAAGAGCCTTACGAAGGAATAGAAAAAAAATTGGTGACTGTCCAGGTAAGGCAGATCTATTTTACAGTGATTCATTGCACCGGATGTTACTGTGATACGTTTATCATTTTAGGAGAACAAGAGCAAATTTGCTCTTGGTTTATCGGACCCTTTTCACTAATATTAAGTTAAGGTTGAATTAGGTGTCGAAAAAATTTTGAATTTCGAATTTCGATCGAAATCTTGGTAAAATGTTTTCGTCTTTCGTTTCTTATGTGTTCTCTGTCGACAAAGAAATTTTTTTTATTCCGTGAATCTCCCATCGTGCGAAAACTCGAGCTAAACAAGTAGAGTGTTTGAGTATTGATTACTCAATAAAAAAATAGTTGGTTGACATAATTAACTAGTAGATATAGAGCAGTTGCTTCGGAGAACACTTTTGCTATATAAACAGACTGCTATATTAGTGGTTTTTCAGAAAGAAACAAAAACATGAAAAATCAAAAGCGTTTTGGCAAAAAAGGGGGACGTGGTAGACTTTGACAGATGGCACCAAACACACCCTACGATGCTGTCACTTATAAGAGCATTTTGAACATTAAGATTTTTTATGGGTATTGAAGGAATTAAATACTTTTAGAATGATGGGGTACCATGCCACACAACAAAGGTTTTGCAAAAATGCCACCGGGAACCGCACATTTAACTAATTGGAAATTGGCCAAGATTATCACCTGATTTCAAGTCGATTGACAATTTGAGAAAAGATGAAGGGAGTGGTTGCACATTGTAATTCTCATCAGTAATAAAACTCAAAGAGATCATTACAACTAATAATCTTGAAAATTCTGAACTTTATGGACTCAGAGGAAGCCACAGATGTAAGAGCTTTATCATGTCGTGAGTCATAAGCTTTTTCTGCGCTCAGAAAAAGCTTACGACTCATGACATGATAAAGCTCATACATCTATCATTACAACTGTTTGGGTAACTGAAATTTTTCTTGAGCTTTACAGAAATCTGCCCAACTTGGTACCACGAAGAATTCAAGCTGTCATTGCTGCGAAAGATGGGCTTACAAAATTCTGATTGAAAGTAACTTTAGTATTGCAGATAGCATTTCAAGTAATCAATAAATGCTTTTCGTCATTGAATGTAACTTTTCACCCATGCTCAACTGTAATGGGGACAAATCTTTGGCCATGACTGTAAAGATAAAAAAGCCAGCCACATTTTGTTATAAACTGTTTTAAGTAAATAAAGTTCATATATAAATTAATATATAACTATATATAAATATATATATATATATAAATTTATATATATATAAATTTCAATACAAAGTTAGGCCGATGAAAATGAAATAAGAACAGCTTATATTTCTCTTAAATGGAAGGAAATGCTGTTTCTGATATTTACTTTAAACTAATTGATCACCAAATTTTGATTGGCCTTTGTTTTATTCTATCAATCACTCTTAAGAATATACCTGTTATCACAAGGGCACTTGTCACTTCTAAATTTTTAACAAACAACATGTTCTTTCTTGATAAAAAAGGAATTTTTCGGGGTTTGAAGATTACCTTAATTTATCAATCCCTGTAAGCTGAATATACTTGTAGCTGAGGTTAATGAAGTGCCCAATATGAGGACAGTGTCTGCTTTTGAGAGTTCAGGACCCTAGGAGAAAATCGATTTGAAGGGACCTGTGACGTCATGCATTGAAATGCACGTAAGGCGAGATCATGCAGCAGAGGGTCTAATAGTGTTATATTCCTCCCAGTGGGTGTTTTCAATTTACCTTAGCTTACCGCGTCTGGCGGATTGCCTGGGCCAAGACTACTCGTTCTATCCAAACGCCCCACTCCATCATTGCTGTTGAGGTCTTCTGGTAGCATGTCGGTGTCGCGTGAGATGATATCCATATATGTGAGCTTTGGACGCCCATTAGATCGATGGCCGTGTCTTAGGTTGCACAGAATCAAGCCACTGATCAATTCATTCTTGCTTCTGAAACAATGCCTAGCGTGCTGTTACCTATACCCGGATTCTACGCGGAATCTTAAATATTTCTTGGAGGCAGCATCCAACAAAAGCACAAAAGCTGAGCTGTATGAAACAAAAACCACAGTTTCCTGACTCATCCCAGAAAGACGTTTACGGTACGCAGGGGTTTTTCAATTGAAGTGTTCCATTTTACAACCTTTAGTTTGAATAAGTCAGATGTGAAAATTTTATTTTATTCATTGCTTTATAGATTATTCTTCGCTCAAAAAAAGGTGACCCTTAAGGTGTAAGAATATTAATATATTTACTCCTTTGTGGATTATTCGCTGAAAAGGTGACATGTGAAGGTCGATATATTCGTTCCTTTGCAGATTTTTCTTAGGTAAAAAAAAGTGACCTTTCACATGTGAAAATGTTGATTTTTTCTTTCCCTTCGCATTATTCTAGCTCTATTGGGCGCTCATAGAGCTGGGCGGACGGCTTTTTTATATCAATCTAAAAACATACTGCGACGCTCCAAAAATGGTGTTATGTAATTACTTATCTAATTTCGGCAACTCGAGCCTCTATTTTCGGTTACTGGTTCACGACTTCGTCTGCATTAATGGTGACTTTTTGTTCAGCAATTTTATTCTTTTTTTACTTTATATATAAAATACATTAGTGTGTAATATTTTACGTTATCCATCATCCTAAAAACACGTTATGGTATTAGCAGCAGTGCCGTAAACTGCAATAATAATGAGTGATGAAGGTTTTATAAGGCATGCATGTAAAGAAATAATTCACATCTTATAATTTATTTATTTTATTTATTTATTTATTTATTTATTTGTTTATTTATTTATTTATTTATTTATTTATTTATTTATTTATTTATAATGAATCTTTATACAGAATAAAACACTTCAACAAAAAGATATGCTGTTATCAATGTGCGTCCTGTCAAATTAAGATAAAAACTACTTTAATAGAAATTTAAACGATTTAAAAATAAAAACTGATTAACTATAAAATTGTTTAACTCATAGCTTAAAAGAATTAGAATTTTTTATCTTTCTCACATGCATTGGTAGCTCATTGTAAATTTTCGCTCCAGTAAACGAAACTGCTCTTTTTCCATATTCTGTCCTCATTTTTGGTAATGGATTTCAAAACACATTTTTGTTACCCAAGTAACATATGGTGTGGTAACTAGGAAGGTTAAAAGTAAAAATATATTGCATATGTTTGAGTTTTTGATAAAATGGTAATAAAATGATACCTAGTAATATGACCTAGTTCATGTCAATTATTACTTCAAGTACTATTGTACAAATTAATTATGCATTTATTTGATTACTTACACCAATTGTTATTATGTAACAAACAAAGATATCAAGACAAATGTTGCATTATTCAATACGGAAATAATGTACAGATCTTTAATATTGTGTTTAATATTTTTTATTTATATTT
Source organism: Morbakka virulenta (assembly GCA_003991215.1). Lineage (NCBI taxonomy): Eukaryota > Metazoa > Cnidaria > Cubozoa > Carybdeida > Carukiidae > Morbakka > Morbakka virulenta. The sequence goes on from RDPX01000126.1 coordinate 1,396,620, forward strand.
ATTTAATAATCTTTAAAGAGGATACATCGTGTCAGTTAAAATATAAAAACTGATTTTCATGCAAGTCCTGCAGGAGATAAAATTGATAAAAATAACGTAAAAATGAATTTCAGTATATATACTCAATTTGTAGACAGTACTGTTTCTCCCTTTGTGGGTTCATCAGTACAGCACAGAACTTCAGAGAAATAACTCTCTGGTCATGTTGCCGGAGCAAACACAGCTTAAAGAGTTATTGTGGGATCCATCCAGAGTGCTCAAACCACGCGTGCGCAGTGAGCATTGCATATATATATATATATGTGTGTGTGTGTGTGTGTGTGTGTGTGTGTGTGTGAGTTAGTTAAAAGGATGCATTAGACAAGGAGAGAAAACGGTAATTAAAATTCTTTAGGGACAACGCACAATCGGGACGCTTCCCTTGTCACCACAAAATTTATACTGCCATTACTGTTTTGCTCCCCATAAATCTCCCCATAAAAAGATGCTTTGGTCCGAATAAGTTCGCTTTAAATTATTTAAATTGAATTTAAATTGTAGTTAAAATGTAGAAGGATAATTTAAAACATAAAAAGGACTTTTTTGTTTTGATGAAACAGACTCGTAAAATTCAGACTTCACGGACAAGGTAGAAAGTTAAGAAACAACCGTTTTCCTGGCAGTAAAAGAAGACTCCCAACTGAATGCAATAACGATCTTTTTATTAACAGAGAACATGCTTAAAAACATCTACCACCCAATCAGTCCAAGTAAACTTAACTCACTGAAAAGGAAGACGGTTAAAAAAACAGGTGAAAAGAATTCATGAAAATTCAAAACTATATGAAAAGGAAATCTGTACTTATATTGTTAATCAGAGCAGCATTTTCGATAAGACATTAATTAACATTTTGATTGAAGCACTTTGACACCTCCAGTTTATTCTCCATGTATTATGATTTATTGCGAAAATTATTTGCTCCAAGATTTGACCATAAGCGCAATCAGACTGACACATTAGGTTATATTGTCGTTACCTGGAATGCTCTGAAGAACATGTATCTCAACTGCCTCACATTACAAGTGTAGGGCAACACCTACTCAATCAGGCCATGGACGTGAGAGTGAATCTTCCACTGATGGATGAGGTAATAGCCTTTGTAGAAATACATATCCTAGTAATGCTGATAGGCTCGGCCAGTTTTCTGAAGTTAATAGCCTCTGCAATCATGACTCGGTGAGTTTTCTGACTAAACAACACTCTGTGGTACAACGAGAATAAAAAAAGTGAGAAAAACTGTTTATAGTTTCGTGGAAGATGGTATTCTAGTGACCTGGCCCACTAAGGCTGTTTACATCACAGCTGTCAGTTAAAATCTTGTATCCATTTACTGGCCTTGTGTCCAAATTGTTTAACTTCAAGAGAACGTCAAAAGATTTACGAATATAATTTCTAATAACTGCACTGACCTACTACATATTTTCGTCGCCAGATTTTTTTGGCAGATTGAAAATACATCAGCCAGCGTCTTCATAATACTGATCAGAAAATATGAGTTTTTCCTAAATAAACTACTTTCCTGGGGAGTACGCCCAAGTATTTAAATGTCAACTGATGTCAACGTCGCTGAAACGGAAGTCCAGTCTAATGAAGAAATTTTCTAGAAAGAGAGGGATTTTCTTCCAAATGATGAATAATGATTATGAATAATGATTCCAAATGCATGGCTTTGTACCTAAATTCCAAATAGTTCTGTGGTTAATATAACATTGATATTGATTAAAAATTATAGAGTATTGGTATTCTTAAAAATCATTTTTGTCTTTCAAAAGGAAAAAACCAGCCAAATTTGTTCTTGTCTTTTTGCTTCACATTTTAGCCTTTGGTGTCAATTTAAAAGTCGTGTTTTAAATATATAGAAACTATAAATCAAAATTTTAGTTCCAATTTGAAGAATTCTATAAAGTCTTATTTCTAAATTATTAGCTTTTAAAAAAATCATCTTATTCATCAATTAACAGTCGAAACTGGCAAACGTTTGAGTTATTACCTTCAAACCTTAAAAACACATTTCGTAGTTTTTCTGTACTATTCTGTCGTCTGTCTATCGATCACTGTTAATGCATGAGCACGGAAAAAGTTGAACGATTTTCCTTAGTCAAAAGGAACTACTTATCACAGTTTAGCATTTATTTTTAGAAAGGGAATTTCATCCTGATCTACCCATTAGTTACACATTGAACATTACGTTAAAAAGCAAACAAGGACTTGGCTGAAGCTCGTCAGTTGGAGGGAACAATCGTCAGAAAGAAGAATCGTTTTCTATTCCCGTGTGAAACAATGACCAGAAGAAAAAGGAAAAGGGAAAGTAGAAAAGGAAGTCTCACAAGGTAACAACGGACGGGGAAATAGGGAAAATATCAGTGTTGTTACTCAGTTTTTTCCGGTAAATCCCACATTTTCAAAGTAATGAGAAGATTGCATACCCATCTGCAATAAAGCTGATATGTTTGAGTTAATAAATGGATAGTTAATTGAGACCGATCCTTGGTGAATGTATGGCTCGTGCAAAGATGAATAACCGAGTTTTAGAAGCACATTTGCATATAAATTAGAGCAGAAATGAAAACATCTGATCATCGAGCAGCGCTGATATATTGCTTATTTAACTCTGGGAACGACGTATTTAAAATATACCCTTTTCAATAAGATTGCTCTCGTATTTTCTGATTGCCTTGATTTTAGATAATTAGTGGGCAACAGTTTCCAAAGCCAAAGAGTTCAAAGAAAAAAGACGTGAGTATCATCTTAATTTTTACTAATACTGCTGCTGCTACTATTGTTACTACTACTACTGCTATTAATACTACTACTAATATTGTCACTACTGCTAATGCTACCAGCACCACCACTACTACTGCTATTGCTATTATTACTAATACAACTTCTACTGCTTCTACTACTATTACTAAACTGTTTCTTCTTCTTCTTCATTATCTCCTCCGCCTTCTCCTTATCCCTCTTTAATTTACAAGTTAAAAAGTAATATCTTTCACCCTTGGTTAGTTTCTTCATTGCTTAATTTCCCAACTTGTATACAAGACTTTTCTGTAACTAGAGACAGTTAAGTCAATTGAGTGTTAAGAAATAGTTGTGCATTACAATGTCTAATTTTCAAAAGTTAACCCTTGGAGTCAATATCTTTACTTTTAAATATTATACCAGTTTTTTTAACCGGTTACTTATCCTAACATTGCAGACAAGTATGTCTCGTTAAAACAACTGCCCTGTATAGTTCCTAAATCATACTTGGGTAATGAATTAATGCCCACAAGGCTACAGTGAGTATAACAACAGCATGTTAACGGATAAAGAAACTGCAAGCTTGTTAGCGTACCATGATTTGACCGTTAACGCAGGCTTCTTTGAATCAAGATAGGGAGTACCTTACACGGGGTACACTAGGCTGACCTCGTATAACCCGTTTTTCCTAATGTCTTCATCGTAATGAAGTTGCCTCCCCGCATTGTAATGTATGTTTTTTTTAATGTATTTTCTTCCCCGATAGTGATGGCGAGGGCGTGTCCAATGCGCGATGCGGAGCGACAACTACTTATTGGACGGTTATAAGGACAAGGTGTAGCATATATTCCGTGACTATGGCTAAAGAAGCAAGCAGAAGTATCTCTCCAGTTTGCCGGCTGAAATTTTGATACTTCGACTGGTAACTGTTTTGAAGGAAGAGAAATACTAATGTGGCTTGTATACAAGAGACCAGATAGAAAAAGGGAGTGCTTTCTTAAACATAAAAAATATATCAATTCCTCGTGAGCTTTCCTAGGCCGATAATCACTAATAGTTAGCCAACTCCAAAACATATTTTTGTAATTACATATACCCAGTCGATTTCTATTGAGAAAAAATGTAGAAATACCTTATGATGTTGTAAAAGATTTATGATTTTGACCACACGGAAACGATTGAAAGCTTAAAACTGAGAAAAGAACTTAAAACTTCCCATTTAGGAACATGTTTGACGATATGCTAGAAATAATAGCAGAACTATGGATACAAGAGCTGTGTGAGAAACGACGAGGGAAAGAAGCTGCTCAAATGCTGCAGCATCCTCAAATTTGCTCTGACTAACACACCCTTTACCAAGAAAGGTGAACAAGTTATAAACTGCAAGGTAATACCAGGAAAACCAGTCACCACGCAAAACTAGTAGATAAGCAAGAAAATGAAATTTTCAGATATTCCTCGTAAGAAAAAAAGGCAACACCCGAGAACTTGAAAGATATATAAAATCAAATCCACGAAACCCTTCAGTAATACCAACAGGAAATGCATGGCAAGTGATGTTGGAAAAGAACTTGTTAGCATTAACCGAGGTGGCAAGAGAAACATATGGAAAGTTCAAAGGAGATAAGAGACAAAAAAGAAACATGGTAGTGGAATGCAGAAGCTCAGGCCAGCCTAAAGTAAAAGGAAGCAAAAGTCAAAACACGACAGGAAAACACCCGCGAACAAATAGTTAACAGGGTTAAAAAATGATGCAAACAAACCGATGAATGAGGTTTGGAAGGAGTAGTACGATCAACGTAAAATACAAGTAAGCGGGGTAAACACTTCCAGAATTCCAAAGCAAAGGGTAAAAACTCAAAATTATATTAAGACAGTTTAACAATGAAAGACAATGGTTGTAATATCTTTTTAGAGGATAAAAAGATTCAAAAACGAAAGAGGGAAAATTTCAAGCAGTTGTTTAATGCTGAAAACGACAGAGATCCACTAGATGGAATAGAAGCAAGTGGAAAGCCAGTAGGCAATGTTTAACTTTGAGAAATAAAACACCCGTAAAGAGAGTTATGAAGGGAAAAGCCATGGGACACCCCGGATTGAGAATCTACCGAATGATTTCCCTAGAAGAAACCTGGATAGAGTGGATGATGAAGTTGGTAAATATCATCTGGGGGGAAGATTCGATACCACAGATGTGCTGTGGATTCAGACGTGAAAGCACCACAATGATTGATGTCTTGGTAGTAAGGCAGCTGCGAGAGAAACACCCCAGAAAAAGAAATAAAGAAGTCTTTTACCCGTTTGTATTGGTTTTTGTACCTTTTGCACCTGTCTTTCACTTCAGTGATATGGTATATACGCTGAGGATATAGTTTCTAAATGATCTGTAAAGAAAGTAACTCCAAAACCATAGGCACTTGTTTGAACCCATTCGTTGTATACATATTCTTCATTTGTCTGCAATTACAAATAATTCCAATCTATATTATTTTTAAACTTCCTTTTTGGTTTTAGAAATATTACATTTTTAACATTTTCATTATTCGCAGGTAATTGATCCGTACGTATTACTTGAAGTATTTGGCATTCCGCAAGATCGCAAAGAAAAGCCGTTTACGACGAAAACAGTGTCCAATAATGGTATGTGAATCCAATATCTTGCAAATGTATAACTTAGTATGAAACTTTAAAAGAAATTTACTTGGCTATTCCCCTTTTTCTAGGTCCCCATGCCTTCGTAAACAAAACATATAAAGGGAAGCAAAATGTTTTTTTAAATAACCGTTCTGTTTTTCTACTGAACGATAGGAACGTGTTGACATATTAAGGCTGAGGAAAGAACTTAAGCTGTCATCCAGTTTTCGATGCCAAGCTTATTGCTGCATTTTGCTTATTGTTTAACTGTGAAGTTGTTATAATATTCTCATGAATGAGTTTCATACTAGTTTGAAGCTATATTTCGTGCAGGTTCAGTTTGTCTCGTATTTTTTCTGTGTTTGAGCCAGAAATGGTTTTTGTTGAAAGGCAACCCTTACTTATGGGTGATATTTAAAACATACGTTAAGGTATCTGTTATAATTGTCAACTTTTTAAAAGAGTTTTCTTTTTTCTTTTTATGAAGGTTTTAATCCAGTGTGGAACTCAATTTTTCAATTCCCGCTATCAATGCCAGAGCTTGCAATTTTGCGCTTCTCAGTTTTTGATGCCGATCTGTACGGCTCGGATGATTTCGTGGGTCAGTATTCGCTACCATTTACATCCGCTCGACATGGTAAGTTAGAATCATGATCCTCTGTTTTTGCTGGACCCTACATTATCTAACGCTAGTATATTGCTAATTTTTCCTAAAACTGCTGAGTGTATGAATCAGGGTGTCAAGAAAATCACTGGCTTCGATGACTTGCTTGAGATCTTAAATATTCCCAATTTCTAGTTTACAAAAAACTATTGGAAAAAATGCCTATTTAACTAATTAGTGATAATTTTAGTTCTTGCAGAGTTTATCGTTAGTATTTGAATAGGTTTTCCTGGTTGATAGCTGGCAAATAGCTTTTCGTATTTCTCCTCCAGAATCTGAAGCTCTATGAATCAATATGCAATGAGGCTGTTCTTATCATCAATGATCCGTTTGACGGCAGCCACGTGGAGTACACGGTTTGTATCCGCAACATGCAAAAAACTCAATTTTCGAAATATGTTGCTGCAGCTGTTGTGAGCGCTTGGTGTAGACCTATTTATTACCAGATTTCAATCTTGGATGCTCTATTAGCATGTTTATGCGTGTTTGTCTCACAAAAGCAACCGATTGTTTAATATTCAACATGTGCTTTCGCCCATCAGCGCACACTTATTCATAACCTATTACTATACAATATCATAAAGGCATAATATTTCCCAATGCATTTTGATTGCTACCAATCATGTGAGAAAGCAAAGATTAAAATAAGTCTTCTAATTTCAGGAATATTAAGCATTTTGGGTCATAAGCAAATTAAACTGGACTGCGTTTAATAACTTTTGTTTTCAAACGTCAAAGGTTTTTCAACTGATTTGTGTATTTTTGGGTGCGCTGAATTAAAAAATACTAAGCATTTTATTTGGTCAGATCAAGTTTTTGAGACATGATTAGTGCACATTTTGACCCTTAAATAGTGCTCAGTTCAAGAAAAACAGCGCTGTAGCTACCCCAATCTTTCAATCATATAAAAAACGAAACAGTAGCAGGCTCAATCTAAGACCGAAACTGCCACCGTCTTTAACTTTAGGAAACTAAAACTGAAACCTTTCCTTTTTACACCTGGAAGATCATTTATTGTTTAGCACAGCTGAACCCCTGTTAATGTGTCTTGAAATCGCAAGGTACAGATGTAGTGTTTCTATTTAGTATTTTAGATCAAAAGATAATGGATCGCAAATGTGCAAATCATCCTGACAGGAACTGTTATATATACGATAATGTCATTCTTCCTGTTCGCCTTGCAAAAATAACTAATTTTGTGAAGAATGCTTATCATGCGTACTTTGGAGTTAAGCTTGGAGACCGGGACAAGATTATGTGACAGATAACTATTTTTGAATGACTAACTTTAAGGAATCATTTGCAAGAACAAGCATTGTGCTCAGTATCCTGATGTTCCGTCTGCCATAAGACCAGTCTTTCATTGTCCAGACCTACCCCTTTCCAGGACAGATGTTGCAATGGAATCCAGGTCTGAATCGAAATATGATAGCACATATGACAAAACAGAGGGTAAAAAATACATGCCAGAAGATGACCGGCTAGTGCCTCTAACATGTAGATCTATGATCTCTATTACCTGACACAAGACTTAAACCCCGCAAAAGAATCGGCACAGCTTCTGGGTTCTCGTCTTTTTGAGAACAATTTACTTGCACCTGGAACAACATTCTACTGATATCAAGAACGTGAAAGAGATAGTTTTCACATTCCAGAGAGACTCGTCATTGTTTTACAGCTGCAACATTACTGATTTCATGAAATCAATGGGGATGGACTATGTTGCTACGGAATGGAGACTTCATCGACGCGTTCAGCAGCACAAATCTCAAGGCAGTTCTTCTTTTTAATGGAAATAAATACTCTTAGATTCTAACTGGCCATTTTGTGCAAATGAAAGAAACCCATGACAACATGGATCAGTTGCTGCCTGCTCTGAACTACTATGACCACGGTTGGTTGATCTGTGGAGATCTCTAGGTTGTTGAATTGGTTTTATAACTACAGGGTGGGTACACAAAGCATTCATGCTTTCCGTAAATCAGTACAATTTTTGGATTTTGCATAGCAAGAATCAGCTATCACATGCTTGAGCTTTAAAACGTCGCAGGCGAATGTTATTGATTGCTTACCAAAGTAAATCCTGCAGATTTTTTAAATTTAGGCACATGAGGTATACCCAATATACTTTACAAAAGACAAAGGTAACTATTTTAGTACTTTAGTAATGTTTTTCTTTAAATCTCTCCGAAAAATGCTCAGCAGATTTGTGGAGAAAAGTAGAGGAAACATGACATAAGAGTATTTCTCAAATGTATTACAGTACACACAATGCAGTATACTGGAATACTTGCTGTGGTGTGGCACCATTGGTGAAAGAAAGTCCAAGTATTAAACTCCAGTAAGAAGTAACTTAGCACACGACTCAATCGATACTCAGGCATTGTGTCAGCCTTACAGCAACAATTTTCTTAGTTGAAGCGACCAATGATAGTCGCATAGTATTCTTTTAGATGTGGCGCGTTTGCTACATTTAAACAAGCAAATTTTCGACGGCATAAACACTCATTCCTTGTTGCAGTTTAACATTCTTCTAGACTTCGATAAGTGCGAACTGCCATTTCTTTTCGTCTAGTGCCAGATGTTTTATCTATTAACCCATCGTGCTGCCTCATATTGGCTTCAATCGGGTAAGGGTAGTATCATTTGCAATGATAACAATGTTACTTTTAACAATGGTTGAGTTTGTTTATGAAAAGAAGAAATATTCTTAAGATGGAACACCAGAATGTGAGCATTTTCATCGCCACGCCACAAAACAATATTTGTAATAAAGTATCCTTTGTGTAAATAAGATTTGATTTAAACGTAAAGAATTACACAGAAATAGCAATTTTAATCGCTTTGATGGATATGATGTTATTGATTTGTATACTACTTTTATTATACGGCAACGTTGAATAATTTTTACTTCCCCAAAACAGGGTATCGTCATGTGTCTCTTCTTTCCAAAGACGGTGAGCCTATACCGAATTCATCTATATTCATCCATATACGAACAAGAAAGAACAACAAATAGATTTCAGTTCAGCTGTGTAAGGAAATGATTACAGCGTTACGTGATTCACGCTGTTACTTCGTCCTGACAGTTCAAGCAAAGTGAAGACCAAGCTGCTGGATGCTGTATGATATCGAATTTATGCCGTACCCCTTTTTAGAGATTGACATAGGAAGAAGTTCTCTGGTACGTTTCAAGATAAGTACTGTACTCTAGGTCAAACATAGTCTTATACAACATAATAGGTGTGTCTCAAAGGTTCATTAGTTGTCACTACAAGCAATCGATCTTTCAATAATGGACTTAGTAACTGGAAAATGCTTTCAGTGCCAAATTTTCTTAGTTTTATTCCTAGAAGATTCATAGTGGGATGGCTAATGGTATTCTACGTCAGTTCATTGGAAGTCCCATCAGAACTTGTAGGATGTAATTTCAACAAATTACTGTTTTAAGGTCTTGGTTCGTGATCTTTCAAGCCAGATCTGCTGCTATGTTTTCAAGATCTAAGTATATAGCCCGCATCATTCATGAAGGTAAATTTGGCATGCGAGCAAGCTTCAAGATTCAAAATGTGTTGAAAAAGAACAATAGGAACACGAGTACCTTAATATGTAAGGTGGTAAATATTTGATTTTCTACAACATATATCCTGTATATTATCAATAGACTTGAAGAATTTTTAATTCAGATCTGTTTTGTTTAATTATCACTAATATTCAGCATCATAAATAACAAAGGGCTATAAATATTATATATATATATATATAATACAGGGCATTTAAATGAAAAAATAATAATAAAAGGCGTTTTTATATACAAATAAAGAAAGATAGTAAGTGGCATTTCTATCATGTGTTATGGAAGTGTATAAAATTTAGAGAATTTGAAAATAGTAAAATAACGAAATGTCTTTATTGAGTCAGTATCGCAATTCCTGGAATGGACTTGATTTTGTCCTTTGCTGAGTAGGGGCACATATTAAAAGAAAGTGGACGAAAGGATGGAAGATGGTAATGCGTGTACCTCAGGGGTTGGATTTCAAAGCTGACAAAAGTATCCTCAGAATTTCATTAAGCCTTGGCAGTAAAGGGCAGTAAGGTGATAATCAGATTACCATGCAAGTGGCTTCGGTAAACAGTGACATCATCCCAGAAAGTGCTGCACCCATTTTTGCTCCTGTTTAAATTGGTAACTGTTCAGATGGTATGTATTTTAAAGATAGAATGAATGTAGGATGAGAACAATACGTAAATAAATAAAAGGAAGAAACAAAGTCAGTAATAGATAACTTGCCATATTCAGATGACTTGAAAATCAAGAACTCTCGTTAATAAAGATTGACCTGACTTGCCATGCTTGTTTGACAGTGATCACAAAAATATGAATAAGAATTGACAAAGTGTTCTATGTTTTGGCATTTAAGACATTTTGAACATAAAGGCGTTATACTATTACCTACCGTCTTGTTTCCATATAGAATCAAAGTTGCAGCCATTTAGAAAATAATTATGTGCAGTATGTTTAAAGTTATTTGATAATTCCACCGCATGAGATATGACATTGCTAAGAAAAAGAGGATAATTACTACCTAACCAAATTTTTTATTTGTTTGAGAAATTGTCCTCTATTGGCCCCCGATACGCAATGATTTGCTTCTCGTGTCGTCCATCTAGTGCTTTTAATAAAAGGCATGACATGTGCTTTTGGGTAATAATCTCTTCCATGTGTGATGCTGGTGGCGTTGATGATGATGATGATCAGTTTTTAAGACATCAGATTAATAGCATATGTGATTAGAAGTGTTCTCTTCTTCCTTCATTTCGAATTGGTCGTCATTACCAAGACCTTGATCAAAGAATTCATCAAAACGAACACTTGTTCACAAAGCCCATTTATTTTAAAACGACGCCAGGAAAACAACAGAAATAGTCGTAAACATCAATTATTCTTAAGTCAGGTGGATGGTCACTTGTGTAATTAGCAATACTAGATTCCTAATCAAATTTAAAATATATATCTTGGATAAATAAAATGGCTAATAATCACTTGGATCTGACTGTACCAATTTTCGTGAATTCCAAGCATTATACTGTGGGGGGTTATTGAAAAAAAGTAGGTAACAGACAATTAAAATATATGAGCAGATAGTATAATTTTCCATATACAGGTTAATTATTGTAGGTAAAAAGTGCTTAAATTCTATCTTTAACCGCGAGCAAGTATTGCCGTGCATCTACATCTTTGTATTTTCCTTGTTCTTATTCTTGGACGATTTATCTTTTCGTTAAAGTCACTTCTACCCATAAAGTACTTTACAGACACTTCTTTGTTCAGTAATGTTCAGTTATTTTCATAAACAACTTGTAGACAACTTGATCACATCTACATCTCTACTAGTCTGAGTGAAACCATAGAATTTGAAGTTGTGTTCAAATATTACAGTAAACATGCAGCAATGCAAATAAAAATTGAATTTTGAAAAAAATGTTGCACACTGAGTTGATTTGCACATCATTTATGCATTTCTTTCTAAAAATTGATCTTTCTTGACACTTTTGCATGCACAAATAAATAATTAGGCTTGTGCTTACAGACTGAAGGTTTTTAAGTCTTGTTTATTCATAAGTTGACTTAGAATTTTCACAGTAAGAATTTAGACTTTGTATACAAGATAAATTTGAAATCAATCTTAAGTCATGGGTCTCACGAGGCAATCGTAAAAGGAGAAAATTAATTGATTCCAGTAGAAATGTGGAAAAAAAATAGAAAACATATTCGTACCAGTTATTAACAGATATTTTTTAATACGCAATAACTTTACAATAACACATAAATGATGGTCATAGTCATGGAAAGTTTTGAATAATGCCTTGTATGGAAACAGAAAATTTATCATTACAACGAGGCTCATTGCATCATTTTGCTCTCAGTATACCTGTAACGTGTGTGCTTTTTTTCGGAGTTTTAAAATATTTTTTGTGATGTTTATGTTTAGAAAATTAAAACTAGCCTCCATTTTTATAATATGATAAATAACTTTTTTCCTTTACCCGCTCACTGCCATACATAAAATTTGCCATAGTATATTCAAAGTGCTCAATTTCAATTCTTGCACCTTACACCAATACCCTCCTTGACACTGGTAGTATTTCTGTTCGAATTTTGAAGTAAAACAATAGTTTTATTAAAATTGAAATATTGCCCAATATATGACATTTTTGTTTCTGCACTTGAATAGTTGTATAAATATATTTGTAATATATGTACAAAAATATACAATGCCAAACCATATCTTCAAAACCATATATATATATACACGTATATTGTACTTGGTGAATAAAAATGGGCATGAGCAATAGAGATTCGTGTAAAGTACGACCGGTATTCTGGTATTTTGACGAGGTTTGTCATGCGAATTGAATTTCTTATTGTATCATTTATGTATGTAGACATATACAGTAGCTTGTTACTTTTATGTCATTCCAGTTACCATTCGATTTATGGAACATCTTAATCTAATAATTTCTTATTAGAATTGATTGATTTCAGTCTAATATATATATATCAATGCTGTTGATTTAGTTCCTTATTTGATTAAATATTGTGATACCTGTATCACATGTATGAATGGTTGCAAGAGACGCAAGTTGCAGAGGCAAACACATTTTGGGCGAAGTTTCACATACAATTTTATTAGGTTTAATATTTGGATACAGTATGAGCAAGCCTAATTTCTTGTATTATTAATGAAAATTTTTAGGCCAAGCGCCTCCTTTTAGTGGATTCTAGAGAGGTAATAAAATCTGGCGAGGATGATATACTTTAAAAGCAAAAAGGTTAACCAAAAAGGTAAACCACAAGGTTTTTCAGCTGGAATTATTAATTTTTATTTACTTACAGTTTTACCATAAAATTATACAATAACATTTACATAACTATATGGTTTTGGTTTTTTCTAAACTGTCTTAATACAAACCACAGCTTGGTGAGTTCCTGATCATCTTGCATCTAATGTAACCTCAAAGAAAATCTGATAAATGGATTCTCAAACTTAATATTGGTGCCTGTTAAAAGAAGATACATTAGACAAATATTTGTTGAATGTCAACAACCCATCACAGTTTATCACTTGTTTTGGTTTCTAACTTCTCGATGACCGGAACAACGTTATAAAAAACAAGATAATTCTCAGCATATTCACTATGAAAACATCGGTATTTTCTCTTTGATATCCTTTTCCAGAATACCAATTAAATATCAAGACAAACAAATTACTATCCAAGCTCTGGTGTTCTTCCTCTCACAATGCATTCTGATGACAAAACATGGCCTTTAAAGTTCTGATTGATTTATTCTGGGCATTCAATAGCAGCAAACAGACCAATCTGCTTGCTGCTATTGAATACTCAATCTTTTTTAACATTATGGGATCATAATGTCACCCTTTGAAGGTGTTGTAATTTGCTTTTTTACTTTTTGAACCAAGGATTCTAACTTGTTTATCATTTGTTTATCATCTCATACCACTGAACGAAATCTGAATAAAACTGACAGTGCAGGGCATGCTGAAGAGAATACAACAAAACTTCATTGGTTTGGACACTTCATACAAAGAACGTCTGACAGCAGAACAGATGTTCTTAACATGTAATTGGAGATAACTGAGAAAAAGAGCTTAACTCCAGGTTTAACATGGAGAGAAATCGACATAAGAAAAAATGATACCCTAAAGTGAACTTGTCTTCGTGTTAGCAACCTGTACAATAGTACCCTGGGGTGGGTATTAACTTTCTTGTTGCTAAGAACTCCATTGAGGTCTTTACATCTGTTCCATTACTTTTCTATTCCCCTCGCTACCTCTTTTCCGCGTTTCCTTCTTACCAAATTATTGTTCCTGTCTTCTTAGTGCTGGAAGTCGTCGGCATTTCTGCAAGATGGCCTCCGTCATATTTCTTCATCCTTATCTTTTCCTCATTGTCAAATGGCGAGACGTGTTCCAGTTTTGATCTACTAACTTTCAATACAGCATCCTCCGATAATCCTCAAGAGTCCTCCTGTCGTTCCTCTAACTTATCTTCAGACTCACTAGAAATCACTGAGTTATCAGCAAAAAGTATCGCCTTTAGCCAGATACTTTTTGCCTTTTTTCTTCTCCGTGACATTGCCAAAGATCAGGTTTAACAGGAATGGAATGATCACTGAAACATGGTTTACTACCACATCTATCTTCATGGCCTCCTCCTCTCTAGCTGTGGTGACCACAGTTGTGTTGCAGTCCTGACACACATTGCGGGTGATTCTGACATATTTTCAGGTAACCATTTTCTATAAAGTAAGTATCAGTTTAAATCATCGGCTTCTTTGTACAAGGTCTTTTTCTGGTGCTCTCCCATCTTTTGATGGAGTATTCAGAGACAAAAAGATGGGCTGTGTAGTTGATTTCTTTTCTAGAAACTATGTTCTATTTTGCTGATGGTTGTCAATTGTCCTAACCTGACCGTTGTCATTCTCGTCCAGAGTTTCAGGGATTGACTAAGCAGTTTAATACCTCTGCAGTGAGAACAGTTTAGAATATCTTCTTTTTTCTTGTACATAGTTGCTATTTGGCTCTTCTCCCACTCCAATGATACTTCGTTTGCTTTTATTTCCTGCAGCACTGCTATCATTCAGGATATACGGACCCTTCCTAGGCCCATTACAATCTTTATTGGGAGTTCATCTGGTTCGGTGGGCATTTTATTCTTTATCCTGTCCAATTGCTTTTCTAATTCCTCTTCCGTTATGAGCCTAATAGAGCCCTCTACCCGTTCTTCTTTTTTCGAGCTCTTTTCTTTTGTTCCTGGTGTTTAGCAGCTTGTTGAAGTACTCACTCCATCTCTTGTTTTGTCTTTATCCTCGCACTGGATCTTACCCCCGTCATCTCTTACAAATGACGTCCTATTAATATCTTGAGCTTTTCTTTTTTAACTTGGCTTGCTTTCAGGGATTTGTAGTTTTATTCCTCTTGAGAGCACCTATAAACGTCCTTTTCTCTTTTACTGGCTTCTGAACCTCTTGATTTCAGAACCCTGTCTCCTTTTCCAGGTATCTCTCCACAGTTATCTAGCCGAGTTTCTCTTTTGCTAACTCTATAGCCTTGCCATATGTGTTTGACCATATTCACTTTGTTTATCCCACACCCTCGATGTTTTCCTAGACCTTTTCTATAAACTTCCGACCTTGGTGTTCTCTAAGGTTTCACCATTTGGCTCTAGGTGTGCTCTTTTTTCTCTCTGCTCCTTCCTTCCTACCGAAGGTCGGCATCTAGGTACCTATACCGAGATGCTATATTCTCCCCAGGCACCACCTTACAGTTTTCTATCCTTCGAAGATGGTCTCTTGTGCAAAATAATCTATCATTGAGCTGTTTTCTTCACTCATGAATTATATCATGTGTTACTTCTTCTTTTAAAGGGAAGTGTTGACTCGTGCTAAAATATGACTGGACCATCTCTAAGACACGCTCTCCTTCCTCCTTCATCCTTCCTTCTTCCTCCTTCATTTTGTTCATTATGCCTTTAAACTCTAGGCATAACTCTTCCGACATGCCTGTTTATATCTCTTGCTTAAAAGTATTAATAGACTATTTGACGCTTCCAATAATGAGCTTGCCTTTATGTCCAGACTTTGAAGTGATTCTCAGTGAATCGTAGTATTTTAAACACACAATTTTGCCAAATTGATAAAACAAATAGCAAATGACACTATCAGTATAATTAGGCGGGCTCTGAAATCGATAGCATTTAAGGGGGATAACATTTGGATCAAAAAAAGTAAAAACCTGATGTTCTACATAACAATGCGATGCGATGATGGTACCAAAATCAATGAGCAAGTTCGTATACCTGTTGAAAACATTTTCTAACCTCGCATAGAGAAACTAAAAGTCCGTCTACCGACACAACAGACTTGCCATCGTCCACCATTCAAGTAGCTTGATATTGGATAAACGTAGAAAAGACATCATGAAACTACTCAAATCAGAGGGACTTAATATCACTATGTAATTAAAGATCATCACAGATTTCTTAAACTCAACATTTGACCTAAGCACCAAAAATTTCTGTCTATTCAGAAAACCTAGAGGCAAGCCATTATGTACCAATACCAATTCAAACGATCGCCGCTCAGTAATCAATCAACTCCAGAAAATGGTCCCCAAAAGGATTTCCACCTCTCTTGCGACATCACTAAATCCAGACAGAGCTTTTTCATAAAGGTAAAAGCTCCTGTCATTGAGCGGTTTTGACGCAAACTTCACAACCAAACATTTCAAGAAATTCAACACAGTTCTGCAAGATCACGAAACATCAGCAAGAATCATCAGTCAACAAGTAGAGAAGGCATTCGAAAGACCTTCCTAAAACTTGTCAGAAAGCAGTTGCCGAAACGACGCAGCCTTATCACTGGGCTGCGAAGTCAAGTATGTGATAACTGATTCTGTAATGGGTATATATGGGTATAATGGGGAAATAGTCCAAGTGGGACTGCAGAAAGTGCATTTTAAATGAAATACGAGCTCCTAATGTTTGAAAGTTTTTAAGGAGCTCGTCGACTTCCTTCTTATATTCTACATTCCACTTGTTTCCAAGGAAGGTTGTAATTACTGATTTAAACGACAGCCAAGCAGACAGCTCAGTTGGACTCCCGTATCTGAAAAATCTTAACCTTAAGCTTTTCAAAGCTTATCTAAGGCATCTTCTGCTGAAGGAAAGTAAATCCTTCCCTGTCTATTGAGTCTCTCTGGATTGTGAAGAACTGCCTAAATTTTACTTCACATTCTCGATACCAGTAGAATGTTGTTGCAGGTGCCAACAAATTCAAGTTCTCAAGAAAAACAACAACCCAGAAGCTGTGCCGATTCCTTTGAGAGGTCAACTTGCATCTGGCATAGAAAACCTTAGGATACGCTCTTTTTTCTATTCTCGCAAATGTTTGGACAAATATTTTGACCAAGCCAGGCAACAAAGAGGTAGACATTTCTTCATTGACCTAGAGGAGATTGTGACTGCACCTGAAATTCTAAAATTGAAAGCATTCATAAAGCACAATATTATTATAGAATTTAATTCTTGTGTGATTGTTTGTAACAAGAATTTTACGAATTCTGTAGATCCCAATGAACGAAGTGAAATCACTGAGAAGATTAGTCTTAAAGACTGTCAAGACACCTGGTGACCTAATGATATCTAAAGCCTATTTTGCAGGATTCCCTTTTCATAAATATGCTCATAGTACTAATATAGAAAAGATATGAATGATGAAGATGGTAACGATGTGTTTGTTACCTGAGTTACTAGATAAGTTGAATAAAGGTGGACTGAGCTTGTCGACAATGTCTACGTCTTTTTTGTATATAATGCCTACCATTTTGATGAAAATATTAAAGTGAGTCTATCCTTTCATTTTGTTGAATTGTTATCCTTTGTAGATGCACCTTGAGCTAGTATTAATTTGTGAATGTATTACATAGCTAACATCCTATTGAAATCTATGTCTTCAATATTAACTGACAAAGAAAAGGCGTTGGGTTGCCCCGGGAGACATGAAAACTCTACACAATGATAGCTCTCCAACTAGCGACAGAGCTAGACAAAGTTGCAATAGACATAGTGTGTTAGTATGCAGATAATTTGTATGTATTATTTTTGTGTTACATAAACATTTTATAACATTATGACAGTAAATTTCAGTGGCAGCCTAAGATTTGATATGTTAAGAGAAAGCAACCAATATTGTTACAAAAAACATTGATCCCAGCAAGCAATGTAGGCTCTGCAATGACTGGGGTGAACCAAGAAACAGTTTCATCTACCTGGTCACAGCTCAACAACTACGTATGACCAGCAGGTTATGGCTTAAGGTTACAACTGTAAATATCACAAGCCACAATGCACTTATGTGTGATAACGGGAAGATATATGTCTCTAACTGTACATCAGTGTTTATATTACTTAAAAATTCATATTAATTGAACAGATATCACTATATTTTAGAGGAAAAAATTCCTAGCTTTTCAGTCTTTGAGATACCAGGGTCATCTGGAAGCATTGTTTTTAAGACTGTCGGAAAAGAGTCAAATTTAAAGAACTTAACATTGACACACAGCTATTGTGAAATATAGAGACCACCGTAATCTCTGTGCTTGTAGTTTCTCTTGACCTTGTAAATAAAAAGGTGAAGTGTTGGTTGTCTGAATTCTTAGGTGAAATATTGGTAAAAATTATTGAGATAATACTTGGAGCAGCCTATTTTTTATGCAGATAACTGTCAGTCGAAATTTAGCTATATATAGTTCAATGTATATTGGTAAGATGATACTATCCATCTAATCTTTCGGAATGGTTTCCTCAGTTTATAATCGAACTTTACAAGTTATTCGATTCCCTCGTTTCCTAAAGCCATAAACATTTCATTAGTCACTTCTGATGGACTCTCCGCTTTTCCATTTTTCATTTTTTTCAATGCTTCTTCAACTTCTTCTACACTGAGCCTTCCTTCTGGGTCCTAGACCATCACCTACTCCTCAAGTTCCTCCCTCTCGTTTTCAGTATTCATAAGTCCATTAAAATACTCCTTCCACCTCTTTTTTATACCATCTCCTCCTGCCAGAATCTTTCCATCGCCATCCTGAACCACAGTNTATAATCGAACTTTACAAGTTATTCGATTCCCTCGTTTCCTAAAGCCATAAACATTTCATTAGTCACTTCTGATGGACTCTCCGCTTTTCCATTTTTCATTTTTTTCAATGCTTCTTCAACTTCTTCTACACTGAGCCTTCCTTCTGGGTCCTAGACCATCACCTACTCCTCAAGTTCCTCCCTCTCGTTTTCAGTATTCATAAGTCCATTAAAATACTCCTTCCACCTCTTTTTTATACCATCTCCTCCTGCCAGAATCTTTCCATCGCCATCCTGAACCACAGTTATGTCCCCTGCATCAGATTTAGCTCAGTTTCTTGCCTTCGAAATTTTAAAAATCTTTTTCTGTCACTCTCTTGTCTCCAAGTCCTTGTACCATTTCTCGCTACTCTGTGCATTTGCTTTTTCAACTGCTCTCTTTGCCTCCCTTTTCAATGACTTGTATTCTTCTATTGCTTCTGCACTTCTTACTCTTTTCATCTGCTTTTTCTTCACAATCGTTTGGACTTCTTCTGCCCACCACCATGTTTCCCTGTTTATTTGCTTTCAAGGCTTCTGTCTCCCACAAACTCGAACAGACTCTTCTACAAGAATATTTTTCACAGTATTCCATTCATCTTCAACTGTTACATCTGCTTTACTTCAATTCATTCTCTCATTTACTTTTCCTTTAAATTCGGCTGCTTGCAAGGGATTTTTCAACCTTCAAATTTGGATCTTTCCTATCCTCCTTTCCATTTGCTTCTTCTTCTGCTTGATCTGCGCATTCATTAACAGGAGTCTGTGTTGTACCACCACCGGTTCACTAGGAATCACTTTACAGCCCATTACAATGCCTTTATTTCCTCGCCTAGTCATCAAATAGTCAATTTAGCTCTTATTTCCCTCGCTACTGTATGTTATCAGATGTTCTTTCCTCTTTTCAAATCATGTGTTGACAACCATGAAGTCTAGCGCCTCAGTTGCCTCTAAGATACGTCTTCCCTCCTCGTTCCGTCTCCCGTAACCGAATATTCCTTGGTGCCTATCAAATCCCCTTCGATCTGTTCTCACATGTCCATTTAGGTCTGCACCGATGACTACTATCTCCTCTGTTGGTATCCCTCTAACCAGATCTTCCAGCTTCTCAAAGAATTGCTGTTTCTCCTCATATGTACATTCTACCTGTGGGTCATAACCACTTATGATATTCAGCATGCCCTTCGCCAAGACTACCTTTACACAGATGATTCTGTCATTTATTCTTCTAACTTCCAGCACACTCGCCTTCATCGACTCACTTAATACAATGCCAACTCCATTCCTACGGGTATCTTTTCCATAATAAAACAGCTTCTATCCTTCTCCAACCCCTCTGGCGCGATTTCCTTTCAACTTTCTCTTCTGTACACAGAGAACGTCTATTTTCCGTCTTCTCATCACATCTGCTTTCTCTCTTCCTTTCCCTGCCATACTGTCTACATTCCAACTGCCTATTCTGGTGGTACAACATTGCCCTTGTCTCTTTAATCGCAAACGGGCACTTTGCGACAGCCCTTGCTCTCTTCTCACAGCACTTGGGGGATGCTGTGCGTCGCTTACGGGAAACGCCCTAGCCATATTTCTATATTCGTTGATGTCGAGATTCATTATTGGGTATTTGCCACTGCTTTAACCCGGCTGGCAAGGCCTGACGACATCACTATTATAGGCGGTGCACCTAGCCTTTGGTGTTTCAACACCTACTTACAATGAAATGAGGGATTTTTAACCCATTCCTTGGTGAGCAATTTGGTGAGTGTAATAACACACTGTACCTAACGGGGAGCTCAACCTCCGATGACAAGATTCGGCTGTCGCACCCTAGCCAGAGCCTGGTTAGCCGGAATCCTCACGAAAACCGTTTCCAGGGCGCACCACGGGGAGGTGAGGTTGACTTGGTCACAGAGCGGGTCACAGACAGGCTACTTGAGTTCACCGTTCGCCCTGAGGCTAGTCTGCCCCCGCCATCCCAAATGGGATAGGACCAGCACCCTATGCCCCTTGCGACCCATACTTTTCATTTTAGATCTTCACACTCATTTCTTGTCAAATGACAATTAAAGAAAATGCACTGCTGTTGGTTGCATTACCATAAAAGTGGAGCGTAGACAGGAATTATAATTAATGAAATCGATAAACATTGAAACTTTCAAAAGTTAAATTGACTGTGCATAGCAAAATTTCTACAATTATGAAAATAATTTTATCAGTAACATTTTCCAGGTAACTAGTCAGAACATAATTGAAAGAATGGCAAATTGTACTAAAGCAGTCAGGTTAATATTTTGCCTTATAAGTTTCTGTTTCCTTCTTTAACTGTAAAATTTACATTTTTAAGGGATTTTTGATTAATGAACAGTGACTAATCTAGCATGGAGTGTCATTATGGAAGAAGTTGATGACACCACTGCCATAGACAAATGACCACTACTCTTCTGTATATGGAATGGCCGGTTGCATTTCGTTCTAACAAAGGAACATCTGGGAGCCTAAGTGACACTAAACTACTGCTCCATAGAAAGCTGTATAAACTCTGTCATACAGAACTCCTATATTCTCCTACTGGGCTATCAGACTGAAGCTATTCTGTTGGGAAATGTGCATAGACTAATAAAAAGTTTCTAGTTTCTACTCCATGTAAAACCCCTTCCAGCAGAGGTTTAATGAGATTCCACGCCAAGTCATTGTGTTTCTGCAAGATTTTCTAAATAGACATATTTACGGCTATAAATTCTCCTCTCCTTTAATAGTATAATTTTTTCTTGTCTTCATGAAGCCTGATTTCATTCACCAAGGATACATTGAGCTTGAGAAATCACCCATACATGGATTTGACCCACAACTTCTCAAACGTACGAGATCCTTCAGCTGGATTTCTTCTCTTCTTTGGAGTGGAAAATTGTTCTTTGACGTTTTTTAGGCCAAACTTAGAATAGAATTCTATGAGCCGACAGTTTCCACATATGTGAACACAGCAAGTTCTGTGGGATTCTTAAATTTTACTTGATTGATAGTGTAAGGGTGATTTAAGTTACAAAGAATTGACTGCATTAAGATCATTAAAAATATTCACCTTTGCTAGAACAAACCATACAAAACAAAATATAATGAAGAATTTGACAAAGGAATAATGTAGTTTCTACAAACACTTAAGCAGGCAATTTCAGATTCCTTCCGAAAAGGGAAGTTCTAATTACTTACTAATTACTGGTATATTTGCTTACATCAGCCTTTTAAAAGAGATTATTGTTAGTTAATTGCTTTTAATTATGTCATTTAGAAACAAGGTTTTATTTTCTACTCTCTATTGTAAAAACAATTGTTATTGTCAAAATCTTTTAATTATTTCTTTATTTCATCTTTTTATCTCTTTATTTATTAATGCATTGATGTATGAATATCCTCAGATTACAAAATTCCTTCACCTTATGTTAACCATTTCGCGAATTTGTGGGCTGTAACATTGTAACACAGCAATATAACTATTATCCACACCCATTCTGTGTAATATTAAAAACTAATACAACTTTTTTTACTGACAGATTCAGCCAATGAGAAGGGCTGTGAATATAATAATCCTCAAAGATTTTTTCACTATTCCTAACTTCTTTTCACGTATGCTTCTATCACTATTTAAAACAAAAAATAAAATTGTCTTCTTTATAGCGTTTTAGTTTTAATGGGAAGTGGCTTACAATCCAATAAAGTCACAATGAGTATTTCAAATTAGGTCAATTCACTAAAGAGAAAATGCAACATTGGCTTTTATTACTTCAAATGTTACAAAAACTATTTTGAATGTAAACTACAGTCTTTCGAACAATTTCATGCTAAATTATGCACATAGTTTCATTTTGTAACGTGATGTGGATGAAAAAAATAATACCTGTTTACATTCCTCTTTTCAAATAAGTCCTTTAGGATGGAAACTTCCTTGGATTGTAATTTAATGAGCTGTCTGAAGTTGAAATCTTTACCACTGTCTTTGCACATGAAGCTACATATTGTCATACAAATACAATATGTGCAATCAGGAATGTAGCGTGCTTTGTGGCTAAGATCAAGTGTAGAGCATTGGTATCTTCTTGGTCGGGTCTTCAGATATAGGGCCCTACCATGCAGGAAAGGTGGTCTCAAGATGCTTGACTACTGACTGTGGACAACAATGAAAGACCCACGATGCAAATAGGGTATGTAGACGTTCCTACTGGTTACAAATTTTAGCTTTGGCTATAAGTAATGGGTTGTGCATTTATGTGACCACGGACTACGACTTCCACTTAACGGTGATAATCAATCTAGGATTAACACAATGCTAATGTGGCTTAAGAAATGCTTCGTGGAAGAAATCAAACTGAGTGCCATACGATAAGAAGCTGATTCAGTGGACTTCAAGTGTTGTCCTTAAGAAACGATAAAGCAGCAATTTTATCTTTTAAGACTAAAATGAAAATCAAAGATCTCAGTGTAAAAAGCCTGGTAAATGGGGCAATGAAAAGTAAAATCTTCAATATTTTAAACCATCCTTACAAGAGAAATAGAGAAAACCTTTCCGTGTTATGAAAATACCTTTATCTTTGTTTTTTCAAATCCTTCATTTAACGTTTAGAAATTTTTTAGATCCACCAATCTGAAACCTCCAACACCAAAGATGAATGAGTACCATAGCTTTCCCTTCTTTTCTAAAATGAACCTTTAAATGTTCACTTAATGTTGATATAATCACACAGAAAAGGATCTTTGTTGGAATTGCACAGCAAGCAAAGGAAGGATTCTCGTTAGTTGTTTTTGGTTAGCAATATATTACTTGTTTAGGTCCAGAAATAAATTTCCACAGGGTTTTTTTCCTTGGCATTTTTCTGGCGTGAGATTTTACTAATAGGGGGGGGGTTAGTTTTTACAAGAAATCCATATGCACCTTGGAATGATTGGAAAGTAACGGTTATATGCCATAATCATCTTGCCCATCCACAAGAAAGAAAATGTCATGTTTCATCATCCATTCATTTCCTCCAGATGTTTCTAAGAAAAAAGTTCGGCTTTTGAAATCAAAGGTGACTAGAGTATTAGGAATGAAAGGTGATCATTATATTTTTTCTACAGACAAAGAAATAAAGTGTGCAGTTAAAAAAAACTTCCGAACTTTATGGACTTAGAGGAAGCCATAGATGTAAGAGCTTTATTATGTCTTGAGTCGTTTTTTCTGAGCTACGTTTCAAGAGATACTTCTCCCATCGTCAGGCTACTGAAATGACTAGGTACAGCTGCTTTTATACCTTGGTAATGAAGACCTATGTGTGGACAGGGATCGAGTTGCCTCAAAGAGTAGCGCCATACCTATATTGTGTTTGTTTCGTTGTGTTTCTTTCTTTAGTGCTGGAAGCCATATTTCTGGAAGGGTGTAGGATATATTGTTGATGTGTTTGGTGTGCTGTAGGGAATGGATTCTTTCTTTTATTTTTCTTGTTGTTGTGTTGATTTTCTTGTCTACAACCCTTTTATTTTTCCAGTCAAAGGTTTGATCCTGTGTCCAGCAGTGTTTGGCTATTTAATGATTCCTGGTGTCACCTTTCCGAACAGCTCTCTTGTGTTCTTTTTCCCTTTGACATAAGGAACGCTTTGATTCGCTAATGTAAGAGGCAGGACAGTCCTTACATCGTAGTCTGTAAGCTTCGTTGTTCCTCTCTTCAAGTGGGACTGGGTTCTTTTGCATTGACAGAATCTTCCTTAAGGTGGATGTAGTGAAGAAAGAGCATTGAATGTCGTGTTGTCGGAGAGTTCTTGGTGCTTACTGGTGTTCTTTACATAAGGAAGACGTATGCGTTTCAGAGGCTCCTTATTTTTATGATCAGGTCCTGTAGTTTTGTGTAAGACTTTCTAGACCTCCTTATCATGGTATTTATTGGATAAAAGAACGTTCTGAAGGTATCTCTTTTCTTTTCTGAGGTCATATGGGTTGGAAATCATGGTTCATGCTCTTCCAAACAGATTGTTTGTAAGAGAAAGAAGCAAAGTCAGGAACAATGCTTTCTTATATTCTATTCATGCCCTGCCTATATTAGTATGTCTTTTCCTACAGTATCTTAATGCAGTTTTATCAATTAACAACTGATCTTTTTTGCCACGTCTAAGACTTTTACACTCCTGTGTTCAGGCAAAATATTCTCTTTTTCCAAATAAGTAAACCTCTCTTCTAATATTAATCCTGTTTAAAATTTCCTTATTAGAGGAAAGCAAGTGAAAGCAGGATAGTTTTCCACTACATTACCATTTGCATGGTACTTTTGTCGTAGCACTGTAAAAGCATACGTCGCCCATGCAGGTAAATCATGTTTATACTCCAATATCTTATTCAGTTGATAAGCAATTCTCAAATGAAGGTAAGTAAGTGCGATGCTTCATCCGATAGCCTTGGACCCCACCCTTTCCTGGTACTTTCCGATTCAGGACATTGCTTTTTTACATTTTCAGCACTAATTCTTTGGTTTTGACAGAATGTAGTTGTACGAACAACATGGCGACGCGTGTTGACTCTTGAGGAGAAATACTTGAGAGGAAAGTCAAATCCTCACTAGTCTCTTACCATCTTCGTTTGTAATCTACAATATTATGAAAAGAAGAATCTTGAATGTCGGCACTTTAAATGTGAGAGGATGCAAGGACGAATTTAACAGAAACCTAGTGCTGAAAGACACCGAAAAGTACGAGCTCCAGATACTTGGTCTGACAGAAACAAATATCAAAGGCGAAGAGCAAGTCACAGACGTAAGCATCAATGGAAAGACCTTCAAATTCTTTGAAGGAGGAATTAAAGGAGATAGCAGTTTCTCGGGAGTAGGATGTGTTATAGACTCAGATCTTCAACCCAGTTTCAAGAGAATAAATGACAGAATCTGTCAAGCAACTACGTACACTAATAAACAAAAACTGTATAGGATAAATGTCATCGTAGCCTATGCACCTACCCTGCAAGTATCGGAAAAAGAACCAAGGAAAAGAGATGAGTTTTATCAACAAATCGATCGACTTCTTGCAGCAGAAAAGAACAGTAAGAACACTGTGTTTCTCTTAGGAGATTTCAATGCCAAAACTGGCTCTGGTTATAAGCTGTACAAAGAGAATATGGGAAAGTATGGGAAAGGAAAGTTGAACAGCAACGGAGAACACCTACTTAACACTCTACGAGATAATAATATGCTCATCTCGAACACGTGTTTTCCTCACAAGCTTGCACATCGAACAACCTGGACGTCACCCCAGAGAAATGGAGAATTCAAACACCATGATGGCACCATCAGGCGTAATCCCTACAGAAATCAAATTGACTACATTATAGTCAAGAACTCTCAGAAACGCCTCATCACGGACTCACGATCATATGGCGGTTTTGAAACCCAAACCGACCATAAACTTGTGAAGATGCAAATGAAGCTTGAGTGGTGGAAACTTCCACGAACGAAACCACAGAGCAAAGTTACAAATCGAAAGAATTTTCAGAGCCCAGAGATCTGTCAAAAATATCAAGAATCGGTGTTTGATAAAATCCAAGCAGTATCAACAAGTAACCCAAACCAGCAGTGGAAGGACATTGCATCGATCCTACACAAATCTACTGAGGAAACTATAGGTTTCAGGAAAAACAACATAAGACAACATGATGATCCAGCTGTTGCAGAGCTCAGCAAAAACCAGAAAAAATTGAAAAGTGATATTGAATCTTGTACATCGGCCACGCAGAGAAAGGAGTTAAAGAAAGAGAGAAATGCTGTACTGAATGAACTGAAGTGTAAACTCAGAATCCTGAATGAGAAAAGCCTTGATACAGAACTGAAGGAAGTTGAACAGAGGAAGTCAGATGCTAGTAAATACTATGAAGCGGCAAAAGTGATTCAACGAAAAACACCAAGGAAAGATCCGAAAATCATTGATGATGAAGGGATGATTGTGAGCACTGACAAAGAAAGATGCAAAATCATCACAGCTTTCTTCACTAAACTGTTTGTCAAGGAGGATGTTGACGAAATGAAAGCATACCCTCCGGTTGAGATGGAAACCCCTTTCACAGAGGAAGAGATCACGAAAGTAGTAAGGAAGCTGAAAAACAACAAGAGCCCGGGTCCTGATCACATATACGCAGAAATGATAAAATACAGTCCAACAATCGTCCACCGTAAAATTGCTGAAATACTTCAACAAACGTCAGCGGGACAGCAACACCCAGAAGTACTACGACAAGGCAATCTACGACCACTGCCAAAACCACCCAAAAAAGGTGAGAAAGTGAATGTAAGACCTGTTATTCTGCTCTCAACCCTGAGAAAAATCCTGTCAATGTGCATGATAAACAGATGTTGGGACAGACTTAAAACCTTCATACCACCTGAACAAGCAGCTTATCAACCTGGTAGATCCACCACTGAGCAAGTTTTTGCAATCAAAACACTAGCAGAAAAAGCTATCACCTCATCTGACTACACTATCTTCATTCTGATGTTAGACATGTCGAAGGCCTTCGATTCGATAAACCGGGCAAAGATGATGTCGTACTTAGAGGAAGTTTTGACAGCTAGTGAGATGTACATGATGAATATCTTGATAAATGACGTAGTTATCAAAGTCCAATGTGGTAAGGAGGAAGGCTCAGAGATTCACACAAACGTTGGTACCTGTCAGGGGGACTGTCTTTCCGCTGTACTCTTCATTGTTTATCTTGCTAAAACCATTAAGCCAATGCCAAAATTCATTGAGCGCCAAGACTACAAGAAGTTTATGTGGTCGGAACTTGACTGGCTTGTACCCCGGGACAAACATAACATCCAGATTGATCCCAAGTACTCTGACGATATTAACTTTGTGAGAAGCTGGTACCCTAAGATAGAACAAGCGAAAAGAATCGTACCACCCATGCTGAAGGAGAATGACCTGACAGTAAACAACTCGAAAACCGAAGAATACGAGATATCCATGAACGGTAATAATCTGTGGAAAGAATGCAAAATCCTTGGAAGCCTACTGGATACCTGCTTAGATATTAAAAGAAGGCATGGTCAAGCAATAACAGCATACAACAAATTCGAAAGGCTGTTCAAAAGCTCCTCTGTCAACCAAACAACAAAGCTAAAAGTCTTTGATGCATATGTAACCAGTATCTTTTTATACAATAGTGAACTCTGGACTCTCTCTTCACAGTTAAGCAAGCAAGTATATTGTATACAACGGAAGTTTCTGCGTCGAATTCTGAAGGTCAGATGGCCAAAAGTGATAAGCAATGAAAAACTGTATGAAAAAACAAGACAACAACCCTGGAGTGCTTTGATAAAAAAGAGAGCGTTAAATTGGCTAGGTCATCTTCTGCGTCTAGATAAATGGACCCCTGCAAGAAGACCTCGGAAGCCTTCCTTACTCCTTGCAAGCGACCACCAGGACGACCAAAAGAAACTTGGTTAAGTTATATCAAAAATCTACTCTCAGGAAACAGTGATGACATCGACTGCAGTAGTTTACAAGGAATGATCCATGACGTTGAAAGAATATGTAGTGACAGAGTGAGGTGGAGAGGTTTATTGAGGAACATGAAGTTATAATGCATAACGTACATGTAAAGAAGAAGAAGTTGTTGTGTAGTTGTTGTGGTTTACTCTATGCTTTCATTAATTAGTTTGGCTTTCAAATTCACACCCTTTAATTAACAAATAAGAAATATCAATGGGCGATAAAGAGCTTTTAAATTAAGGGAAGAAGACATTTGTAGCAAAAAACTATTCCATCTCTTTCAAAAGCAAACCGCATTTAGGAAAACTATTGAAATGATATTTATATGCTATTATGTACTTTCATTTGCTATAGATATGCTACTGAGTAATTTATTCCAATGGATGATGATGTTAGATTATAAGTTCTTGACGCAGATGTTGATGACAAGGACTAAATACCAATGCCTGGTAATAAAGCAAATAAATTTCTTTCTTTAATTTGTTTGTCATTTTCTATTTATTAATATCATTACTCCCCCCAATGCTATCTCCGAGTTATGTAAAGAGGTAATGATTGACACCTTTCAAGGGGAACCGAAATTGGGTCCAGTAGGTACAAGAACATGGCCGAGTCCAAACATGAAACCTCTGGTATAATAAGCCGATGATCAGGGGCTCAGCCATATCTTGTTGTTTTGTTAATGTCTAATCAATACAATTATTCTGTGAGATTGTATACAAAAAATCCAAAATGATCTGGCACACAGAAGTAACTGTTGTATAATTTTCTCAACAAAATCAGCATGATCAGTTCAACCTCAAATCATCTGCAAACTGCTTTTCGTGAACAATTCACAACTGCTCAAAATTGTTTGATTAAGAAATTAATCAATCTGGTTGCCGCGCCAGAATTCTGGCGTAGGCATAACAGCCTTCTCTTGGCAGTTCTTCAGATCCTGAGTGAACACAGTGGGTCTCCAACAAGTTGCACTTTCTAGCCATACCCAGTACGTAGTTCTTTGTCTTCCCCTGGATCTTTTTCCTTCTACACTTCCAGTCAGCAGAGCCTCTTCAGCCTCTCCTTCCTTGTCACATGCCCTACAAACCGAATCTGCCTGTTCACGATCGTCTGTAATAAACATCAATTAATCCCTACCTTACCCAGAACATCCGCATTGTTTATTCTGTCGGTCCATGATAGTCTCAACATTTTCCTTAAAAACCACATTTCCACTGCTCTAATCCTGTCTTCCAGAACAATCGTTGTGTGACAGCATTTCTGAATCTCTTATTGATTGTCATGAAATCAATCTGGTTCCTTGAGCAATTATTTGGGCTTCTCCATGTCCATTGACGTCTGGGACGATGTTGAAAGTAAGTATTAGTGATCACCTAGTTATTTCCCTTGCACCACTGAAACCAGGTATCTCTACTATTATTTCGTTCACCAACTTTAGCATTTAGATCAACCATGACAAACACAATCTCTTGAGATTTGCATTGTACCATGGCTTTATCCAGGTCTGCATAAAAGTTTTCAATCTCATTTTCATTGCTATTGGATGTTGATGCATATACTTGAACGATGATGGTGTTAAATGGGCTTCCTTTCAATGTAACCACACTTATTCAATCAGAAACAGCCCAGAAGCCAAGTAGACAATATGCTATATTTGGTTCTAGTAGAATTCTAACACCATAAATATGTTCTTCATCTGGTTCTGAATGTAAGAATGTGGTGTTGTTCTTTAACGTGATTTTTTCTGATTCTAACCATCTTACTTCCCTCAGTCCTAATATGTCAATCTTTACTCTCAGCATTGCTCTCACAACATTTGGCAACTTTCCTGCTTGGCGTCCTGACATTCCATGTAGCTATGCAGTAGCAAGCAGTAGCATGATGACGATCTGGGCTGCCCTGCATGTTCACCAAACCCATACCGGGCGAGACAGTGGATGCTTGATCCATACTCTCCTTTACGCCGTTGTTGTATGCATTATTGTTTGTTTTTGTCATGGCTGTATACGAAGGACAAAAACAAATCCGCAGAGGAGGCCCAAATTTCTTTCTGCAGGATGTTTTTATTGAGACTTCAGCTCTAGCCAGCTGGCTAGCGTTGACTCAAAGAGTTCATCCGCCCTTTGATAGGTCTTGTTTTTATTCCTACTGGGTTGCTAGCTACACTCCTCATCAGATTTGGAAACTGGCGGGGAGCCGTTTTATAGTCGCCAACCACTCAACTATGCAACAGGTTGTACTGGATTATATGTTACCAGTAGCAGGGCAAGAACTGACCTGGCCTAACAAATTGATGAAGAGAAAACCATTTGATAAAGAGGGAAAACCTTTGAAATTATGTGAATTTAACATTAATATTAAAACAAATTTAATTCTTATTAGAAAATCACGTTGTCTACAATAAAAAAAAGCTACCTCAAATTGAACCTTAATTGTCAATAAGTGTTTTGAGTACATTTTGTTTACTTTAACTTTATGATAAAAAGTGTATATCAATCTAAAAATAATGCATAAAAATGGTTTGAAGTTGGTAGGAATGTCATGGTTTTAAATGCTGTATACTGGATTTTTGAGACTTGGGAGATCTGCCATTGCTTACGATAATGAAGTATTTGCTCTTAAGTCTTGACGATGGTTCCGTTAAGTTGAAGAAAGTGATGGGTACCACTCAAATGACACTTGATAAGTTCCTTCCATAAGTTGTGCACTCTTCCCCGAAATTTGACAGAAAGGAATATCCTTTTTAATCTTATGCTGTTAAGCAAAATGTATATATAATATTATGCATAACTGTTTTATTTTGTCAGTTACAATACAATGTTCTACCTATTGCATGTGAAAAACGAATACAAGTACCTGTTACCATTATCTGTCCCGCGCCTTGCCGCCCCCTTTTTTTGTGGAGAATCTTGGTACAATGAATAGATATATGTATCGAACACTTTGAGCTGCTCCCGTGAGTGTTCAATGTAGATAGATTCCACTGTAGTAATATTTCACTTAGCAACTAAACATCATCTTAATACCATCTTTTCGATGCAAATATCATCTTTATCAGAGACGATTAATAATATACTTTGATTGAATTTGTTCAAAGAAACAATTTGTTGTACAAAAATTGACTTTTTCAATTAAAATCAAGTTGATTTCGAAAGTTTGTTACTGACACTCGACCGAACCAAGAAACCAGGTTAAGAAAGCACAAAGTCAAGTCAGTTTTTATCAATACAGAAAAGAAAGGGAGTATCAAGAAAGCCCTGAATGGCATGTGTTCAGTTACAAGTGTTCTCCTGCAGCAATGAATTAAGACACACTATTGGCTAAGTTTTGAGACACTGGTTAATGATACCTTGTCAACCTTTTTCTTCACTGAATATCCATCCTCATCCAAAATAAATGAAAATTATTTAATAACGCACAACCATGAAACACAAAACTCACGAATTTTGACGGAGATTTATTCCAGCAGCCAAGAACAAGAGAAGACAAGACGATTTTTTAAACATTTCCGAAAGAGAATTCTATAAAAGTTCAAAAGCAGTCCCTACTCACCCAAGCGCCCTTTACACAAAAACATTCAAACAAATTTGTACTCGAATGGCGACAGATAAGTAGACAGATAAACGTTGCTTGTGGTTTTTCAAAATATCTTCCCGCAAAATTTACAGTTTTGAATTCATTACAGACCAAGCATTGTGACGAGTATGGTAAACAGTTTGCAGATTTTTAAATCCCCATACAGCTATGGACTCCATTGTTTTCATATTTGCTCAGGGCGAATTTTTTATTCTTGCCGCAATAAATCATTTTGCTGGTGGAGCCAATTTGGGTGGAAAAAAGCCGTCAATAAAAGATGTTTTAAAAAGAACAACAAATCTAAAATAGCTATAAAACAGAACCATCTCTCAGATAACGTTTTGAATATGAAGGAAAAGAGTAAAGAACCCACGCAGCGATGTATCCAACTTGTTTTCAGTAAACAAAATAGGCATTTTAGTGGTATGAATATTGACGTGCTGTGAGATACGAAAGAGGCACCATGCAAAACGTTATCTTCAAGTGGACAAATATAGTATGTGTTCGCTGTGTGTCAAGATAAAGCAATTGGCGAAAACGCTTTTAATGCTGAACGGAATGTAAAAAGGATACCAATTATGCAACTATGCAACGACGAAATGATTTAAAATTTACAAAATTTTAATTCTTGCTTTTTTATTTATTTTGTACATAGATGGCACCGCTTACAAAGAGATAGATATAGGAACTGACTTGACTATGATTACAGAGATCCTCCTCATCATCAGGGTAATAAATGTGATGATTATTGATAGTAATGTTACTGAAAATGCTTGGTATAATCAATGTTACAGCCATTATCGTTTTTCTTTTTTTTCTGTTTCGGTTAAAAATCACATTTGAAAACTAAATCGTATAAAACATAGTTTCAAATGCTACTGCAAAAGAATTCGTCTTGAATAGTCCAATAGTCTGTTTTTTCCTTTTAAGTCAGAAAATCTAAAGTTCAAATCCCCTTGGCGTAATGGAAAGTTACTCTAGTAAGGCTTTATGTTGTATGTGTGTGTATGAATCTGCTGAGCATCTGTAGGATTTTGTAGATACTCTACAGGGACACTCAAGCTACAAAAGGTATCAGAAACAATTGCCACGATAGCTTTGCATTTAGCAGAAAAGACTCGAGCTCATCACTTTTAACACTAAACAAATTGCTTCCGTTTAATTATTTTCCAGTTTGCCACATATGCTTTTCAATCACCATACATGTTTAAGTACATTTCTCTTTGATACGTAATGTAAACTACCCCATAAGAATTGTGACATAATGTATATAGTAGTTATCTTCTTCTTCTACTTCTTCTTCTTTCTCTCTCTCTCTCTCTCTCTCTCCCTCTCCCTGCCTCTGTTTCTGTCTCTTTCTCTTTCTCTTTCCCTGCCTCTGTCTCTGTCTGCGTCTGTCTGTCTCTGTCTCTGTCTGTCTGTCTGTCTTTCTTTCTTTCTCTCTTTCTCTCTCTCTTTCTCTCTCTCTTTCTCTCTCTCTCTCTCTCTCTCTCTCTCTCTCCTTGTCTTAAAACCTATGTTGTTCTATGAAGATGAAGTGGAGCTCTATATATTGCACGTATGGCATTGCATATAAATCCAATCCTATATATATTTGTTATTATTTTTTACACAAGTTCATGAGAACGTATATAAGAATAAACCTTTCCAATTCTTATGACTCGTCTATAGGAAGGGCTGCAAGGTGAAAAAAAATGCCAAAGACAGTAGTCCAGATTGTCAAGTAGTATTAACTTTCTTTTCTTTTTTGGATTTTTTTTATTATTCTTTATTATTATTACAATCTGGATGTTATATACTGGATACATCTATACTAATTTCAATTCAAAGACTGAAAAATTGTTCTTTTAATACTATTTATTATAACTATATTATTATTTTTTAAACTTTGCCACAGACAATTAGTGTTAATAATAGAATTGCCTTTCTAAGAAAAAAGATATCAACAAGACATCAAGGGTCACAGGGATCCTTCTCGTTTACCTGTATATTCACAGTCTGCAACCGTGATCCTAAAGAACCTCTAAAACAATACCTAGAAAACTCACTGTAATAGCATTTATTCTCTTCACATGTTCCTGTCTCTTCTTTTTCTGCTTTTTATTTATATATTTTCTTGACCGTTTGATTAATCCTTCTTTTTCAAGATTATAGATCTTTCTGGAATACCTTTACAAAGACTATTTCCAGTCTTTTTATGTTTGACTTGTGGGAAACATTGTACCAGAATATTTTCGAGGATCTTGAATATCCTCTCTTGCCGTGGCTTAATGGTTAGTGCACCTGCACAGTAACCAAGAGTTCCGGGTTCGATTCCGCGTGCTGTCGAGGAGAATTTGGAACTTTGCAAAGAAAAAAAAAAGCCATTGGTTGGCGTCAGGAAGGGCATCCGGCCAAGAAATTCCTCACTGCCAAATCAAAGTCCCTCTGAAGGGCACCGTCTGAGCCCCAGCTGCTGGGGGAAAATGACGTTAAAACTTAAAAAAAATAAAATAAATTACCAAATAGAGTTTCTAAATCTTTAGTAAAGCTACCTCACATTCCAAATCTCAAGCTCCATTTGCCTATCCTAACTTATCATGTGGACTGTCGACACAAAACTGTCATCTTCTTTATCTTCTTACCAAGCAGTTTTATAATAAACTACGAATAGGAGATGGCTTACTTCCATTTCCCCTAGACCATCGATTCCTTGCTTGCAATGTGGCAGGACTACATTTGTCTCATGGGGAGAAGGTTTTCTTTAGGCATGGTGAGACAATTTCTTAATGCTGATAACAAAAAGAACATTTGTGGGACACGGAAGCCTATTAGCCAAGTAATGAAACTTAAAAGAAAAGAACGACCAGTGAAAGGTAAGTTTTTCAAATACGTCCGTTATTGCTAAAGAACTACAAAGGTTTTGATATAACGTTCAAACTGAATTTAGGTTTGTCTCGATGGATCAATATACTTTCCTAAAGTCTATGTTTAAATCGTGAGGCAGCTGAGACCATAATGGAGAAATCCTGTAGGGATAGCTTATCACGATTATATCTTTTGAGACGTAACACAGCAGGTGTCGTTAGTAATGGGTACTCCCCCTAACGGCGGAAACCTCTAGATGTTCCGATTCTCTGACCCTCAAATGACGTATGGTATCCCCATAATAGACAAAATTATAGTTATTGATTTATACACAACATAAAAACCCAAATACCTGCAAATACCATCTTTGGCATTTTACTTTTGTAGTTTTGAAAGTTTTGTATGAAGATGTATATGGCGTTACGAAAATTTTCAGTTCTAATTAATGATTAAAGTGAACGACGGAAACGTGGAAATGAAATAAGATAATTTAATCACATAAAAAGTCTTTTGTGTGTGACAACGACATCATGACTTTATCATGGACATTGTTTATTTAGTCGTGTTTTACCAGAACAAATTAATCGAGTCTAAAAATTATTGCTAAACTTATGTTCTTTGAAATGGATTCGGCCGATTAGGAAATGCAAAATCAGAATAAAGAGTGCACCTAAATACATGTGCAAGAGGAGATAGAATAGATATCTGTCTTTAATGATAAACTAGTTTACTCTACTGCGGTAGGAAAATGGGGAAAAGTTATAAAAACAGTATCCATTTGGCGCACAAGTAACTTTCATCTGATACGATACTACACCTACTTGACCGAACGTTTGGTGCTGAAAAACGGAAAATCGCGCTCATAATCGATAACTGCCCAGCCCATCCGTCCATTCAGGGTCTTACCAATATCCAGCTTGTTTTTTTACCGCCAAACACGACCTCCGTCTTACAACCAATGGATCATGGTGTGATTCGTAGTTTAAAGGCGCATTATCGTGGAAGAGTCGTATGGAAGCTTTGTCGGGCGATTGAGAAAAAGGAATCTATGCCAAAGCTCTCCATCTTAGAACCCATGAAAATCTTAGAAGATTCGTGGAATGTTGTATCTGAGAGAACGGTCGTAAATTGTTTCATGAAAGCTGGTATAACTCCACAAGCTCAGCAAGCTGCGCTTGGCGATACCGATGACCCTTTCAAGGATCTCGAAGACAACCTTGAACGACTTCGAAATTCCAATTCATCCATGGTGCCAGAAGATATAACAGCCACATCTCTTGTAAGTGTAGATGACGACGTTGTTACGACTGCTCCTGAAATTTCTGAAGCTGATATCATCGCGATGGTTCGAAATGATGTGAATGAAGAAAGTGAGGATGAAATCGAAGAAATTTCAGTGGAGATTGTCGGAATCGTATACGAAAAACCGTCGAGACCTGAAGTTGAAACTGAATTAGATGTCTTGAAAGACAGTGCGATGTATTGTGATGAAGGGATAGAGATGAAAAAGCTTATCTTACAGTTGGAAAAGCTTTGTGAAAACGAGAGATTACAATCTTTGAAACAAGGAGACATAAGAGATTTTATGCCCTAAAGTACTTCCTGTATTGCGAATTTTTATTTGATAAGATTAATGAAAAATATGAGTTAATACATATTTTCTGTCTTTTCTACACCCTAACCGTTTTTTTAGACTGAAATATAATTTTTAAAGCGAACTTTCTTTATCTCAAACTTTCTCTATCTCGAACAAATTTGTCGGTCCCTTGGGAGTTCGAGATAGAGAGATTCCACTGTAATTCATATTTTTATGGAAAAATTGTCCTCCGCAAAGTCTTCTGTCTGCTAAAGATTCAAAGCCAAGCTCATGTGCACTTTCTTTCTCGAGAAACCGCTACTGAAACCAGTAACATGCAATTTTATTGTTACACTGAATCGACGTAAGCCTATGGCACAGGGAAACATTACTTGGATTACCTAAAAGGCATCATCATAGGCCAAATGTGGCCTAACCAAGCTTTACAAATGGTCACTAACGTGATTTGTTGGCAGTAACTGATGCAGTCTAGAAATAGCACCTATATATCTTTAGCAATTTTAGAATAGCTTTCCACAGAGAAAATAGTCTAAGTGTTTTTGGCATCCAATAAAGAAAACATTACTACCATTAAACAAAACATCGGGTAACATCGAAGCTGCTTCTTTCTGGCTAAAGTAGACCTCAATTACCTGTTTCAAGAGATTAGAACATTTTCCTCTTCCTCGGATGAGCCCATTTGGCCGTTTCTTTCATATCAGAGTTCAGTCTTTTGTGCACACAAAAGATTATTATCAGAAAATAGTAATGTATCATCTGCAAAGAGCTTTGCTAAAGAAAGCATGTGTTGAAAAAGGTTCTTTGAATGTAGCAAAAGAGTAAAGGACTTAAACTGGGATCCTAAGGAAAGTCAGTCAGATTTTCTTTCCAAGAAGCAGTTTGACCATCATGTTCAACTCATTTGAGTTTGACAGGCAGAAAGTCTTTTAATAGAGCCAAGAGAAGAGCTGGACGTGCATGGCCTTTCAGTTTTAATATCAAACCTTTATCCTATACACCTCGAACGCTATCGAGATTTCAAAAAATTGCTTTGTGTGATTAAAGACAGTTTCGTGTCATTACCTTTCAAATTCTCATCTTCAATGGACAAGAATTGAGAAATCCAAAAATCATTTTTTGGAAATCAGAACTGACAAGAGAAGAAAGGATTATTCAGCTCAAAGTAGCTATAAATAGCATTATATATACATTTCAAAACGACTTTGGCTAAATTTAATAATGTCTTATCAGTCGTTCTATGATTGATTTTGGCTAATTTTAGTGTTTTGTTATCAGTTGGTCTATAATGGACTTTGGCTAATTTTTGTATCGTGTTATCGGTTTATCTATAATAGATTTTGGCAAATTTTGGTACTGTGATATCAATCTATAAATGATTTTAACTAAGTTTGGTATTTTGTTATTAGTCTATAATGGATTTTGGCTATCGTTCTGCTATCGTTCTCTCAATTCTCAGTTGATACTTACAGACGACAATTTAAATCAGCGAGGAACATTCTTGGTCCAGAATGCCATATTTCAAAGTAGTTTGTATAGAAGACCATATCTCACTTCATTAGCCCAAGAAGTGAAAAAGCTTGATTTTAAATCCTTCCTATTTTGTAAGATATTGCTTTGTGCCTAGATCTAAGAGAGTCAAGAGATCTATACCACCTTTGTTTATGAAGGGCTCGCCAATACGTTGTGTTTGGCCAGTAACAGTGTCAAAAAGTTTTTGTTTGATCTCTTTTTTACAAATGTCACTGTCATCAGGAACTCTTCTATATGCAAGCAGAGGTACTTCCTATATTATTAAATCATCATAACGATTTATGCATTGTTTTAATATAATCACATGTTCCTGAGACATGCTTCTGTTTGACTCTACCTTTATGATTTCTTTTTTTTCTTTCAATAATTTGAGTATTTGCCGCTTTCACACTTTGTACTAATGACTCTTTACATTCATTATATTTCCTTTCGGTAAAATTATACAATTACTCTGTGGATACTTTGTATAGCATTTTTTTAAGCTTAGAGAATTCAAACACTATAGATAAATAAATATGTATATATATATGTATATAAATATTGATAGCGGATTTATTATTTCACAACAGAGTCAACATACTTTCTCTCAGTGAAACATTTTTATCACAAAAAAACATTACTGACGTTGATTCAGGGGGTTATAGCTTTGAATATAAAAATCGAAAACAAACTGGTGGTTATGTTGGCGCTTACATCCGAGATGGAACACCGTACATAAGAAAAACAGATTTAAAATGTGATGGTTTAGAGATGATGTGGCTCGAAATGTCATTTACAAATGCAAAGAAATTCTTAATTGGAATTTTGTACCTTCCCCCCTGATTCATCGAAACATCTGCGTAGAAACTTTTTGCAAAGGATCACTGAAAAACTGTAGAGTGCACAAAATGAAAACAAAGAAACGATAATTATCGGTGACTAACTGTGATCACGCAAATCTCGAAAGTCATCGCGAAATAAAATCGATTTTCTGCTTGAGTGGTTTTCGGCAATTTATTAATTAACCTACACAAATAACGGAAAACATTGCTCTCATAATTGATGTATTGTTCGCCAATCATCCTGAGAATATCGCACAAACAGATGTAATAACAACAAATTTCAGCGACCATGAAATGATCGGCGCAATAAGAAAGAAATGTCAACATAAATATCAACCAAGAACTGTTCGCTCAAGAAACTATAAAAACTACAATAAAACAAACGTTAAATCCGACATTGAAAATACAGATTGGCATCCATTGTTTGCCAGCACAAATCCAACTATTGCATGGGACTGTTTAAGAGAAAATTATCTCACGTTGCAGACACTCGTGCACCATTAACTACTAAAACTATTAAAGGAAAACCATGCCCCTGGCTTAATAAGGATACAAAACGAGAAATGAATTTTCGTGACATTGTAAACCACAAAGCCCAGAAAAACAAAATCTACTGGGAAGCGTACAAGAGACAGAAAAACCGGGTTAACAACCTTATCAAATAAGCGAAAGCGGAGTGCCACAAAAATAGTTTAGAAGAAAACACTACAAAACCCGAGAAAATTTGGAAATGTATAAAAAGCTTGTTTCCCACCAAAGCAAAGAAAGAAACTTCCTGTACGAAATTTAAANTAAAGGAAAACCATGCCCCTGGCTTAATAAGGATACAAAACGAGAAATGAATTTTCGTGACATTGTAAACCACAAAGCCCAGAAAAACAAAATCTACTGGGAAGCGTACAAGAGACAGAAAAACCGGGTTAACAACCTTATCAAATAAGCGAAAGCGGAGTGCCACAAAAATAGTTTAGAAGAAAACACTACAAAACCCGAGAAAATTTGGAAATGTATAAAAAGCTTGTTTCCCACCAAAGCAAAGAAAGAAACTTCCTGTACGAAATTTAAACTGGGTGGTAAACAAATTAACGACAAACAGCAAATAGCAAATGGGTTCTGAAATTTTTATCAAACAGTAGCCTCGAAACTCAAGCAATCAAGTCTAACCCTGAAAGATTTTGTATAGTCCCGTCCAAATAAACGAACAACGAACGCAAATGTTTTTCATATTTTCACACGTATCGGTACCGGAAGTGAAGAAGCATCTGAAACAACTGAAAAGAAAAAAATCAGAAGGCATTGACGAAATTCCCAACTGCATTCTCATAGACTGTGCACATGAACTTGCATCATTAATTTTGCATCTTATCAACCTTTCTTTGAAGACTGCTCAGATACCAGAAGACCTAAAAACTACAAAAATCACACCTCTCTACAAAGACGGTGAGAAATCTAACTTTACGAACTATCGACCAATTTCGGTGCTACCAACCATCTCTAAAATCTTAGAACGATATGTTTATAGTTAACTTATTAACCTTCTTGAATCA
The DNA here is from genome assembly GCA_003991215.1 of Morbakka virulenta. Taxonomy (NCBI): domain Eukaryota; kingdom Metazoa; phylum Cnidaria; class Cubozoa; order Carybdeida; family Carukiidae; genus Morbakka; species Morbakka virulenta. The sequence continues at coordinate 1,436,812 of RDPX01000126.1, forward strand.
AATCATCTAATTTACTCAGAACAGTATGCTTTTCGTAAAAAACGCAGTACAGAGATTGCAACAGTGCTGTTCCTTGATGAGATACAGAGGGCCATGGACCATGGAAACCTTACAGGTGGTTTGTTTGTCGATTTCATCAAAGCATTTAACACCATCACCCATTCTACCATCCTGGATAAGCTTCCAGAACTTGGAATTTCAGGAGATGAACAAGTGTGGTTTGCCGACTACCTTTTCAATAGGAAGATGGGAGTCAAATATGGGGGTACACTATCGACACCACTCCAAATCTCCTGTGGGGTCTCACAAAGCTCAAGTTTGAACCCCATGCTGTTCCTCCTTCATTTCAATGAACTGCAGTGGATACTAAAACACTGTAAAGTGATAATGTACGCAGATGACACTGTCCTTTACTACAATCAGAAGGACCCGAAAAAAATACAGTAAGTATTAACACAGGAACTCTGTGTTATGTCGAAATGGTTACAAGATAATAAACTTATCATAAACATGAAAAAGGGGGGGGGGAAGTTATGATGTTTGGAACGAAGAAACGGTTGAATCAACAAGAACACAAAATGAACATTCAATACCAAGGAGAATCCGTAAATATAACATCTTGCAATAAATACCCAGGTGTTCAGCTCGACCATTCACTGACCATGCAAGAACACTTTGCTTCAATTGGCAAAAAGGCATCTACACGTATTCGTCTACTGAAAAGAATAAGACCTTTTATAACTGACATAGCCACCCTGAGAATCTACCAAGCGCTTGTTGTTCCGATAATTACATATTTTTCGTTGACCAACTTCTACCACCAACCATCTCGAAAAAAATTCAATTATAGCACTTGAATCTCGTATTCGCAAGTTGACATATGAAGAAGTATCATCCATCAACAACATTTTTAAAAGACAAAATTTGTCTTGCAGTATTCAAATACATTAACGGACTTTTTCCAAACTTTGAAGATTATTTTGAAGTCGTAAATCACGACAAAGGAACTAAAAACAATAATAAACTTTTGTGAGTGCCTAAAGTGAAACTAGAAAGTACTAAAAAGTCTTTTTATTACAATGGGGTAGTAGTTTATAATGACTAACCATTAGATATCAGAACAGAATCTAACTATGGTTCTTCCTGTAAAACGTTGGACCTATTTCTGAATACGTAAATGTGTCTAAGAAAATTTACACCCAACTGCCTAGTTTTTCAAATGTCACACCTGTTCAGATGCTCATAATTTTCCAAGCCACATTTTTACAAATTTTGATTCGCTTAGCTTTTAACCACTGATTTCAAAACTTGTATTTATTTGTAAATAAATTGCCTTCCTTCATTTTTTAAATTTTATTATACTTATTTATTTATTTATTTATTTATTTATTTGTTTATATTTATACACAGGGCTTATATAAAAAACAGTTATGTAAACTGATATAATCCACCTGTTGAAATATCAAATAATAATAATAATAATAATAATAATAATAATGATAATAATAATAATGTAATGCCCTTTGGCATACATAACAACATGGCTTTTTGTGCCTATTCATTGTTGTTTTTGTCAGCAAACAGGGCAATAACAAATATCCAGTCTGAATTCAATGCTGCAATACCAGACATAGTACTTGTACTAGGATATCTTTCCATGTATTGTCAGCTATCAGACTAGGAGTGGGGAGTGCTGNGAATTCAATGCTGCAATACCAGACATAGTACTTGTACTAGGATATCTTTCCATGTATTGTCAGCTATCAGACTAGGAGTGGGGAGTGCTGTGGTCCTAAGTTGTTGTCATACAACAACAACCGTTTGAGCAATGTGCCTTTCCTCACTGATTGTGGGGCGGCACTTGCAAGGTTGAAGTGATGTTGCCATTTTGATTTGGTTTTATATTTTATCTCACTCTTATGGCTACAGTACATGTGCCTGCATTCAACTTACCTGGCTTGTTGCTGGGCGCTGAATGCGGGTTTTTCACCCAACCACCAATAGATGGTGTGTAACCACTCGATAAAAATGTATATAAATGTAATAAAGAGAAAGAAAGAACCAAATCAGAATATTAATTGATTTATTTTTTATTGAAATTTTTCTTGCAACTTTATCAGTCTAAATTTATAAATTAAAATAGTCAAACATTTACAAGCTGAAACGTTTCGTTTGGAAACAAAAAGGAAGAAAAATAATTTGAAAAAAAAATTCACATTCTTACTCAATTTAATTAAATAAATAAAAGCAAAGAAAAGTAAGCTTGCCTATAATCACTTAAAGATACATATTTGTAATATTTGAGAATGCAACATCTTCAAAACGGTCTCTTTAAATATACCTGAAGGGGTAACTTAGCAAAATAACCAGGGTTAACCCACCAAAATGTTACCTATTTCAACAATTAATCATTACCCTTTACGAGCCTGTTTCTTAGTGCCTTAAATACTCGATTTAGTACATCCTTCTTGAATAACCCTCCCTCTCCTTTTACCTCTCCCTTTTTTCTAGACTTTCTAAATATCTGTGCTCACATATTATTGCCCTGAAAGGGGCAATTGACTTTCGTTTATAAATAAAAGAGGACGCATATTTGAACCAAAGAGATTAAAAGGGCAAAAAACAAATTTACTCAAATGCACCACTCATCTTATGCTTTCATATTTCATTTCAAAGTATGGAAATTTATCCCTTAGCTTTTTAACTTCGTTGCTGAGAAGTACTAAATTTTCTTTCATTGTTGGCATTACTGTGTAGTGTACTAGCACAATAAACCCTATTTCTTGTTATCATTTCTCAATAAGAATTCCTCTGAGAACATTGTCTTTAGCTGCTTTTATGAATTACTTTATTAACTTTACAATATGCCTGGCTACATGGCTTCAAATACTCCATCCCTTTTTCTTTTTGAGATTTGAAAAAATTAGACCCCAACTGCGTTTTTGTCACTTTCTACAGTTTCCTTTCTCTCATCTCAAGGTAATAAATTGTTCAATTCAAAAAAAGGAATTATTAGACTCCCTGCTTCCAGTTTTAAACATCTACAGAAGAAATTATATATCTGCATCAAGCTGAAGCTCAGACTATACAAGACTTTGAGATTGGTATCGTCTCAAATTTGATAATTTAATATATATTTTCAAGTGTTTTTGATCTGGCCATAAGAACTGATCACCAATGTCGTTTTTCAACCCCCAATATTAAAATAAATTGACATTCAATATTATGGACAAGTTTCAATTTTTTCCCTATTATTGATAAATTGTCATCAGGTTTTTCTCAATTTTTTTATTTAAATAAACCACATTTTGCGAGATGTGAAAGTGGTCATCTGCTTCAATTTTAGGTAAAGAAAAAGAGAGGAAATTTGTTTTTGTCATATATTTGTAAATTTTAATTGCTTTTAAATATTAATTATTAATAAAACAATTTAGCTGAACTGTGCTATGAAATGGTAGGGTAGCAGCTGATATGACACATTTTTTATCAAAACCAGAACACATATGTCTCCTGTATTATTTCATTTTAGTTTTTTCTTCTTAGCTGACACTAATCAGCCTTATAATAGAGGAAAAAGAAAATCTGTAGATGAAATGAATCAGTGAGTGGAAGAAATTGGAAGATGAATTGTTTGCATTACGGGAGAAAAAAGAGGAAACAAAAAAAAAAGAATAGAAAGAGCAGTGAGCGGACTTCTGTATGAAGAATTTATTGAGACGGTGTATCAAAGAAGAAAAAAAGACTTAAATTTCACGAAAGCTAATTATAAAAATGCTAAGTTCATGTATAATGAAATGTCAGAAGAGAAAGATGAAGGTGGGCGGGTTAATTTGCTTGCAAGTAATGAACGGCTTCAAAGTTGATGGGTAGGCATTGTGTGTCATTAAGAAAGAAAATAACAGTGTGCCGAAGGCATCCATCCAGTCTCATCAGTAAACGTATTGTGTAGGTTCATTATCTTCGACGTTGCTCAGCATAACACTGGTACATACCCAACGATACCATAGTAATGGACGAAACACCTGTTTGGGCAGAGGTGGTTTTAAACACAACTATCGACTTTGTGGGATAAAAGCAGTTACAATGAAATGCACGAGGCATGAAAATGTCAGGATTTTTTGTGTTAATTGGGCAGATGATACAAATATGAAACAATACATCATATTTAACTGTGCCAAGCATGAATCAAAAACCTTTAATAAAGAGTTTAAATCAGAATGAGTAAAAAAATCTTACTTAAATGGATAGATGAACAAAATTATTAAGATTAAACTAAAATTAAATNTTATCATTTCTCAATAAGAATTCCTCTGAGAACATTGTCTTTAGCTGCTTTTATGAATTACTTTATTAACTTTACAATATGCCTGGCTACATGGCTTCAAATACTCCATCCCTTTTTCTTTTTGAGATTTGAAAAAATTAGACCCCAACTGCGTTTTTGTCACTTTCTACAGTTTCCTTTCTCTCATCTCAAGGTAATAAATTGTTCAATTCAAAAAAAGGAATTATTAGACTCCCTGCTTCCAGTTTTAAACATCTACAGAAGAAATTATATATCTGCATCAAGCTGAAGCTCAGACTATACAAGACTTTGAGATTGGTATCGTCTCAAATTTGATAATTTAATATATATTTTCAAGTGTTTTTGATCTGGCCATAAGAACTGATCACCAATGTCGTTTTTCAACCCCCAATATTAAAATAAATTGACATTCAATATTATGGACAAGTTTCAATTTTTTCCCTATTATTGATAAATTGTCATCAGGTTTTTCTCAATTTTTTTATTTAAATAAACCACATTTTGCGAGATGTGAAAGTGGTCATCTGCTTCAATTTTAGGTAAAGAAAAAGAGAGGAAATTTGTTTTTGTCATATATTTGTAAATTTTAATTGCTTTTAAATATTAATTATTAATAAAACAATTTAGCTGAACTGTGCTATGAAATGGTAGGGTAGCAGCTGATATGACACATTTTTTATCAAAACCAGAACACATATGTCTCCTGTATTATTTCATTTTAGTTTTTTCTTCTTAGCTGACACTAATCAGCCTTATAATAGAGGAAAAAGAAAATCTGTAGATGAAATGAATCAGTGAGTGGAAGAAATTGGAAGATGAATTGTTTGCATTACGGGAGAAAAAAGAGGAAACAAAAAAAAAAGAATAGAAAGAGCAGTGAGCGGACTTCTGTATGAAGAATTTATTGAGACGGTGTATCAAAGAAGAAAAAAAGACTTAAATTTCACGAAAGCTAATTATAAAAATGCTAAGTTCATGTATAATGAAATGTCAGAAGAGAAAGATGAAGGTGGGCGGGTTAATTTGCTTGCAAGTAATGAACGGCTTCAAAGTTGATGGGTAGGCATTGTGTGTCATTAAGAAAGAAAATAACAGTGTGCCGAAGGCATCCATCCAGTCTCATCAGTAAACGTATTGTGTAGGTTCATTATCTTCGACGTTGCTCAGCATAACACTGGTACATACCCAACGATACCATAGTAATGGACGAAACACCTGTTTGGGCAGAGGTGGTTTTAAACACAACTATCGACTTTGTGGGATAAAAGCAGTTACAATGAAATGCACGAGGCATGAAAATGTCAGGATTTTTTGTGTTAATTGGGCAGATGATACAAATATGAAACAATACATCATATTTAACTGTGCCAAGCATGAATCAAAAACCTTTAATAAAGAGTTTAAATCAGAATGAGTAAAAAAAATCTTACTTAAATGGATAGATGAACAAAATTATTAAGATTAAACTAAAATTAAATAAAATTTAAACTATTAAACTAAAACTGTTTTTGGCAATAGATTTTGCATGGGGCTGTTATTAGCATCACTCCAGGGGGAGGGGGGCAGTGTTATTCGACCAATGCAGGTCAAACGTTAACTTGAAGTTGGCATCTGGTCATCATTCATAATGAGAGTATTTACCCCATATGTCTCCATCAGATATTTTCCGAACAGTCCAAATGTTTCTTAGAATATATTTTAGTCGATCAAACTGATATTCTTTCCCAAGAGCAAATCTCTTACTAGGATTCCGGAGACTGACATCATAGTCGTTTATCCAACTTCACTTTCCATTTGCTGCTGAATTTAATTGGTTGGATTGAGATTACGGTATTGCTTGTTGCTCTAACTATTTGTTGAATGACTCAGCTTGTATTTTCAGTAGTTTTTTAGGCAAGCGGCAATTTTGGCACCCCTTTTCTGTTTCTTTGGGCACTTTATCTGTTTTGAGGTTCCTTTCAGCTCAAATTAAGCAAAATGTCTTGGTTTGGAAAAAAATCATCTAGCTCAGAAAACTCTTTTGCAAAATACGTTTTATGACGCCTTGTAGCAAATTCCAGGGCCTTTACTAAGTTGAAATCATTGTGTTTGACATCAGGTAAATCCGTGCAAAAGTCAGTACTGTTTCAGCCTGAAAGCCCTGTTTTGTTAAATGTACAACAAACTTTTGGCGCTTTCCATCATAACACAAGTGTTCTTATTACTTTCCGATTCAGCATCATTTTGTTTCTTAATTGTTTGAATGCATTCTCTGAGCTCCTGTTTCTCTGTCAATGTTTCTTTAACTAACCGTTTAAAGCTATCTAAAGTTTCCCTAATAATCTTGAAAAATTCTGAACTTCATGGACTCAGAGGAAGCCACAGATGTAAAAGCTTTATCATGTCATGGAAAAATAAAAGAAACAATCCATTACTTGCAATGCAGCAATCACATCAACAGTATATCCTACACCCTTCCAGTAATATGGCTTATAGCACTGAAGAAAGAAACACAACAAACACAACAAACACAACATAGGTATAGCGCCACTTCCCGAAACAACTCCAGCCCTGTCTACACCCACGTCCGCACTACCAAAGTATAAAATATACGTATCTAATCATTTCAGTAGCCTGACGATGGGAGAAGTATCCCTCGAAACGTAGCTTCGAAAATGCTTACGACTCATGACATGATAAAGCTCTTACATCTATCTGAAGTATTTTCTGATTAAATTCATGTTGTCTTCCATCATATATTAAAATCTACATTGGATCACTGTGACTGTCATATGTAAACCGTTTTTAAATAAGAATAAATTCTTAAATTAGAATCTATTAGAAATCTGCTATTTTCACTATAGGTATTTTTCCCACAATGAAGTGACAAACCAAATTATGCAAGAAGTACTTGGCAAAGGGTCTGAATAAAACTGGGGTTTTAAATATTCTCAAAAAGTTAATTAAGGGGAGGATGGCAATTGCCAATCCAAAGAAAAGGTGTTTAACACCAAGTAAGAATAATACCCCCTCCCTCCCCTCCATCTACACTGAATTGATTTCTAGTCTTGCTTAAGGTAGAAAAAGAAAAGTCAAACAAAACGGCCTGATTTTTTCCCAATAACTATAGTCTTTAGAAAATTTATTGGCCTGAATAGCATGGATTATTAAGGGGCGCATAAACATCCCTTTATTAGCAATTTTTTTGTCGTACTACAATTGCAAAATCTTAGGAGAAATAGAGTATTAAAGAAAGATTATTAATCATGTTGGTCATACGTGGTTAACCATGTGGACATTTGCAGGAAAAATTGATAAAAAACTATCAACATTGTACACCAGTTATACATTTTTTTCTGCACCCTAAGACATCACACTGCCTTCATTCAATCAATAGGAAAAGGGAATTTCATAACCTAACATATATAAATGAATATAACACACACCGATAGCCTTTAAAGTCATAATACAACACACAAATACCTCCCTCTCTCTACCCCCACCCCACCCCCCACCCCGCTGCCCTCTCTCTCTCTTTCTCTCTTGTCTCTCTCTCTTTCTGTTGTCTCTTTCTCTCTTTTTCTCTCTCTTTTTTTGTTCTTCCTTCCTCTTTCTCTTCCCAAAGGGTATCCTATATCAAATTGATTAGTTTGATGTAACTTCAGGAATGTTGCTGTTCGGGGATATTGGACGTATTTCATAATTCTTTAATCTCTATGGTCTATTTTCTAATTCACTCAAATCAATTGACAAACATTTGCAGGATGCGGTCGTAAGTGATGGCAAAGGTCGTGTCACGTAATATGCTACGTTATGAAAGACCTTATACCCTTTCATTACTTTGAAAAGTTCAAACTACGCTAACAACAGGGTTATAACTTATTTCAGCGGGCAGAGAAATGTACGAGAGATCCTTTATCTTTTATTTATTTAGTCCATAATTTTAAACCATTGCACAAAGTGCATTTAAACACTGGCGAGGCGTATGTTTGTGAAGAAAAGCACGTACATTTTAATTCTTTTCATCACATGATACAGCTACACAAATTTTGAAAAAAAATAATTTGCCAAAAGAATTGAGCTATGACATACTGAATATAGTAGAATTTATAGTGACCACGTCTGTTGCAACCCTGCATTCTTGAGTTCTCAAGTTTGTTATCCAATATGGAGTTTAGCAGCCGAGCCTGTCAAAGAAAAATTGAAAATACAATACTGGTTTAACTTCTTAAAAATTCTTGATTTTTTGGACTCACGAAGAAGAAAGAAAGACGAGTAACTCGATTTCAACTGGAGGAAATGGTTAAAACATTTAGAATGAATGTACCAAGAACTTACTATGAATTATCTGTATAGAAGAAAGCAAACCTATTGACTCCAATTCAGTTGAAAGGAAGTGTTTGGCAACATTGACCATGAATATACTATGAATTTATCATCAATTTTTTGTACAAAACAATGCAAAACTAGAAACTGAAAATCACTTGGAAGGAGATGTGTGGAAACATTGACCAATGATGTACCATGAACTTAGATGGATTTTCTGTTCCGAAGAAAGCAAACCTAGTAAACCGATTTCATATGAAAGGAAATGTGTAGAGAAAGAAGGAAAGACTGCAAAACTAAGTGATGGTTGTGAGTTGTATAATTTAGATACAGTATACTAACGATTTTATTATATACCAATGTCATAATAATAACCAGGATTAACCAAAATAAATTATTGCATTGCTTAACATGGCCGTCGTTGGTATAAAGACCTTGGAAACGTGTTACTTTTTATTATTTTTTTTTTAGTTGTAACGTCATTTTTCCCCAGTAATTGGGGCTCAGACGGTGCCCTTTAGAGGGACTTTGATTTGGCAGTGTTGGCCGGATGCCCTTCCTGACGCCAACCAATGGCTTTTCTTTTCTTTGAAAAGTTCCAAATTCTCCTCGACAGCACGGGGAATCGAACCCGGAAATCTTGGTTACTGTGCAGTTGCACTAACCATTAAGCCACGGCACAGAAATTCTTAAAATTAGTAATAATAATTAATAATAATAATAATAATAATAATAATAATAATAATTAATAATAATAATTGATAATAATTAATAATAGAAATTCTTAAAATTAGTAATAATAATTAATAATGATAATAATAATAATAATTAATAATAGAAATTCTTAAAATTAGTAATAATAATTAATAATAATAATAATAATAATTAATAAAAATAATAATAATTAATAATAATAATTAATAATAATTAATAATAGAAATTCTTAAAATTAACAATAATAATAAATAATAATAATAATAATTGATAATAATTAATAATAGAAATTCTTAAAATTAGTAATAATAATTAATAATGATAATAATAATAATAAT
>RDPX01000126.1:1450018-1497755 GCA_003991215.1 Morbakka virulenta
AGGCCTTTTTCCATTCAGGAGGAACTTTGCCAGAAATCCATATGATTTTAATTATTTCTGTGAGGAAAGACCGTAGATAGGGACATCGTTTAAAGCAAATTATGGATATTTTATCTAGTGGGCATGGTGAGGCAGATGACTTCATACGACGAATAACTGATGTGATTTTTTTATATGATGGAGGATCAGTGCTGAAAGGGTGCTCGGGTTCGTTGAAAGAAGGTATCCATGATGGAATTTTAAAGTGTTTGTTAGGAATTGTCGATGAAAGTATTTTTGAAAAGTATTGGGTGCAACAGACTTCTGAGAAAGTAGGAAGAGCTCTTTTGCAGCACAAGCTTTACGTAGCCCCAAAAGGTTTTGGAGATGAAGTTATCGTGATTAGATAGAGTGTGAACGTTATGAGAGGAAGTCAATTTTTGGCGAAGCAAAGAGGAATTATAATATTATTATTATATTTAATTATAATTATAATTATAATTGAATTATAATAATAATAATAATAATAATTAATAATAGAAATTCTTAAAATTAGTGATCTATTTCTAAGGCATTAATGCAACTATTGAAATAACACTATTGGAGATAAATCGCACCTTTGACAATTGAAAAAGAAATCCAGAAGAATTTCCTACTTTGCGGTAAATCTATTTTCGTTACAAATGCAGGAAATTCTTTTTTTAAAAAGCAACGGTTTGTTGTCAGTTGTTCCTCTGACACTCTTTTCCTGTAGCCACACAAGACCCTTGGCTAACTAATAAAATAGAAAACAAAATTATGACACATTGGTTTAGAGTGATCTAGGACTTATTTTTTGGTGATCTTTTTAATGAACAGTATAAGATTGGTCACGTATCATTTTCGAGTTTATTGTAATTTGATCTTCATTAATATGCTATTTTTTTCCGTTTAAAAATTTACAAGTGTCTCTTTCAAAGGGCTGAAGAGATGAAATTGTGAATTGGTACATTTTTTTTGTAGTTTTAACGTCATTTTTCCCCAGCAATTGGGGCTCTGACGGTGCCCTCCAGAGGGATTTTGATTTGGCAGTGACGAATTTCTTGGCCGGATGCCCTTCCTGACGCCAACAAATAGCTTTTTTTTCCTTTGCAAAGTTCCTAATTCTTCTCGACAGCTCGAGGAATCGAACCCGGAACTCTTGGTTACTGTGCAGTTGCACTAACCATTAAGCCACAGCTCCTCTGTGAATTGATTACATTCATGTATGCTGATTGGTAATGCGTTTGGACTTGTTGTAGGTGACGTATAGGAGTCCCTGATGGGGCCATACGAATTCGAATGTGTGCTGATGGTAGAGATCGTTTTAGAGAAAGGACAATCTAATTAAGATTTATGATTTTTATTACTGATGATAGAGGTTTTGTTTTGTAGGATTGTTTAGTTTATCTAATAATGAGGTTTTATCAAGCTTTCTAGGTCACTGACGTGGTAAACGTGATTTTAATAAATGGATAATTGCTGTGTGTTTGTGGGTGGATGAGAAGGGACCTCCTAGTAAATGAAGAGCAAAGTTTTTATATTATGTAAAGTAGAGATAGAGTTCTTGAAGGAGATGGAGGAGACTCCATAGCGTTTTTCTTTTCGAATATAAGACAAGAAATAATAAATATTAATTTCAAAATCGATCTAAGGCTTTTACCTTCAAACTGAATGACATTAACAAGCACTGAATAACTTTAAGTGGAAGTTCTCACATTTTCCTTCAGCTTTTCTAGCTCATTATTTCTACAGAAAAGGCAGAGGTAATAAATACTGGTCTAACAATAACCTGCGATGTGGCATAATTTTCTTACACATAGCATGTAATCTTTGCATTCAATTCGAACCTTCAGGTTTCACATCAGAATTCTATTAAACAGAAGGGAACAGAATACACTCTATTTTAACAATAAACAATTTGCTGCATTGTTCAAGTCTCTTACCAGGCTCTTTTTTAATAATCTGTTATCATGTAGTATTTTTTACAATAGCAATAATAATAAAATAAAAATGATAATGAAGATAATACTAATAAAAAAATGATAGTAATGAAAAATAATGATAGTAAAAGTACCCCTTACAGTCATTGGTGCATTATGAACACCATCAAAACACATCAAAAGGAGAGCAAAAGAAAGGGGAGTTGAGACAAGAACTTAAGAGATGCAGAAAACTGTAATTTTGTATTTTACGAGTATCCTAAGAAAAGTCCTTGAAAATTGAGGAGACTTGCTGTCACCAATTGCAAGAAAACATTAACATTGAATGTTTGATAACACATATTACTATTTACAGAATGATGACACTGTAATGTTTCTGCCATAATATCTTCTACTTTATGCTAATGATATAAAATGATTCTAATAAAAAGTGCAGAATATTTTTTGAATACATTGAACCGTATATATGATTATTGTCTAGGCTCCAAACCTCCAGTTAATACACAAAAACTAGAAAAAAAAATTAATGATTATAAACTATCCTCAAATTTTCATTTGGAGATGGCTTTATTGGAGTTATGCAAGGATGTACTTTTCTAGGCGTTATCTTTACATTTAATGTATCTACAAGTAAGTCCCAATGTCACTAACATGGTCAAACAAATAAAGCTGCATTTTCTATCTTACAGAAATCAAGAAAACTCATCACACCATTAGATATAATATTACAGTTATTTGACGTTATGATAAAGCAAATATTACTACATGGCTGTGAGGCGTAGGGGCTTAACATTCTTCCAATTAAAAATACAATTAAAAATATGAGAAATTATCTGGAAAGTCAACGACCCTGCAACAACTCCTATGATGCTTGGAGAAGTCGGACTTGTGCTAATGAGGCGGTTTTCACATGAAAGAATGCTTTGTTACCGGTTTAAATTAAACAATGGGAAAATATAGATATAGGTGAAGTAGTCATCAGCCAGTGGTTGTAAAACATGGATACACAGGTATACCAAGACATGAGGGCGTCTAAGAAGGCAACCTCCACGCCTGGATGCTGATTAGCTAGGTTATCCTGACTGGTTGGTAACGAATAGCCTTCATTTCCCATGGAAGAAATCGATCTCGTCGTTCATGTGATTTCGAATCTTGTTCGTCGTCGATTTGGAGAATTTTTTGCCTCCAGCAGCTTACACACACACACACACACACACACACACACACACACACACACACCAAGACATGAATGCATCTATGAATTGAATTGTGATCTCAATGAACTTGTTGATGGGTTTCATCATATCTTTAAATTTCATCATATCAGTTTGAGACTAATAGAAACAATGCTATCAAATTTAACGAATTATTCAACATAACTAACAAGAAGAGCCGTGGCTTAATGGTTAGTGCAACTGCACCGTAATCAAGAATTCCGGGTTCGATTACCCGAGTGGGCGACTTTGGAAATTCACAAGACGAAAAGCCATTGGTTGGTATCAGAAAGAGCATCTGGCCAAGAAATTCCTCACTGCCAAACTAAAGTTCTTGTGAACGGCACCGTCTGAGCCCCCGTACCCTGGGCAAAATACGTTAAAACAAAAAAAAAGTCAACATAACTAACAGGAAAAAATGCTAAAACTTTGCAGTCTAATTATCATTATCATGAACAATATATCCTAATGTAACAGATCTAAATGATTATATTTTTAGTTTTATTTTTAACCTAAAGATTGGTGCTTAACAATTATTAATTATATTTTTTTATATGTACTATATGTTCACCTTTGGAATACTCACAATCATAAGTCCAGTATTGTATAAATGATTTCTGTGTTTCTGTTACAGTATAATTCGGATAATCGCAATGCCTCGGTTGGACGGGAAAAATTTGCAATTAACCGAAATTGCGTTTAACCGAAAATGCTCTTCCCTCTGATTTTGAACGGGCTGGGGACCGTCATAATGCTAATTGCACTATGGCCTCATTAAAAAGCATTTGTTTTTTGGTATTTTATCGTTTTTAGTTTGTTTTTAGTTTTTGTTTTTTTTCAATGTACTACATGTATTATAGTTTAATTCGACTTGAAAAAGGATGTGAGCACAGTTTGCTTTCTGGACTTTGCTAAGTTCTGGTGAACAATGTCCTCCGCCTAGGAAGATATTAGCGCTCAGGACTTTGAAATTCCAAAGGATTTGTGGCTTTTGCACAATATTTACCTGAAATTTTGACCCGAGTTCGCCAGCAGGGCATTGCGACTAACCGAAATTTCCGAAATCACACTTGCAAAAAATTGCGATTATCAGGTTGAAATATATAGTGAAAAATCCGTTTCACAAGGAAGATTGCAATTAACCGAAAATTGCGTTTATCCGAATTGCGATTATCCGAAATATACTGTATATCTATAGAACCCTGTCATCTATTTCATATTTGTATTTGAATTGATTGGCAGGTTCTCTGTAACCGATAACAGGTTTTGAGAATAAAATTCTATATAGGTATCAAAGTGCGATATTTATGACAATAATGAGGAAGTACTAATAAATAATTTAAGAATTAAAAATTAAGTACTATTCATGAACCAACAAAGATTTGGTGTATGTTTTCGTGTTAATTGAAACATCATTAGAACATTGTTGAAAGAATAGTATCAGGCATTATCATGTGACAAGAGAAATATTGAACAAAACGAACTATGAAAAACAATTTAATGTAGACCAATACACAATACAAAAAGATAACTAATTAGCGAGCAGACTATAAATTTGTCATTAGTTTCAAAATATTACTTTTATTTACATTTTAAAGGTTTGTGATTACAATTTGTTTTTATGAGAAAGTATTATGAAAAAAGTGATGCTCACACTTGTTCCTAAATTCACAGAGGAATGGGTGTAAATGTGTATATTGGAACACTAACATTTGACTTGAATTGTTACAATTATCGATCATACTTCATTCGTTGCAAACATGTTAAAATATATTTGATAAATTGACCTTTGATAATTGCTCTGTTTTTCTGGTAAGAAATGAAAGTATTAGTGAAATCCAGCAAGATCAAATCCCATTTTTACTGTCTTCCTTCTAATTGTTCATACTCCTCCCGTTCTTTCCTCGTGGCTTCGTTTATTTCCACTACCACATCCAACTCGCTTCACGAAATTGTATTTTCAAGCACTTTATTGATTCTACCTCCGTAAAGTCAATGAAATGCGTCTGGCCTGATTTGTACTTTGTGACTTGCTTCCTTTATATCTCACAGCCTTTATAGGTAGGCTTGACGTCTACACTATAAAGGCTGGGAGTTTTTATAGCCGGTACACATCAAATCAGATCACGTCATACATAAATGGTTGGAAAATTAGCACGAAAAATACGATGATACCGTACCAAAGTATACTGCCTTGTTTGCAGCAAGAAAATGAGTTCTGCAAGATTAATTTGATCTGGTTTTTTATTAAATGAAAAAATCTCCATTACAACTTTGATATGATGAGAAACCTTTAATTAAGAACTTAGTTCTAAAATTCAGGCCTTTATTTGCTATTAACACACGTAAATCAAATCCTTAGTGGTGAGGGGCTTAAGAAGGATTACTAAGATAACAGTAACCAAGAATAAAACGCATTGGAGTACAACACCTCCAATGCAAGGAATAACTCTGTTCTGTAAAAGGATTTAGTTTGAGTGCAACAAATACTGAAATACTGTATTCCTTTATCTTTATCGCTTTTTCTCTTTTCTGTCTGTGGCTTTCTCTCTCTCTCTCTCTCTCTCTCTCTCTCTCTCTCTCTCTCTCTCAGATCCTTAGTGGTGAGGGGCTTAAGAAGGATTACTAAGATAACAGTAACCAAGAATAAAACGCATTGGAATACAACACCTCCAATGCAAGGAATAACTCTGTTCTGTAAAAGGATTTAGTTTGAATGCAACAAATACTGAAATACTGTATTCCTTTATCTTTATCGCTTTTTCTCTTTTCTGTCTGTGGCTTTCTCTCTCTCTCTCTCTCTCTCTCTCTCTCTCTCTCTCTCTCATACACAGAAATATATTTATATACTGATTAATTTCCTTTCTCAAAATAGAATGTTCCATGCGCAAACAAGTAGAGCAATATAATATAATACAAAGGTGGCCAATGAAAAAGCTCTTCTTTGCTCTACTTTGAGTCTAGTGCTTTCTCAAGCAATTTTTAGCTGAAATATATATATAGATATATACTGAAATATATAAGGTAAAACACGAAAAATAAGAACTATGATTGCAACTAATAGTTCTCATTTTTCGTGTTTTACGTTATGTATATTGCTCTGCTATATACATTGAGCACGTTTTGATACGAATACACAAAATTACACACACACACATATATATATATATATTTATTGTTGAAACCCTAGATAACTATTGTGACTGCTTCTACTTTAAGAAACGATATTTTCATGCAACTTTGGAAAACATGCTGAGCTATAAAAACAAATGACTCACGACTGAAATTTGATAAACCACACATTTCATGCTTGTTGCTTCATGACTTGTGGGCAGCTCTATGGTGCACAGCTAATATTATCTATTTGATTGCTATAATTGAACTACGCTGGTTATTCTAGAACTCCAGTCTATCACGTACATAAACTGAGCTGTCAGTAAAGGGTTATTCATCTATTGTACACCATATGACACCTACTTTTTCATGCTCATTGGCGTTCATCTTAAATAAGTCTCAGATCACAAGAATTAAACTGTAGAGTGTAGAGTTCAGACATGTAATAAGAGTTGAATGAAAATAACTCCAAGTTCATTCAGAATAATAGTAGTTATAATTTTGCAGTGAGCCATTCAGTCATAAACAAATAATATCCCTTTCATCTTTAAAAAATCCATAAGTTAAAAAAGCAAGTCCTTTTAGTGCACGCTCTGCCTAACCAACCCAATATTGATTTTAAACTCTATAGTTACATTGACTAAGTAGAAAAATAAGCTGTGGAATCCAAAGAGACATGAACTTATCTTTGACTTGACTTTTACTCCAAATAGATAAGCACAGCTTAACAATTGTCCACAAAATAACGAAGAAATGATCCAAATTCTGTCATTTAAATCATCTTCAAACTTATGTTCCTAAACTGTATTCCAGGTAAATGTCAGGCATCACACAAAACTACAGATCCCATTGGGTTTCAAAATCATATCCTTTCAGGTAAACAGGTCTTTTCGCGGCAAAGCCGGGCACAAATAACGTTTGAATTCTGGTCTGTTTTGCTGTTTTGTTCAGTGAAATATTAGATAAATTAGGTTAAAACGTTTAAAACTGAAGATTCCTCTTTTTACCAATTTAAAGGGAACAATAGTTATATCGTATAGGGCTGTCTGCAGATGGGACTTAGACAAATTTGGAATATGGAGGCCAGTGGCAAACTATTTTAAACAACAAAAAAATTACAAATATTGCAATGCATGGTCGGATTTACATAAAGTAGTAATTGAATGACAACAGCGTTCAACCTGCCTCATAATAAATCATAGGCCTGCAGCAGCAGCATCTAGAAAAGGAAACCTCTTTCTGAAAATCGGGATGGGTGGAGCTCAATAATTATGTTTAATATAGGAATAGTGTACTGTGAGTAAACACTATGAGTAGCAAATTATGCCTCTCAGACAAACAGAATACTAGGAATCAAGATGTCATGAAATCCCGAATGGTTCGGCAGAAGCATTAGTGAAATTGGAATTAGTTATTAGTGTAGAGAGAGCAAGATGTGAAAACGTGTGAGAAGAAGAAAGTCTGATGCAGGTACCGAAAGAGGTTAGAAAGGTTCCAGGAAAGCGAAAAATAAGACTTCGATCAGCAAAGAATAAAAAGTTTGGACAGCATGGAAGATAGGTAAGAAGTGCCTTGTTTCAAGACAATTACTGAAGGTGAATCTAGACCAGATGGCTTTGATTGATAAACTTCATGAATAATCATGCAACCAGCCTTGGCTATTCGATGGTAAAGTCCAAAATCTGCTAATAATTGACTGAAAGTGGTATCCATGACATAATTAGTAATGGAATTTATTTCAATGCATTAGCATCATCATCGGCAATTTGTAATTATTTGTACATATTGTTTATTCCTATGAATACAAGAAAAGAAACAGTGTAGTTAATAAAACAAAGATCAAAAATTCAGATCAACGACAGTGTGTGACCAATCAAAATAGTTACAACATGATGGTAAGCATTCGGCTTTTGAACTCTTCCTTCGCCTAAATTTGTGACCAAATAAGTTCTTACTAAATAGCTTCTAGGGTTAATCCATATTGTTCACTCCAGGTAGTAGCAGCCAAAATTTTGATGTCATCACCGTAACGTCTTCCAAACTCCAATATGATTTTAAGTATTTGCCAACAGGTTGAGAATATTTCTTGTGATGTTTGAAGTAAGTACATATTTGGTCGGAAGTCCAGCCTACATACCAAGATTCACATTGTGAGCATATGCAATAAACTGCTCTTCTTTTCACTTTATGGTCAACCTTTGGCTTTAAGGAGGGTTATAGGGTAATAGGATAATAAGGTAATTGTAATAGTTTTTAAGTTACTTAGTCTAAGAACTGAACTCATCGGTGTTCCACATTTCAAAAGAGATCTAAAATAATCATCTATTATTCTTCCTCGGTACTGAATAATTGACTTGATACAATTCACAGCAATATTGTAAATCTTAAGAAATCTTGACTTCCAAGTTTTTGGGAAGAAATATATTCACAACCTCTCTCAGAATAGCAAGATTTACCGTCAGAAATCGTCCCAGCACAAGTATTTCTAACCTGTCTGAAATAAATCAAGGATTGACAAGGTGATAGAAATGATTGCGATGAGCAATCCCAGAAAAACAAAGTTCGTTGAACCATGGAGAAGAAGGAGCTCTGATTTCTCATCTTCGACTATGTACAAATATTTCAAAACCAATGTGTATCCACTTTGTGCAGTCAGTTACAGCATCAGAGGCTGAGTTCTTAAAGACTGAATTCGAGGAATGTTACTAAGAAATTAACGAAATCCACCCCAGTCAGCCAAACCAGATTTAAAATTATTCCAATGATCTGCCTTTTAGCAACACTGGTATTTCCAATAGCTACATATAATTAGAAATGCTGAACTCCTGATAGAGTCGATCAAAGAAGAAGAATTTCATTTGAGCTTTAGTGCTACCATCAAATATTTCGCCTATAGCGGGTAGAAAGACACACAAACAAAAGGATGCTGAAAAAATTATTGGAAAATGCCAAAGACTACTCAATTCGATCAGCTACCGCAAGTTATAGTTCTTAGGACACATCGTGAGAATAACTGGAATGGCCCATGACTTACTTTTCCTAACGGTCTTAAGTGTCAGACAAAGACGTCAACCTAAAACAAGACTTTGTGACAAAGTCAAAGAAGTCCTAGGTGTATCAGTGGCAGAGCTTAAAAGAAAGTCTCAGAACAGAACTCAGCTTTAAACATTTGTGAATTGTGCCAGGGCCGAGCAGCCATCACTAATCCGTCAAAGAGATAGATTTAGCTTGTCAGAAAGACTTAAAACTGTTGCCTTAACCTCTTCAGAGACAACAATATAATCAAAAAATCTTAAAGGAGTTCAAGGTGAAGTTGTCCAAAGCTCAGAAGTAGAAGTTAAAACAAGATTTAAAACAGAAGGTTTCTCTGGTTCTTACTCCTTTTAAGAAAAACCTGTGACATTGGTCCAGTTCAAGGTTACTTTTGCATACCAACCATTCTTAAATTTGCTCAAAAAAGGTTGTTTTGAAAGTCAGCGAAAGGTAGACGTTTGCCCAATATCATACGATCTTGTTCTAATTCAGAAGACAATTGACAATTCCTGACTTTATGGACTCAGCTGAAGCTATAGGTATAGGAGGTTTATTATGAAAGCGGGAGAAGCTTCTCTCCAAACGTAGCTTAGGAAAAGCTTACGACTCATAACAAAATAATACTCCAACACTGACAAAAGATTTTTTTTGAGTGTCACATTTCACATTTTCTTTTCACATATTAGTGCAATGTTGTTTTCAACGCAGTCAATACGTAACGTTACGCTATTACTGCCTAAGTTACCACTAAAATGGGAGAATTTATGAAAATATGTTCCTGATTAAAAGTGTAAATTTTGAATGAAATACGTTGCTTGTATTTCAAGTATTTCAAATAGGGCTCAAGAATTCTTTTTCCTTACGTAAGGTTTTCATGGGTTCTTTATCTTAATAGATAAATTAATAATAATAATAATAATAATAATAATAATAATAATATTAAAGTAATAGCAATTAGGTTTCGCGATCATAAGCATCAAATATAATTTTATTTTCTTGATTTCATGAGACAGTGATTTGTACAGAGCCTGGAAAACAAGCAAACAAGCACTGCAAGACTGTTTTATGTAATTTTCTGTATATATGTATGTATATTGCTCTGCTATATGCATTGAGCACTTTTTGATACGAATACACAAAATTACACTAACATAATTTATATATAAATATAGATATATATGAAAATAAGATATACTGAAAGGATTTGGAATTGTAAGAAAGGAAAGAATAATTTCTTTACACGAAATTGGATGTCAACCAGTGTTTATGGCTACTCTATATCTACTCCTTCTATCGCCTGAGCTATCCTCTTTTTGTTCCTATTCAGATCAGATCATTTTCCAACCATATCCCCCACTTTACTCCTACTTCACTGTACTATTCTTTCTTCAAATTTCTTATCGTTAGACATAGCATCCAAACCACACACACACACACACACATATATATATATATATATAATAGATTAGTATAAGATTAGTATGCAATGTTTTTATCTTTTGTTTATATTATGTGTTATAATTGAAAAACAATTTTTAGACTGTGTTTAGAAAGTTAAAGCAAAGCAAAGGAATCATCACTGGTGAGATTGCAATTAATCCCCATACTGATGCTTTGTAGTCCAACAACCTTAAACAGTCGTCCACAACAGTTATTTTTGTTCTAATGTAACTGTTTTAAATAACTTTTAAAAGATAGGAAATGAAGTCATCAGACAAAAAGTCTTCTGAAAAGCACGTAACCGATCTGTCAGGTGTTCAAAAAGAGAAGAAAGTTAAAGAAATCGACAGAAAACCTGCTGGGAGGAAAACAAAGAGAAAGGCTCCTGGCCTTATTCTGGCTGAGCCAGTTGACACTTCCTTTTTTAGGATGAAGAACCAAGGTCTATTTTTGAATGATAAGCAATTAAAGGATGTTATTTAAGCTTTGATGACAAGACTGAGATATGTCTGGATATTGTGAAAACAACGTTCAAAGAATAAAAACAGTAATAAACATAAGTAATTGAAAATTAAAAAGTAGGTACATTTTTCTATCTTAAAACAATGACAAAATAACCACTTTTAGATTTGTTAGATTTATATTATCCAAGGTTTGATGAAGACCTTACTTTTTCAGTGACTTCAAAGCAATAATGAGATATGACCTATTTAGCTAATGAGTTAAACTTAAAATTGATCATTGTAATTATTATTACGATTGTTATAATACTTTAACATTACTATAAAAATTGTGGAAATAATGAGTGATTAGTATGGACGATTTTGAGTTAATATGAAAGACCTCTTGTAAAAAAAACTCTTAGGTCTTGAGTCTTACTGTTTCAAAAATTTGTAGTTATCAGATTTAAAAAACAACTCTTGGTATAGCTTCCTAGACTATTCAAAAATTAACACCTATCTGAAAACGTTAACTACTTTCTGCAGTTGGTTATTGAAGTGATTTTTTCGTAGGAAGCCTCAAAGCAGCCTAACCCAGACAAAAGACCAACAATGCAGGAGAGTCTTTAAGGAAACCCTAGATGACTATGTCCAGTATTTTACTGAATCCTGTTTAACCTGTTACTATATTTTTTGAGAAGATGAAATTAAGATTGAAGAGTCTCTTGTACCTTGAGACACCAAAAGTGCCCAAACCTGCCATTGGAGGACTGATTAGTGTTTTTACATAAAAATTCGACGACAACAATGCACAGAGACAGATGAAATTCCATTCCTTATCTTCAAGACTGGATAGACGAAACCGCATTTGGTTTCGTCGATTGCAAAGTTTTCACATCAATTCAGTATAGTATGGTATTTTGTCTAAATTCAGCAAAGATCGAAAGGAACTGCCCAGTTTCTGCACCAAGTCCCTAAGCTGTACATAGGGGAAGGGAGGGCAGGCATTCAGGTTATCTACATAGTTTGCCAATGTGCAATCCCAATACGAAACCAAAATTGTTCCTTGACAAGGCATAGTGCCTGTAAACGTCCCACGCCATGACTGGAACCCCAGTCGTTGGCAATGATGTATGTATGTATTTATTCGCCACTAACAAAAAAAATACAAATGTTCAAAGGTAAATGTTAAAAACGTAATACATGATGTTATCCAAAATAGTTTAAAAAAAGAGTAAACAGAAACAAAAAAGAACAAAACAAACAGTCGGGACGGTAATCTAGAGAAACGGTGGCAAGGGTAGCATAATACAGATCATGAAGACCTTATTTTCATTATGGCCCCTATTATCTTCATTATGAGCCAAAACTGTTGGGGAAAAAAAGGACACAACAGAATCCCATACTGTTTATTTCAACAAGTTACAAAAGACTTCAATAGAGAAAATAAATATGGNTATGTATGTATTTATTCGCCACTAACAAAAAAAATACAAATGTTCAAAGGTAAATGTTAAAAACGTAATACATGATGTTATCCAAAATAGTTTAAAAAAAGAGTAAACAGAAACAAAAAAGAACGAAACAAACAGGCGGGACGGTAATCTAGAGAAACGGTGGCAGGGGTAGCATAATACAGATCATGAAGACCTTATTTTCATTATGGCCCCTATTATCTTCATTATGAGCCAAAACTGTTGGGGAAAAAAAGGACACAACAGAATCCCATACTGTTTATTTCAACAAGTTACAAAAAACTTCAATAGAGAAAATAAATATGGAAGGTCAGCCAGGTAGTTGAAAATGCTCCTCAAGTTTAACAAGCACTATGTAATATATAATACATTACAAAAATACAACATAGCTAATATATGTTACTTGGTACATTTTTATACATAATTTAATATTTGTAATTTACTCTAATTCATCAGAGTTAAATTTAATCCCCTCAAGGGGTTTCATATACAAAATATCAAATATTTTCCTTTCAGCAATTAATCCTCCTTTCCCACAGTTTTATCTATTTTGCTTTCCTATCTAAGTCTTCATTATTTCTCTTCTTTCACAAATTTCAACAGTATCGTTTTTTCTTTCTAGTTTATAATTCAAAATAATAGTGTTAATCAAGTCCACTAATTATTTTTGGAATCGCATAAATTTATTACATACATGCTTTTTAGCTTTTGGGGGGAATATTGAAGAGCCGTAGCTTAATGGTCGGTGCAGTTGCACCGTACCCAAGAGGCTCCGGGTTCGATTCCCCAAGCGGGCGAAAAGAATTTGTAATTTTATAAAAGAAAAAGCCATTGGTTGGCATCAGGAACGGAATCCATCCAAGAAATTCCTCGCTTCCAAAACAAAGTCTCTTTGAAGGGCAACATCTAAGCCCCAGTTACTGGAGGAAATGATGTTAACGTAAAAAAAAAGGAAAAACTATATTTTCAAGCAATGAATGAAAAACAATAAAATGGAGGCATCTCTATTTTCAAACGAGAGACACACCCACCTTTGTTGCAATTATTGCACCAAACATCGTCAACTCACAATTCAACTTCTTCATTCAAAGATTTAAGTTTCATGTGGTGTAATGGAGCAAAATTCTCCTTTTCTTTTTGATAATTGATATTATTGTCATTGTCAAGACATTTTAATAGTTATTCCATTGAAAACTAGATGGAACCTTCTTCAGGTTAAAGGCTTTATCTTTAATGGTATTTTCTTAAACATGGAAAATGAAAGAACAAACTCATTGCCTTATCATTATTACTACATGTTTTGAATTTGCTTTATATAAATACGATCTGTGCCAAGTCCCAGCCAAGAGCCTCAAGCAACAGAAAGATGAAGATAGAGACTTTAATAATTACATTCCCAACATGCTGTACAATGCTTAATGGCAAATAAAGGAATGTAGGATATTTAAAGGAAAATACAAACCTACACGAATTAAACTGGAAAAAAAATTATGATAAAAAATAAATGATTGGGAGCATAATAACTATGGTTTCTACTAAAACTTTTCTTTGTTCTATATTCATTGTTTTTGTTTAAAATAAATTCATCTATTAAATATCTAAATGGAAAATACTTTGCGAAAGATAAGGGATGTTTCCATTTGTGCAATTTTCTGTATTTCTGATAGGAAAATATTTTCAGGAATGTGCTTAATATAGAACTGTCCATTTTTTGAGATCATGCCGAGAGCTCCAACATTAATAGTTACAGTAGTAGCCTTGAGATGCCACGTCTTTTTCACCTCCATTTCAAGATCTTTTTATTTACTTAACTCCCCGAAAGTTGCTACAGGCGTGTTACTACCGACAAGGGTAGTCATGTCTATAATGAAACAAGTTTTATTTAAATAGTTTTTAATTACAATTGCTTGAGTGGTTCGAGCAGGCTGTATATGTAAATGCAGTAGGATAGTGACGTTTTCGTTATCAATAACTTTTGAGGCCTGATGTTCCCACCAGTAATGCCCATGGGAAAGACCCAACTCCATACATATCATCCAATAAATGTACTGACCGATCCTATCATGTTGATTTTTATATTTGGTTGGAACAAAGATCGTACATCCAGAGACTATGTGATTGATGGTTTGATCATAGGTTCTACAAGAATGATCAACTCCATTTTATAAGATATTGGCTTGATTATTTTGAATATTAAGGCACTAATCTTGAGCGGCAATTATATAGTCCTCTTTTCAGACTTGAGACCAGACGAAGTCAACCATTAATGAGCCAGAGTTTTGTTGACATCTTTGTTGTTGGCCTGATTAGGATATTTACCGTAAAAGACCTTACTCTCCCATTTTTCTGTAAGTAAATTTAGCCTTTCAGTTTTTGCCTTTTTTTTTACAATCCTGCCTATATCAGTGGGAACTTCAGTTTGATCCTCAGGTTGTGTATTAGCAGTACCAAGGCCACATGTTTCCCACAACTTGAAAGCATCTTTAGAGAGAGGAAACAGCTTTTTCCGCTTTTCGTGTTTGAGTACTATTTCGAGCATCCAACCCTTGCTGTTTTCTAGGTAACAACTCAGTCCAATGGTGGTTGTCATAAGAGAAAGCTCCAATTGAATCACACGCTTCCCTTCTTCTTTCCATGGAAGATAAAAGGATTAATATCAGGTTTAGGTTAGTGCATAAGCTGAATGGTTAAGAATTTTCTGATAATTGTTCCTACATTCTAAATATCACCAATAGACTACTTGGTAACGTTGAATCTGTAAGTGGCGACAGGAACAGCCAATAAATTAGATGCATCAATGCAATTTCAGTTCACTTTTAAGAATAGTTATCACCTTTCTGTAGCACTCACTACAAATCTTCTCACGTATGGTTGGACGATGTGTACCCTTGCCTTCACAAACACCTAAGTACTTCTAAATCTCCTCCTGTTCTAGATTTTTGATGCCTTGAGTAGTTTTCATCTGATGGAAGTGACCTTAGCACATTAATCGAAACCAAACTCCATCTTTTTAACGTTGCTAAACTGGCCTATTATATTGAGTAGTCCTTCCTGCTGGGATTAATTTTTGGTGAACAACTAAAGATCGTCCAGGTAAAAAAGGTGGTTTTTGTTGTTTTCAAAGATATTATACCCACTTTTACTCTCGTTAAGGAGTTTACTAAGAGGAAATAGTGATAAACAAAATAGAATGGAAGAGAGAGAGTCACCTCGAAAGATACCGCTTTTGATGTTTATATCGCCAGCGTTAATGGTTTGACCTTGTGAATTAAGCAGCAGAATGATTTTCCAGAGTTTCACGTTTTGAGGTAAGACGTTTCTAATGACCGGAGAGATATACATTTCCAGGCATTTCTCTATCCAGCTATGAGGTATGGTATTGAATCCCTTCTTATAATAAATTCAATCTACAAATAAATTCTAAAAGTTATTATGACAATCTTCAATGATCATTTAATTAATCAACAGCTGATTTTTACAGCCATGGTAACCACCTTCACAACCGCTCTTTTTGTTAGTAAAAATGTGTTCATCGGTAAGAAAAGCATAGGTGTAGTCTGCTTCAATCAAAATGAGAATTTTAGACATAGTACGACATATGATTGGTCTGTAATTTTCTGGATTGTCAGTTTCATCCCTATTTGGTTGGAGATATGTGACTTCGGTTGACAAGCCAAGATGGAATATCTTCTTGTTCGAGAACCATTAGCTTATACAGACTAGTTGGCTCTTTATGAAACGCAGAGAGAGAATTTAGCCAGAAATTCGCAATCTTGTCATTTCTTGGAGCCTTCCGTTTGCTTGACTTGCGCAAAGCAAATTGAAGATCCTCAAGGGAGACTTCATCCTAATTTTGCTCTTCGACTTGCCCTGAGCGCTACAGTCTGACGTACAATCCAAGAATGTAGAATGTAGAAGGAAAGTTTGCGAATGTGCAGGAATTCATCATCAGTGAAAAAAAATTACATGAACAGTAAAGAAACGAAAAAATTGGTCTGTTCCAGTAATTGCAGTGGAAAAAGAGATACATGGAATTCAAATTTAATATGCTTTAACAATGGATAGACCAAATTAATGAAATACCCGATTGCCTGATACAGGAAGAATTGTACTACTACCAAAAACAGAAGAGCTAAACAACAAGGAAAATAATCGCCCAATTGCTTGCCTTAGTACTTGCAATAAGATATTTACAGGTATGATCAGAAGTTTTATGAAAGAGCAAGCAGAAAGGAATAATACGTGGGACAGAAGTCAACTGAAAACGTGCTCCAAAGGTTTTAAAACTGCAGATCAGCTCCTTATAGATTATTAATGCAATGATGGATGAAGTATGTTGTAGATCCTGTGACAAAAACGAGGGTGGCATGCTAATTGACCACAGAAAAAAATGATTGAATGATGACAGTATAAAGGAATAGTACTGCAAGGAACAGACGTCACTGAAGAGAAAAGTAGAAAAAGCAAGGAGGAATGTCAATGCGACTGTAACAGTGATAAAGGAAATATAGCAATTGGTAAAGAAAAATATACAGAATGGAAATTCAGATGGAATAAAATGAAAAAGATCTTGAGCGAAGGATAGAAGAAAAAAAAGCAACGAGGTCTCGCAAAGAAGGACATCCAGAGTGAAATTCCAAAGCTATCTGGGGAAAATGAAATCTAACATCGACCTCAAGAAAACATCATCCATATTTGCACGACAGGAACGGATGGTAAAAACAAAAGCGTGGGAAAAGATCAGGAGATTGATGGACAATAACAAATGCCGGCTATTTGAGGAGGACAGAGAGACAGATTAACAACTTCTGTCTGGATGCAGAAAGCTGGTAGGATTGGAGTATGTCAAGTGTGATGACAATACTCTGAAAGTGCCAGCAGTGAAATGGGCTATTGAAATGCTATTGCTTCCTGAAGAGACAAAATGGTACACAGTGAATTGGGAACGAGGAAAAGTTATCGAAAACGATGGAAAGAAGTTATATTGAGACAGGGAACATGGAATGAGTACAAGCTGGATTGATGGAAGATCAGATATTAAATTAGAAGATACAGTAGCAAAAACGATATTGTTGATTTATATGGTGTGTCCAAACGAAACAAATAAAGAAGCTAAACGAGAGAAAAAGCTCAGAAAGTAGTAACATTTATGTTTTGAACTACGAGAAAGATGAAAAGGAAATACAAATAAAGTAATTTCAATGGCTAAAGGATGTCTTGGAGGAGGAATAAAAGAACTGAAAACAAATACGAAACAAATATTCAATAACGATAGTGATAAAAACTGGAATTAATAGCAAATGAGATGCAAAACAATGTACTGTGGAAAAGTGAATCCCTGAGCAGAAAGATACTATCTGGGCTGTGAATATAAGGTGTTTTGATTTCTTTAGCTAGCAAATTTTGGTAGTAACCGTCTCCCCAATTTCTTTCTATTGAACTTGTGGGGAGACAATTAGACCTATTACATGATGACGACCTTTCTTGTATTCTAGATTGTACAGTATATTTAGTATATTTGAATTTTTTTAATAAGAATAGAACAAAATTGTGTTGTTGGTTGATTCAAGAAATGATAATAACAGCAATAATAATGACATTAATAATAATAACAGTAAAAATAATAATAGTTACAGTAATAATAACAAATGCCCAAGGTATTTATTTAAAACTGCATCCGGTTGTGAATTTTTGATGTAGGCGAATGAGGTTACCCTTTGCCATAACAAGGTCTAGGTTATCCTTGAGCAAGATGTAGTACCTGACAGCTCTTCCCAAGATCACTCTGAGATAAGGACTCGAAAACTCACTACTAATATAATTATGAGAAGGCCCAAAAGAAATAAAACGTCCCATTTCTCTTGTAGTGAATAAACCTGTTCCCCAATTCCCGCTGGGGTCAAAGAGTCTGTTACCAGGCTGGAAACACTTCTTACAGACCAGGAGATAAACCATAATTCTCTAACAATGCACCTTCTGACGTGCCATCAACTATTTCCAATTCCAGAAAAACTCGACAAAAGTGCTTTAGGAAAGATAAGCTAGGAGTGATAAAGCCTTACTTTGCATCAGTTCTATTCCCGTCAAACTACTCTAATACGGATCAAACCTGTCAAATACGGAAGGAACAAAATCCAGCTGTAAAACTTGAAATTAATAGTAATAAATTAGCTAATATGTTTAGAAATATTATTTCCACCATAGCTTTCTCTGACATTAAAATTGACCAAATTAAAGCTAAGATAATTGAGGAACATCAGAAATAAGTTAGTCACATCTCTATGTCTGAAACTTGAACGCCATAACAGGAGCCTAATGAATAATAATAACTCAATAGTCCAATGTTACAATTCAGTCAAGAAATATTAACAGCTTTACCGTAAGATATCCCAGCAATACATTTAAAACTCAAAGAAATGTCGTCAAAACGGAGTATTTCGAACTATCCTGCCTGCAAGTTTGATGACGAACAACAAAGCCGGGGTCATGTCTTTGGAGGATGCAAAGCCGCACAGTTAAAAATAAGCTGTAATAAGAGCTATATTTCAATTTCACTCAACATTTACAAAACAACAAAAATAAAGCACTTTATATCTTTGTAAATATGGACAGTTGTCAAAACTTATCTATCTTAAATTAATAAAAATAAACAATTTGTTATTTTTAGAACTTACTCTTGGTTTTGAAACAAACACTAAGACGAATTTTGAGCGTAAAGCAAAACATTATAAACAGTTACTTGTTAAACTATCATGAAGCAACCTTGTTTATTATGTTAATTTAAGCCTTGGTGCAATTAGTGTTATAGGTAATGACAGCTTTGCCGTAACTAAAATAAAAAACGTTGATCTAACTAATGAGACAATGAATTTAATATTGAACAGAATAATAAACGTATGCACAAGAACAATTTATTACATATGTTGTATGTGTAATGAACAATTGGAAAATCCAGAACTTTTAAAATGCTAAAAAAACTAACAGGAACGTTCTGAGTAATATTTCCGACTCGGAAAGTATTATTGTAAGAGGAGGTGAAAATATGTAAATGTTTTGTTAAAAATAAAAAAACCGTATGAAGTTTAAAAATTATTATTATTATTATCGAGTGGTTACACACCATTTATTGGTGGTTGGGTGAAAAACCCACATTCAGCGCCCAACAACAAGCCAGGAAAGTTGAATGCAGGCACATGTACTGTAGCCACAAGAGTGAGATAACATAACCAAATAAAAATGGAAACATCACTTCAACCTTGCAAGTGGCGCCTCACAACAAGTGAGGAAAGGCACATTGCTCAAGCGGTTGTTGTTGTATGACAACAACTCATGACTACAGCACTCCCCACTCCTAGCCTGATAGCTGACAATACATGGAGAGATGTCTTAGTACTAGCACTAAGTCTGGTATTGCAGCATTGAATACAGACTGGATATTTGTTATTTCCCTGTTTGGTGACAAATGCAACAAAAAAGGCTCAAAAACCAAGTAATGTATGCCAAAGGGCATTTATTTTTATTATTATTATTATTATTATTATTATTATTATTATTATTATTATTATTATTATTATTATTATTATTATTATTATCGAGTGGTTACACACCATCTAGTGATGGATGGGTGAAAAACCCACATTCAGCGCCCAACAACAAGCCAGGAAAGTTGAATGCAGGCACATGTACTGTAGCCACAAGAGTGAGATAAAATAACCAAATAAAAATGGAAACATCACTTCAACCTTGCAAGTGGCGCCTCACAACAAGTGAGGAAAGGCACATTGCTCAAGCGGTTGTTGTTGTATGATAACTACTCATGACTACAGCACTCCCCACTCCTAGCCTGATAGCTGACAATACATGGAGAGATGTCTTAGTACTAGCACTAAGTCTGGTATTGCAGCATTGAATACAGACTGGATATTTGTTATTGCCCTGTTTGGTGACAAAAACAACAACGCACAGGAAAAAAGAGCCATGTTGTTATGTATGCCAAAGGGCATATTATTATTATTATTATTATTATTATTATTATTATTATTATTATCATTACTATTATTATTATTATCATTACTATTATTATTATTATCATTGTTGTTGTTGTTGTTGTTATAGTAGTAGTAGTAGTAGTAGTAGTAGTAGTAGTAGTAGTGGTAGTAGTAGTAGTAGTGGTAGTAGTAGTAGTAGTGGTAGTAGTAGTAGTAGTAGTAGTAGTAGTGGTAGTAGTGGTGGTGGTGGTGGTGGTAGTAGTAGTAGTAGAAGTAGCAATTCAAGTTAATTGTTTCAGAAAAATACAGTTACAAGTGGGGAAGAGTACAAGTGCAGAAAAAGCAGCTAGTCTGTAATGCACAGACTCTCGGTGCTCCGAGACTGATTATCAAAAAGTAAAGGGTAAACTAATTAAGCTATTGAAAATAATGGGTGGAATCATTTAGTTAAAAGTTGGTATAAAGCCTTTTTTTTAATGGCTATTGTAATTTCCGTCTCGCAAGAAGCAATCAAGATGGCTGTCATTCAGCCAGCTGATCACAGTTTAGGACTTCCAACAAAAACATCCATATAAAAGAAAAGAAGAGATTTGACATCTGCGGTATGATGTACCTGCTCCTGATTGAATTAATTAAGTCCAAAACAGTATTTGAATTAAACCGAATGTATTATTATCGTAGCAACCAAGAGATTCTCAAATTGTTTTGTTGGTTTTACTTTTGTTCTAAATCGTATGCTGATTATACATGTCAACTTAAATACAATGCATACTTTATGGAAGCTCAGTCTTGGCCTGTTCGAGTTTGCAGAAACGAATATGAGAAGCTCAAATTTAAGGGTAATATATGCATTTTCGTGACATCTACTGTGATTGGTTAAAAAAGTATAATAGGTCCCAGGTTGAAATTTGTAAAACGAGCATGAAGATAAGAAGTAAAGTATTTGTGTTAAAATTGCTTCGTGAAGTGTATTGACAGCAAGCGGGACATCTAAAGGGTTACAAATGCAGGATAAGAGTATTTCAGGAGCCTAATAGAAAAGCTGCAGACATGAAAATCACCGTTCTGTACGGATGTTCCACTATTGAAATTGAACATGGGATTGTGCAGGCGCAATCTGTCGCAAGACAAATTTCCAATTTTGGACATCAGACTACAGTCGTTGGTAAGTTTATTTCTTCAGCTAGATTTTGTAATCATGTAGTTTTAAATAAAGAGTAAGCATTTCTAAAAATGGTTGAGGTAAACAAAATGTAACAACTGCGAACTCAAGCTTGGCTTTCCTAGTGATAATAGCCAGTTCAAAAAATATATATCCGTCCTTTATAGAGACTAAAATAACTCATATTACTTTTTACGACCCACTAGAAGGTATTCTTGTGCTATTCAGAGAAACCTAAACAGGTAAAGTACAATTTATTTTTTAAAAGTTTTGGTGATTAATTATTTACTTTGATGAATGTTGAATTCGACTGCTTTGTTTATTGCAGCTTATAAAAATGGCTTAGATGGTACTTCTTGTGTCCTTTACTTCAAGAAAACTATCCCAAGTCGTAAAGCAAGATCGATTTTCTAGAGATATTGTTCCGACAAACAAGAGCATTTTGATTGAAAACAGTAACTGTTTGGTTTCACATAACAGCTGATTTTAGTTGAGCACTCGATGGGGTATTGTAATCTTAGTGGTCAGAGGAAAAGGCAAATCCTATGAGATCTGGTATCAAAATTACAACAGTTAGGTTACGTCAATGCATGAATAGGAACAAAGGCAAAGTAATTATAGTTGCTTTGAAGTAACCTAATATCCTATGTCTGTAATATTAGATGTTAGTAACAGCAAGACAGAAATTTCGTTCAAAGTCAACCTCATCAGTATATTTAATAATTCTGGAGCTTACCATCTTTTTCGCAGATCTCGGTCTAGACTTGTTCGTCAACGCAGCGGCAATAAAATTTCTCTTTCTAGTAACTTTCGAAAAGCTCTGTCTTCATGACAAGTGGTCACTGGAAGAGCAAAATTGTTTGCAGGGTTCTTTATCAAGGAAAAATACTTCTGAGGTTTTTCAGTTTTTGTAAGCTTTCTTACAGCTGAGCAGAAGTTAGGAATATCATTAAGCACAACTTCTTGGATCTGTAAGGTGACGTTGCTTTCAAATGAATTGCTTTATGAAGGTAGAATGCACTTGCCTTTAACTAGATCTGTCCTCACCAGAGAAACCTGCTCTTGAGCTCAGGGACCTCTACATGAGTGAGTTCAGAAGCTCATTGAACCCCCGTATTCCTGTGCTATGCGTATCAAAAATCTAAGTTTATCAAATTGTTCCCCCACAATTAAAAATTGACAACTATTTTTTCTTTGTTAGCCAATCAAATGTCAACATCTACAAAAGTAAAATAGGAATGGCCTTTCCCTCCGTGTAAGCCAAAATAAAAAAATATTGTACGTCCATGTACTAAGATGTACTTGTACGATTGATTTTAAAGTTATCATATGTCATTTGTGGAGCCATACAAGACCGA
Organism: Morbakka virulenta; assembly: GCA_003991215.1. NCBI lineage: Eukaryota > Metazoa > Cnidaria > Cubozoa > Carybdeida > Carukiidae > Morbakka > Morbakka virulenta. Next base: position 1,473,183 of record RDPX01000126.1, read on the forward strand.
AAAAAGACAAAAGGAAGGTGAGAATAAACCAAAACATTCAAAAATTCGTTATTGCAATGAACACAAAGTGTCTGAAGCTTGCCAAATTACTTCTAAACTCACTTGTACTCGAAAATTTCGAGTTACGAGTGCACCTCTGCTATTAATGTCATTTTCTATAGTTTCTGGTTTCAGATGATGACCTTCAGAGATACTATGTTGTGGCAGTGGGGAAATTCTTGGCAGGACCCCCTCCCTGAAGCCAACTTATGGCTTTTTTCTTTTTGTAAAGACATAAAGTTGTTTTCCGCTCAGAGAATCATGTACAAAACCTCTTGACCACAATGCAACTATAAGATATGGGTCCTTGACGGTAAATGTAAAACGTTAAAAAAAGAAATTAGTTAAAACACCGCACATTGATTGGGGAAGGAAAGCTCCAAATGATATGGAAGTGATTATGCAAAAATAAAACTGACATGGAGGGTACAAACTAACTCTAAAGAATCGTTTGTAATTAGTAGCCCCGTCAATTGGGGAACAAAGTAAAAAAATTTTGAAAAACGCAAAGTTAAATATTTTGTCAATCCTTTCATGTAGAGACTTTTGAATTTGCGAAGGTCCAACAAATTTAGTAATGTACGTCGTAGATATAATAGACAGTATTTAATATGAAAACAAATTACAATTGAATGAGAATCAAATTTATTCGAGTGTGTCTTGTTGTGTCTTTCACTTCATACTGCAAAAATTGCCAGAAGACAAATACTTATAAACCACGAACTCAACCTTATTCCATGTCCCAATACTGTTTTGAGCTATAGTTACTGCTAATTACTACGTTTTTGTTTCAAAAATTCAAAATTCTCTTCCTTTAAATAAAAAAGGAGAGTTTTTAAGAAGGAAAGTTAGAAAAACAAAGGAAAATCAGAAAGAAATAGAGATTAAAGTCACTGGCCAGATTAGAACAAAACAATAATTTATAAACTGCATTTGATGCTATTTCTTCAAAGTATTACATTTTTTTATAACTTTATTCATATAGAAACAGATGAAAGAAATGGATTTTACATCTTAACCGTATCATTGTTTTTTCATTTTTCATTTTAATGACAGCAAAATGTTTAGGAAATCCATTTCACGAAGTTTGTATTTGGTAATGTAAAAAAAACAAACAAGGAGTATGTAGTGGAAAAGTAAGCATGAAAATGTTGGGATCACTTGGTCTGACCTTAAAACTACTGATCAAAACTAAACAAATGTTTAATGGATGCATTTAGAAGAAACGAATTGCCTTCNCACTTGCCAGATTAGAACAAAACAATAATTTATAAACTGCATTTGATGCCATTTCTTCAAAGTATTACATTTTTTTATAACTTTATTCATATAGAAACAGATGAAAGAAATGGATTTTACATCTTAACCGTTATTTAGCTCCACTTGTAAGAACCACCCACGCACAATGCAATTTTAAATGTAGAGTTTTCGTAAACAAACCTTCGATTCTGACCCAAAACCACAGACCATGTTAACTAGCTTAAGCTCATAGGCGTATCATTGTTTTTTCATTTTTCATTTTAATGACAGCAAAATGTTTAGGAAAATCCATTTCAGAAACGAATTGCCTTCCAGTTATCCAATAGGTAATAATAAAGGCAATGGAAGGTAAACAGCTGAAATAATAGAAAAACTGAAGCTAGAGAGATGGAACTTCTAAAAAAACATTAGAGAGAAAGGGTCTCTGAAGCTTTTTCTCTCTGTGAATTTTGTCCTGCTGCCTTTTCACTTCTAGTTCAGTTAGCTACCAGCTTTCACAAATTTTATGTCAATGTAATAATTCTGTCTAAATGGAAATAAATGAAAAGTTGGTATTTTTTGTCAATCTTCGAAGGCTAAAGAGAAGGTAAAGATAGTACAATAGACAGGACAGAAATGTATATAAACTGTCAGAATGGCATACCACCGTAAAGAGTGGGCTACCTTAGCACCCAGACCTCTGCTAGCGAACGTAATCATGGACTAACTGAAAGAAATAATTAGTGAAGATTTGCCACGTAAAATTCTGCATCTATTCTTTATCAGCAAATATCTCAAAAGAAAGTCTTATGATTTTCTTTCAATTGCTTTTCCTTCTTGCTGACCACTTTCAATAGTAACAATTTCTAAAAAAGAGGTTCAGGGAGGCGGTCACCTAAACTATGAAATACTCACACATACAAATACACAACTATTTAGATGTATATATATGTGTGTGTATATATATATACACACATAGATAATAAAGCTCAAGGAAAAATGGTCTGAAGAGGTGCTTCATTAAATTTTAAAGGGATGGATCATTAAGACACAGTGGGTGTTATTAGCTTACCAATTGGTGGTGAGTCAGTGGGTTTATACTCGCACCACGATCGATGGTTTCTTGACCTTCCGTTCACGAACAACTCTGGACACGCAAAAATTAACAATAAACCTAACTTAAATTCTACTAGCTGAGCTAACACCAAATCAATCACTATTCTACTGATCAATTTTGTAGCTTATTTTTAGGTTCTATCAATTCAATAATTTTGGTCGTCTGTTTCAAAAGCAGGAGTAAGATGTATAATTTGTGTGGTTGTGTCATTTTCGAACGTAATCTTCTCTGTTAAGAATAAGAGCAGCGTGCCCTTTGGTTGCTAATAAGGAAAAAGCAGTTTTCTTTGTGTGGGATATTTGAAGACCTTCTTTCACCCGTTGGCAAATTATGCTTTGAAATCTTTTATATTTAAACTTGTGCTAACTTTAGCTCTGACTTCATCTCTCATTTTCTGTTTTGCATAAATCTCTGGAAGAAATCTCCACCGGTGCTATGGTTCCTCTACTACAATGTACTTTGTTGTAACGGAGCTTTCATTTCCTTTATTACCAGGCGTGGCAAATCACCAGAGAAACCTTTTAACGATAAGTACAATAACCAATCTTGCTACTACTTTAATTCTATGCCATCCTTTTCGTTACTCATCATGGCAAGATTTGTATGAATCTTTACATGTCTATCCTTATAATTTTCGTCTTCATCCTAGCCTAGTAGTGTAGCCAGCTCTGAAATTTTAGCATCTTTTCTCTCGAGAATGTTCTGAGCTGTGCATCCTAATGTCAATATTTCCTTACTATGCAGCGTTACTGGGGCCTGCCACTTGTCCGGCATTCTTCTTCATATTTACCTTCTCGAATCAATATTCTTGTCTCCTTGATTCAAATGTTTAGATCCCGTGAAACTATACTTTTTAGGTGTTACTATTTCCTTTATAATATTAATTTGTTATTCAACTTCATGGTTCAGCATTATTTTTCTCATTAAAATTCGGATGGAAGCCTTTAAGGGAGAAGGGGAGTACCTTCCCTATGCAGTAATTGTTTTGTTCTAATTGCTTTGACTTCACACTGCATCTGTCAGTTATCGAGTTACATTCGATCAAATAAAAGTTCAAGAAAATATTTTAAGTTTTTTTTGCTGGCCAAATTGGCTTTCTTGATTTCAGGAAATGTCAACAACATTCAGGTGCAGTTCAAAATAGAGACATGCAAAACAACGATTTAGCTCAACTAAGTTGGAAATATAACCACAGTTTTCACTGGGAACCGAAGTGGACAACAGATAATGAATAAAACTGGAGTCTACATAAATTCAATGAAAGTACCTACTTGTGAGTAGAAAAAAGATCAGCTCCTATGCCTAACATGGTCATATGCTCTACCAAGTGAACTGACGGGGTTACTTTTTTAACCAGATCATTTTTGCAAACATTTTTTACTATAGATATAAGATTTTTATAATGTCTTGAGTCTTAAGCTTTTTTCTGAGCTCAGAAAAAAGCTTGCGACTGAAGACATGATAAAGCTCTTACATCTATGGCTTTCTCGGGATCCATAAAGTTCAGAATTTTCAACACTTTACTAGTGTTGTCGGTTCATGTTTTGGGAGTCAGTTGAGCTGACCTTGAAAGAGAAGTCATCATCCCTTGATGTAACCCTACGTAGGTAATTAGGATGAAATGTCATTTGATAAAAACCTGAGGAAGGACTGGCAAACTCAAATGAAAAACATGATTACAAAAATTATCTGTTTCAGTACATGGGGTTGGTGGCTTAGGAGGAAGAGCACTGGTTCATTCTTGGGCACATTTTTTCATTCTCTACAATTCCAATTCCTCTCCATCTATAATTTTGTCAGACAAAAATCAACATTTTTTTCTTATGATTTACCTCCAAAATGCTTACCGGTTGAAAAGAAAACTGCAACTTTAGAAGATTCCTGCAACTCTAATTATCTCAGAAATTTCCACGATTACTCACAAGTCCACTTAGCCTTGTACTCAGCCAAAACTTTCCAGTCCAATTTCCCAAGACAAAGAGTCTTTCTCGAAAAATGGTTTGGTATTGATCGTCACACCAAAGTCACTGTAAGCTATATAATACTACAAATCAAAAAGAAGTGCTACAATTGCTAAAGAAAGCTGACTCTCCCTATATATATATATATATGTGTGTGTGTGTATGTGTGTGTGTGATAATGATTGTAGAACTGTCCCAGTGAAATCGATAACAGGACAACTGTGTCGATTCACTTACACCTCCTTAATTGTGTGAGAGCGTAGGTGTATGAGTGATTGACTCTTTTGCACATATTGACCCCTTACAATAAAGTAAAATATCGCCTGTGATAAAATGAATCTTTTTTTAAACCATCAGTAAAGCGTACACCTAAACAAGTCAGGAATTCAAATTTTCTGGAGGTATAAATTGAGAGCTCTTGACCTTTATTACTCATAAAAATTAATTTAGCAAGTTTAGCTTTTTTTTTCGGTAAATTTAATACCGCATTTCTCTGAAGGTCGTATCTTAAATTAATAATTAGATTACAGTTTCAAATTTACTGTGGCATTTTTTGTGCCATTTAGCATGTTATTTCGTATACTGCAAAAAAAATACTTCAATTAAATAGAAAGAATAAACGACAACAATTGTTGTGATCTCCAATATCATTCTTTCGATTATTATCAAACGTAATGCTATTATTCTTCTCCAATTATAATTAGAGAAGACTTTTTGAGATACAAGTAATTATCTGTATCTCAAAGGGTCTTTTCCCCCTTGAAATCATCTACATCTACAGCTAAAAAAGTACAAGCAAACCAAATAAACTTTCCACAGTGAAATATGAATTCATTTCTACAAGAGATTTTCGAAACATTGAAGAAATATGATTATCTCTTTGATCACAGCCCTCTGATAGCCTGGTGGTCAAGGAGCGAGACTGAAAATCCAGGTCTCTAGGTGGGCGAGAATTCACGTCTTCTTGGGGTGATTTTAAGTTCATGTTATACATGTTTATCTAATCAAAACCCTTTGATGTTTTAGAAAAACAAAAAGTTCGGATTCATCTGGCTACAATTAGTATCGTATTATCCACTAGCTGAAGAGATTGATGATGATGATTATAAAATCATCTTACTAAAACATTTGTATTTTTGCACTTCATTAGACTAATTTACCCTCACGATTGCATCTATTATAATGTCACATTGAAATTTCAAGGATATACCTCTTGTTTTTTGAGCTTAAGGATTTGCCTTCACAAAGGATAAGTTCTCTTGGTTTGTCAACGCCCTTTTGGAATCTGACACCAAAGCCAAATATAATCATTGATCTCATGATGTTGAAGGTTTGACTCCATTTTTGCCAAAGCACCTCTGAGTTTGTCTAACAGAGGACACTCTTAGAGCCTACAAAGGTGAAGTCAGAAATTGTAATCACCAAATCCAAGACACTTGACAATGCCTTTGACCAATGAGGCTGCTAATATTCTACTTTTGTTTTGCCTTTTACCAAATATTTGTGTTGTAGTCTCACTATGCAAAAGTTTTTTGGACCATTGTTGGTGGTTGGTTCTACAGTTTTTAAAAGCTGTGCTTTTTAAGATATCATTTTTAAACTATTCCACTTATGAGTAACAGAACATATTCATAAAGAAATTGTTTTTTCATCTTAATGTGTTGGGAATTATCTATGAAATTATCGTTTGAAAATTACAAAACTAATTTAACGTTGAGCTGAAAATCTGTACCAAAACTGGATTGTAAGTTATCAAATCTGTTATACGATACTTTACTTAGACTAACGGAAGCACAAAACCACAAATTGACGATCGGTGCGAATTTAACCCTTTGGTATCATGTACCATTTAGTTGAAAACCTTTAAATGTAACTTGGCAATAATAGCTAGATCATTAGGAATGTTCCCTTGGTCTAGAACTTGACACTTTAAATCCTTCTTTGGTTACAAAATTCTATGAGTACAATTGTACTTTGATTCTGAAAAGATACAAATCGAGATAAAAATGTTACTTCACTTCTGATTTCTACCAGTAACTTACAAATCAGATTCTCGTTATTCACCTATCACTGTTGTAGAAGCTCATTTCTGTAGCTACTTGTTTCTGTACCTACTTGTCTCTGTAGCTTGAGTATCATGCCAAATATTGCAATCGGCTATCTTGTCTCTTTGCTGTCCTTTTTCTTTGCCATTACAGTCACTGTCACTCAGTGGTAATAACAATGTCACACACTGCCTTGTAGTAGGCGCTTTTTGTCAAACTTTGACATCATCGATAATTTTCCCTTCTCTTTTCTCCTTACTACGTAGCTAAGAGATTTCAACTATGAGTTTACCAATGCTTTCATCAGACTTTGTATCATTTGTATCAGCTTTTCTGGCATCTGTTACTTCCTAACCTTTACTGTCTATAGTATATTTTATTTTCTAATTAGAAACCATGTGTCTTCAGGTTGTACTACTCATTTTTACAGATCAACTTATTGGCCAAGATTCTTAATGATAGCCTTAAATTTCCTCGATGTCAGTCTGTTTTGCACCAAAATTCTGCTGTAATTAGTGAGGTAGAAAGAAATTGAAATAGGACTATAAAAGTAATTCTCTATATAAACACACACACACACAAACATATATATATATATATACATATATATATATATATATATACATATATACATATATATATATATATATATATATATATATATATACTCAAGCTACATATTTGAGACATAACTCTCAGGCCATGTTGCCGGAGCAAGCACAGCTTAAGAAGTTATTGTGGGATCCTGTCAGAGTGCTCAAACTACGCATGCGCAGTGAGCTCCGCATTACGCATTACGCATATATATATATATATATATATATATATATATATATATATATATATATACTTATTATTTCGCGAGTATAAAAGGCAGACAGAATGCTTTTCCGTTTTAACATCATTTTTTCCCAGTAGCTCAGCTCAAGTGATGTCAGAGCGAATTTGTTGTAGCAGTAAGAAATTTCTTCGCTGGACGCCTTTTCGGTCACCAAGCAATGGCATTTTTCGTATGTAAAATCCTCATTGTCAAAAAGAGACTGAGCAAAGAACCTTCCTTGTGTTCTCGTTCTTGTTCTTTTTTCGAAGAATTTTAATCTTCGGCCTTAATACATTTCTAACAATGAGTTTAAAAGGGTTTTATAGTCACATTATTTAATTAACACAAAATATATATGGTATTTAGTATATCTTTTAATTATAGTATGTTCCCAAGTTAGAAATGAAGTTTCAGGCTTGTTTTTACAAGTCTTTGATTTTGTATGTAGAAGAATCAAATTGATGTTTTACAGAAATGACATTATAAATGAAAATCACGTTATTAAATAAATGTTAAGAACATTTTAGAAAAATATCAAAAGTAAGGAAAATTTTTAAAAAATCGATAAAAGTCAAACGAACCAACTCCGATATGATAATTTACTTAAAGCAAATAACACTAAGATATTCAGAGTAATGGTACTTATACCTGAAATAATAGACTACTACTGTAATATATTTAATGTTATTTTCTTAACAGATGCTTCACACGTCACTCCAATATATCAACAAATGGATGACAACGAGCAGTTCCAAGATTGTGTCCTTAACGAATTTTGGTCAATTTTGCGTGACTCCGATGTCATCATGTTTACATTTCGAGATAACGTGTCTTATGTCCCTGAATTTATACAGCAAGTTCTTCAAAGAGCAGCAAAACGATATAGTTCAGAAAGGAAGATATCGTCTCTTTCAAGGCTTGGAAAGTTGAAAAATCAAGAAGAAGATATAGGTAATCGATCAAAAACCCAAGAAATAGCGCGATTGCAACGAACAAGCTGTCTGACATTATCACAACAGCTAAATGACTCAAGAATATCTACTGAGAGAGGTCTAACTTCTTCAAAGTCATTAAAATCAATAGCTAATACTCTGCATCTAAAACAACACCAAATATGGCATTACAATGGAATAAATTATGGCATTGTTACATTGTCTCGTGACTGCCGACGTGCTGCAATGGAGCTTTGGAAAGTTCTTCAAAATTTTGATTCTGTTTATCTATCCAGCGTTTTTCAGTATGGAGTTCCAAATTTATACAATTGCGATCACAGTCTTGAAACAGCTGGACCATTCATTGGCTGAAGCCATACAGTAATTGATATGAAGCTGCTATTCCAGGCAATGACAGGGACATAGCCATGATGGAATAATAGCGGGTTTAAGAATTTATAACTACCGGGTTTTACTTAAGATTTAAGGGGTAGTTGAATTACGTTGCTTGCATTAACGTTTATTGAAGCAAAAAATAAACATGGATTGTCTAAGTTAGACTTCACCACTTTGCTTGTCATTAGGAATTTAGTATTCCCAGTTAACATTACTTGTGTCATGTAAAAAGAGAAATTATCGTGTTCTAAGGTTTTTGCATGTAAAAATGATATCAGATACCAAAAGCCCAGAATATCGAGTGAGGCAATCAGGCAATTTTGATTTCCAAGGTATCTGACAAGACATTTATTTAACACATGGTATAAATACAAAAACAATAAAAACCTTGGTGATACAGTCCAACTTAAGAAAAAGTTATATCTTTCTCTTATAAAATCCTAAACAAGATTTTGGAGTTGACATCTTGACTTTACAGCTGCGCTGTTGCCTGTCAGGAACAGGTTTCAAATTACAAGAGCAACTCTATGCTATGATGATGTTATAATTTTTTTACCAGACAGAATTTGGATAGTGAATTTATATGTATTATTCATTTCTTGAAAACCTCTATCAAAATGAACATTTTTTAGTTCTCCATTAATGACCTTTGTCTGGAATTTTGTGGCCACATCTTGTCAGCTGTTCTTATTTCCTATCTGAATCTTCTGGACCGAATCCAACGACACGTTTCCAATTAGCTTTCTTAAACCCTTGAAATCTTACTACATCGTTGGATTTTGCCTCCTCCGACCCTTTTCTGCAAGCACTACTATAGCCTGACAGAGGCAGTCAGAAGTTTTTATCTCTTGTACCAAAGACTGTCTTTCGTAATCGCATTACTGGTTCTTCATAGAAGCTTTAACCATTCTCTGTCGAGATTCCGAAGTGCAAGTTTTCTACTCACACCAAGAGATTCCTTCTTTGCATTGCTACTTTTGGAATCCTCTTCCTTCTTCTTGCTTTCCTGATGACTATGATCTACCGGTTTCAGGCTCTTAGTAACAGTTATCCTTGCGGTTAAGTCTTCTACATAGCCTTTCTTTCCTACCTTTGCTCCTCTTCTTCTAGATGATAACTTTTAGTAGCCTGAAATTATGAGCAATTTAGTTAAAAATAACTTGGTGGGGACCAAAAAGGAAGTGGAGCTCACCCTGCCCTCAAAAATGTATCCTCTAAATAACTTGTTGCATAGTTTGTCAGCAATTTTCTACTAAGAAAGTCGCGTAGAATCAACTGATGCAAAGTTCCACAACAGAAAACATTTTTTCCTTCCTTCCATTCTGTAAATTGTTATTTTCACATTATTTTATCAAAGTATGTTTCTAACTATTAACATGGCCACTAGTAAACGTTGAAGGTTTTACATGTAAGATATGTCATTGTAAACAAAAATGCAAAATACATTGTTAAGGGAAACAATTAAAAACAATTTTAAAATAAAATTAAGACACGAATTTATATAAAAGTCGTGAAGTAGTCTAGTTTTTTTTCTCTGTTTGCTCTTTTTCTTTATTTTTTGTCTTAATATATCAAATTTTTACCTTTGGTTACCTACTATCAAGATTCATAATAATCATTAACCTTATTTGCTTTAATTTTTTCTCCGTTTCTCTCTCTGTCTCTCCTTCTTCTTCATTATTTTTTCATACAAAGCTTTAAGCTTTGTATGGTTTTTAACATTAAAAGTTGCTGTTGTTTCTAGATCTTTCTATGAATGTACTTCCTCTCCACGGACGGGGAAATGTTGGAACTCTTTGGCTTTTGAGTCCTTTATTACATCATATGATTTGCATGTTTTTAGATCTAAGGTCAATTCTTATCTCTTGGTCTAACCTGTGTATCTGCCTTTACCTCACAGCACTATAAACGTAGCGGCTATATGCCTTGTTTGGTTCATAACCTAATAAAAAGTCAGCAATCATGCTGTTTTCATACTGTCGGACCAAACCTTTACCAAAAGTAATGAAGAAACTCCTTAAAAACAAAAGCTGTCGGACGAAATGTCAGTTAAGAGAAATTTATTGTCAGGTATTTTAACAGTATTGGGGTGACATTGCCGAGGGTCCTGCAGTAATGTCTAGTCTTGTTTATTGTCGTATTGATATGGTATGTGTATGTATTAGAAATGAAGGTATACATGAAGTATGAAGTATCCCCGTTTTTCTTTAAGGAGTGCAAGTATCTGAAATGAAATTTATGAAGATTTATTAACATGATAAAGATATTGATGTGTTCTAAGAAAAGTATGTTGGTATTTTTTCAGTCCCTGATGCCACCTTTGTAAATAGATAGTCATTGTCTCATGAATATACTAAAAAAATGTGAAATGTGACAGTAATATAGGTAAAGGGTATTTTTAAGAGTGATAAAACGTTTGTATTGGCGAGTGTTTGATAAATTTGTGATGGAATGAGAAAGGGCACGTAAAAATTGGAAAAATATTGTTTCAAACAACGACGAAACTTGTCTTTTTTTCTGCCTTTTTCCAGAGGGGATTGCCTTAGAAAGGTAAAGTTGCTATTTTTGCATTCAGAGTATTAGAATATTTATAATTTTAATCATGGAAATATGTTAAACTTGGGATCCGAAAATCTCATAAAATCTGACAGATATGAGAAAGAATACTCGCGCGTTTTCTTTCACCCATTTTTTGACTGCGCTTCTCTCTCTATTGCCAAAAAGAGCAAAAATCCTTCTATTCAATTAAAAAAAATGTTTAAAGTTGTTATTGGTTAGACTTGGTATTAATTATATCTACTATATATGCTGCCTAGAGATGCCATAAAAAGACGTTTAAAGCAACTTTTGTCCGATATTTGCAATATTAGTTCAGAACTTTTATATACTTTAAGACTTTAAAACGAAGTATGGAAGAACTGAAGTCGGAGGAAAAACGCAGAAAGAATAAGAGGACAACAGAAAGCTATATCATAGGGCTACAAAAATCAAACTAAAGAAGTCCAGGTATCAAGTAATAAAATGGCAAGAATTCTGGAACACATTTAAAGCCACAATGCATATAACCCCATCCTTTCTTTTGCTAGAGAATTTCAACTACAGAGAGGTAGAGTTGAAAAATAAAGTCTATAAATCAATTGCCTGAATGGGACTGAAGGATGCAAATTATTACTCTGAAATCACCATTTCGGAGGGACGGTATGGCATATATTTAACCCTGATACACATTAGATCCAATGGATGATAGGCCACTACTCATAAACAATTGAAGAGTAGCTAAGATCCTTACAATCATTTGGGGAAGCCATCAATCATAGACAGAAAATATCACTTATACATAAGAACTGACCTCGGCTTGTAATTGTCAGAATAGAGTATCAGTAGGGTGAGGGAAGGTAATAGACAGTCAGAAGGTTAAGCATTGGACGCATATACAAATCCTTATATGTAGTAATAGGGTGAATAAGAAAATATCGTGATTTAAGAAACAGACCAGCCAAACGATGTAAAAAATGAAAGGATGCTATTTAATAAAACAAAAGTTAACAAAAATGAAAAAAATTCCGAGAAATTCTTAAAAATTCTTTGAAAATAGTGCTACCTAGAAAAAAAATTATCTAAAACCTAGTTGAAGTTACTTGTAACAATACCACTACCCATAAACAAATTTGAAGAAGTAGCAGTATTAAAAAAATAAAAACTTTTAAAAAAACGTTTTGTACGATAGGCATTTTTTTAAGAGATACGTCTTTTTATGAGAGAAAATCCAAAAACTTCTAAATGGTGGGACGAAATCCATATATATCCCAGTAAAGCCCTTTACCGTCCTTCGATTTAATAGCAAAGGTGGACCTGGTTATTTTTGAAACATGTTCTACATATCAAATAAGAACATTGCAGCTCTTCGTGGCCTATTTTCTCGGGAAGGCCCAATATATGTGACCTCAAAGTACCCATGGATGTTATCACAATCATCACCTTGAGTATTTCGTATTTGATTAGTTAGTTTCAGGTTAAATAGCCGACGAAATCTCTTGGTGCTACAAATACCTACCTTTCAGTCATCCATAAATTGTTTTGCAATTTCAGAATATCTGTTTATATTTTTCCTGGAGGTGCTTTAATTCTTGAGATTAGATCGAGCTTTTTATTCTTATGTCTGCTTATCAAACTCTCTTTCATGGAGCCTAAAATGTGACGTTATAGAGTCGTACGTTTAGTGCGTATTGAGGTTGAAGTGAAATTGTTGACCCAAGTTAGGTGACTGTTTCTTCTCCTGGTGCTTGTGTGTTGTTTAGCATTGTTTTGCAGAGGGAGGACATTATAGATTTGTAACTTAGCTATCACTCGCCGAAATCTATGTGTAAGCCTCTCCAGGGTCTCTATGTAATCATCTCTCCCCCCCCCCTCCTCTCTCTCTCTCTCTCTCTCTCTCTCTCTCTCTCTCTCTCTCTCTCTCTCTCTCTCTCTCTCTCCTGTATCAACAAATCAATCCGAATGATACTTCGAGCTTCTTAAAAGATCTAAGACCTCTTAGATCTTTTTATTTGGTTTCGATGACGTCAAGTGGCACCTTTTTGTTCATTGTCTCTTGTACTCCTCACACGTGTCAGCCGCAGGGTCACAGATGATAAATTCCCCGACATGAAGGAGGGCATTAATTTCTTTACTTGGGATGTTGTGTACTTTCTAACCATTTAAGCGGCTTTGAAATCGTGATACTTCAAATGTTTGGCATTTTTAAATGCTTGTCCTTGCAGAGTTGGCCTACTAACAGGAATATTTTACTCCAACAAACTTGTAAAAAGGTGCCAAACAAGATTGTTTGCTCCTTCGTAACCTTTTTTTTTTGGCGTTTTGGGCAGCGATCCTCACGAATTGTTTCCTCGCATAAATTCGTAATTTCGCTTTTTCGTCTGAGGTGATTTGAAACTGCTCCAACTGATACTCCGTAATGCTTCGATAATTGTCTCGAGCTTTTTCCATCCTCATTCTTAACAAGTTCAGCTTTCTTTGAGATAGACGGTACGTTATAGACATGCTTGGGCATTATGACTGAATGGTAGCAGTGACAGCATTTCCATCACTTTTTTAAGCAATTGAGGGTCTAGACATTGCAACTCAATATTCAATAATCATAGAGCAAGACCTGATAAAATATTATTCCCAATAGCACCGTTAGCGACCATCTAACTAACACTGTCGTCTGACTTTATGTGCCTCTTTCTGGCTATAAATACCTCATTTTCAACTTTAAGCAAATATGAGCGAAAGTGAGGTCACTTTGAAGCCAAATGGTGCCAAACGGTCTAACTCTTTGAAATTAACTTTACCACACGAAGTTTTCTTTGAAATTGACCTCTTTGAAATAGAACTTGCCCAGAAAAAAATCGTTGTTTGAAAGAGACTTCTCTAGAATTTAACAATCTTATTTTTGTTCTTTGCAACAATTGGACCGTTTGGCACCGTTTGGCTATCAAAGTGATCTCATTTTCGTTCACTTCTAATAAAATTTGAAAATGAGGCACGTGAAAGCTAGTACCCAACTTGGCCAATTAAAACACTGCAAATGCAGTGAAAAGTTTGAGATAAATCAGTCAAAATCATTAGATTCTATAAGAATTCAACTAATACAATATTAATAAATTGTTCAAAGATCATACTAATGACAAAAAGAAGAGCTAAAGGTCATTATTTGCCAGAAACAAAAAGACCACCTACATTTTGTAAGAGAGGAACAATAATCTTCTACTAAACCTGAAAGCAAAACTCTCATAGGCAAAGATTAAAAAGTTTTGGACAGCGAGGAAGATAGTTCAGAAGCATAGTCTATCGAGAAAACTACCGGAATTAAATTTTAAAAATTTAGATTAATTACGCCCATGAATAATGTTTTACGCCAACGTTGGATTTATTATGTCATAGTCCAAAATCTGATTAGTTTTAGAAGTAAATTCCATCTTGATATTTTTATCTGACCAAGAAATATTTGCAACTTAATGGGTTCAAATCATGCTACTTCTTCTCGAACTTTGTCTCATTGACAAACTATAGCCTGTCTTAGTTCTTTCTATAGATATTATCATTGCAAACATGAGCTTTGTCAAAACTTCTTTCCCTTGTACCAATTTGTTGCATCTTGTGTGATTCTTTTCTCTCGATATCTTCATCCTCATGCCGTTGTTCGTTGTTATAAATCCTTATAAATGTAATTCGTTGTCCCCGGGCAGCTTGACTGTGAAATTCTCTGGCTTTTGAATGTATCATAACTAGAAGGTTTTAAGGACTTGGGTAAACTCATATCCCTTGCCTTAAACTATTTAACTACTTAACTATTTTTTTTCCTCTGTCTTTCCTTCACAGCTTCATCCACTTAATAGTATTATGCCTAGTATTGTTCTTCGTTATTTTTTAAAAGTTCATTTTAATTGTCTTTTGATTGTCAAATAATATTGTGTAATAAGTAAAAGTTGCTTGTCAAACTAAGCAAGAAAAAACACTCAACTTAACAGAATAGAACATTTTAATATATTCTTGTGCTTGTTAGTCCTGAACAGCTCATTGTCATATGATAAAAATTATTTTGTGAGTATCCAACGCTGAACCCAAGTCCAGAATAAATCATTAGGCTCGGGAATTTATAAACCACATCATTTAATTCTGAACAGAGTAAGAAAGACAGAGAAGGAAAAACCCCATTCAGAGTGGTAAAAAGCCCATCGACTTTCTAGATTGGTGACCATGGCTACAACAGATATATAGTCAATAGTCGATTTTGATCTAAACGATTTCTTTTGAGAAAAGTGTGCTTGAAAGCATTTGCATAAATCTTAAGCTTTTGCTGAAAACAGTGCTATGCAAAAAGAGCTTCTTAAAAAGCATTTTAATTTCGACAGAGCAGGATACAGCAGTATTTTCTGTGTTTACTGTGCATTTAGGTGAGACTCTAATTTAACCTTCGATCTCTTGGCAGGAAATCAAACGAAAGGGCTACTTGAAATACAAAAAAGCTCTAATTACAGAGAGAATAGCTAACACTTCGTTACAACATTCTTTGGATAAAGTAAAAATGTTGGCAGAATAGCAAGAGAGATTTCACTTTACTGGAAATGAGATTCACTTATATTGTGATTGCTTATCGGTGTGGTCTATTTCAACTCCGGTGGTATTATATATGACAGCAGACATATTGATCAAGCAAATAAACCTAATTGGGCATCAGGGATTCGTGAAAAAATCTGACCAAGAGACTTGGTTGACCCTTTGGATTTTGAATTTTCTGAAGGATTCAGTCTGATGGGTGTGAAAAAAGAATAATATTTTTAATTAATTGCTTCATACCACTTAAGTAACAAAATTTAATTTTTAAACTTGAATTAATTTAATATTGTTAAAAATTTCAACTCTCATGATAATTGTGTGCCTTCAGGAAAAGAAAGTTAAGGATAATGAAACAAGCATCAGCCTAATTTAGGTTTACAAAAGAGTATTTTTATTTGCAGTTAACACTTGACACTATCTAACAAGATCATATGTCGAATCAATGAAATAGTATTAGTAAGGGCGAATACACACAGGAGTCTGACCAAAACGAATACATAGAGTCCAATGTCATTTTTTTTGTCATATATGTAGAAAGAAAAGAAGTAGAATAGTTGGTCGGTACAGGAACGTTTAAAGGAAAAAGAGACTGTGGCAAGCAAAGACAAGATTTTATTACCAGCATGAAAAGAAGAATGGCTCAATCTTGGAGAGAGAATAAAATTATACAAAGTACAAAGGAGAGGGAAATTTGGGGCACCATGATCGCCGACGTCGATAGATAGGTAAAAAGATATAGTAGGCTGGACCAACTTTGTGGTTTTTGTATTGTAGCTAAGAATTGGCACCATCGAACAAGACGATATGTCAAATCTGACATCTTCCTATTACAAAGATTACGAGATACACAAAGCATACCTATGTCAATTGCGAAAAAAAAAGGCAATGAAGTAAACTGGGTATTTAATCTTTACAACAATTAGTTAAATAGTAGACTGGACCGATTTTTCCATTATAGCTGACAATTAACATTATCTAATGATACGATTTGTCGAATCTGACGTCATATTATTAAAAGGGTTAGGAGATACTCAAGTGTATCTATGAAAATATTGAAGGCATTTCTTGAAAAGTTTGGGCAACAAGGAAGATAGCTCAGAAGGACGCTTTTTAAAGGCAACCACCTGAATCAAATTTGGACTAGGAGCATTAGATTAATCAGGGCTATGAATAGCCTTTGCAATCAGCCTTGGAACGATGATAACAAAGTTAAAAATCTGACCAGTTTGTGAATGGAACTCAGGAAAGGAAACACTGGTGTCATTTAGAAAAGAGTTGTCAGAATTATATTCAAGCAAAGATATCAGCATCTTCCCTGAAGACAATTTAAGCACATGAAAGGCTTATCTTTAGATTCGTTATTACACTCTTACACCTGGAAGATCCTGTCGAGAACAGATTGCAAGACCATAAAGACGAGTTGTAAAGTCTTGTCAAAACAATGATAAATAACCGTCTGCATGAAGATTCCTATTACCAACAATTACATGAAGTCTTGTCTCGTGAAGCGCAGAATATGAAGGAAAGCTCTCACAAAAGAAAAATTAAAACGAAGACCTCTAACATTACTTAAAGCTCAGGAGATAATTGTATTTCAAGAAAACAGGTTTTCAGGCTCTATATAGGACCAGTAAGACCGCATTTTGACGTCAGTCTTAAACCATGTGAGTTGTTGCGGCAGTGAAGTTTTGGAGGGTCCTGGGGTCCATTTATTGGATTGAAACTATCATAAGAAAAGATGAGAACAGAAATAGATCTCCAATACTATTACCTAGATGCAGACTATCAGTATGTAGACTAACTGATCCTTATGGTAGCGGGGGTAGTATTAAATGAGGTGACAGCAGACATCGTCTACCACACATTGCCCTCCTAAGAAAGAAGTGGTGATGTGACACTATAACCGGTGTTTCTATCCAGACACTATCTCTAGGAGAGTTTCTAACCAAGGCAAAAGAGGCCCTCTGACCAATGTGGTGCATTTCACCCCGCCAAACGCAACCTAGTATTTCAAGATCTCCTTACAGATGGGACTTGTATAAATTGTAACAAATATTCTCAAATATTGTTTCTTTGCGTTACTCGTTTATTATTTGGAGGTTTTTCTGAGTACTGGAAAACTGAAGAGGTTTTAAGTCATTACAAACACCACAGAAGTAACATTTTCAATGAGAGGAAGTTATGACATAATGTAAACAGATACCCTGTTTCTACAAAAAGAGACTGTGAACATGAATGCAGGATGTCTTTCAGAGTAAGTGAGATAAAAGGGTGGGGAAAATGACAAAATTTGGAGATGAATCCAGACCATGCCCTAAAATTATGCAACTTGGTGAATTTTAAATAAATGAAAAAACAAAATGGAGCCTAGAAAAGGCCCTGTACATAACCTCTGACGTATTAGAGTGAGTCAAAGAAGGGGATTTCCCAATCAGTAAATATCTTGTTCTATTTGATCACCTAATATTTTTATGTGGTATATTTCAATAAATACCTCTGGCTTTTTTTGAGCGCCTTTTCTGGCTCTAGCTCAGTTTAATGTTGGCCACTCTTTTCTAAAAAAGGACGTGCCGGCTAGAAGGATCTTGCATGGAGGTGGGAAAGATCCACATGATTGTACTTGGTCACTCTTAAATCATTTATTCTATCTCCATTATCGTCGTTTTATTTCCTGCAGGTCAGCAACTGTTGCAAAGCTCTTAAGAGGTTTCAGTCTCTGTCGCGCCTCTTGATGAGAATTTGCTGGGTCTCGGTTGTCAGGTATCTGTTTGTCTCACTCATGCTTTGCCAATGTTGCTTGTATGATAATTGGGAGGGAGGAGGGCTATGCTAGGAAGCCGATAGACTGTGTCAGGTATGATTATCTGATTGTTTTACTTCTGTCCATTTTTACATGCGAATGCAGGCTAATTAACCTATATTCTCCCAAGCATGTCCCCCTAACTTCTTTTATTACCAAAATTGGTGTAAATATCCGCCTTAGGCTAGAATAGATGTGTAAAAAGTTTGATTGCAATCCTTTGATGGGAAAGGTGTCTTATAACTATGTCTACTTTTGTAGACATTGGTAGAATCTGTTAGAAAAAGCAAGTGTGAAAACGTAATTGAAAACAACTCTTAGCCATTAAACAGTTCTGTCAAATTAGTTCAATGAGCAACATTTGCAAAAGACCGTCAAAGAAAGATATTGTTATTGGGAAGTTTCTATACCAAGCTAATTTGATCGGTTCAATAGATTAAGTTTCCTATATATAATTTGCTGTTATCTTTAAACTATTTTTCAGTGTTCAGAAAATCACATATATGTGGTACATATAGGTCGTGTACTCAAATTTTAACATAATCTGTGTAAAAGAATATTTTAGTAAAAGTAAAACATTAAGAAAATCATTCATTAAAATATCATATTTTAGGGATTACTTTTCAAGTAAAGTTGTTTTTTCCTCTTAATGTTATGGTTTTAGTATATTTGTGTCATTGCGTTATAGCACCTACTTGAGAAATGGATTTCAGGAACCAAAGTCTGAAGAGATATCCTTTTAAAGCTCAATAACCAACTGAAGTCTCTTTATGTAAGATTTTGTTTATATACCCTGTAAATTTGAGTTGAACTCAGATCAGATCAAATGCAATGTAGGTCTAATAGTTGACTAAAGATAAATAAAATGATTATTGCAAGAGTTTTGATGATGGGTTTGTAAATGAATAAAATGATTTTATCTTTTCTTGTGAATGGATTTTAACCCACTGGTAAAAGTAGTGATTTAGAGGCTGCATTCCTTAACATTCAGTTGACACTAACTCTTTCAAATTTTCAAGAGTTTATTTAGGAAATAAAAGTGTCATGTTAACTCACCTTTTTTAAGTGTTTTTCTAATAGATATTTTTACTATTCATTAGTGTATTGATCCTTCATATTATCAATGTTATGATTTTCTTTTCAATTAGATAAAGCATTAGCTGTCTATTTAATGAAGTGCTCTTTGTTGATCTCCTTGGAATCTACGATTGCATTTTTAATGGACTGAAGTTTTAATATGAAGTGCCTCTTGCAGGTGAGTTTATTTGTTCTAAATCAGTAATGGCGGAACTGAGGAGCCGTGGCTTAATGGTTAGTGCAACTGCACAGTTACCAAGGAGTTCCTGGTTCGATTCCCCGAGCTGTCGAGGAGAATATGGAACTTTACAAAGAAAAAAAAAGCCATTGGTTGGCGTCAGGAAAAGCATCCGGCCAAGAAATTCCTCACAGCCAAATCAAAGTCCCTCTGAAGGGCACCATCTCATCCCCAATTGCTGGGGGAAAATGACGTTAAAACTAAAAAAAAAACAAAAAAAAACAACAAGTAACGGCGGAACTCAGTCTATTAGTCAAATAAAACAAATATTGAAGTTTGTAATCAGGTATGCATCTATGAGAAGAGGATACGTTTTTCTTAAAGCAGATTTCTTCGATTTTGAAAACTAGTGACAGGTAACCATTATTTTCGTTAACTGCCCTAGTGACTAATTTTTTACTGTCGAGATTTTAAGAAATTGGGAGTTTTCGTTTGTTTCTGTTTTTTAAAGAAAATCTAGTTTTGACTTCAAAATAGTGATGCCGCTTTCTGGCGGTCCATTCGCATCTGCTCCGCCGGCCCTGAAAATTCATGGAGGAAATGTTATTCTTTTTTCAAACTTTCAGATTCAGATTAGCAAAAACCCTCAATTATACCAGTTTTGAGTTATCACTTTGCTTAACATTAAATTTTCAAAAAGGAAAAACACCAGGTCAATCAATTACTTCTTCTTTTCCATGACATCTCATGGCTATTCCCTTCCTTTAGGAAAACCTACAGCCACCACAATTCTTTATGCGATCCTGAAAATCTCAAGTCCAGAATTTCATGGCCACCATGTCCATTCTAGTGTTACCTCCCCACCCTCGTTTCTTTCTCCCTTTTTATGGTTAACTACCAGTTTTATTTCCTCCTACATAGCAGCATGATTCCACCATTTAAGGGGTAGCTCAGAGTAATGGCGGCCTTTGTTAGCCCGCCTCAGACCAGTTACAGTTTCATCTTTTGTTATTTTTACTACTAGGTCAATAAACTACACTACAAAATATTCTGCAACCAAATAAAACATCAAAATAATATACTGTACTCAAACATTCGAAATTTCTATAATACACCTTGATTTGGTCCACACACATAAATATATCGTCACTTGGTAACCCTCACATCGAAACTACATTTTGTTTATATTTAATTAATTACGAGTTTAAATTCGTGGATATTTCAGAGACTCGAATTATAGATTATTCGAGTCTCTCAGATTCGAGTCTCTTTTTCAATAATTATTGAACGTGGCCGAGGCCCGAAACAGGAATTCTTCACACGGTACGCTGTTGATTAAACAATTCCGACATTGCTGCCATAACCTTACAATATTTATTAATTGCAGTTACATACAGTAAGTGCACAAGGAAAACATATAGGAAACAGTTAGGGACGCTCTTAATAAAAAAGGTTTGTTTAAAAGCTTTATGAGATCATTTGAAATGCAGATTTCAGAAAGACTGTCTTTGTTTGTTTCTCATTAATGAACCATTCATTCAATTGGTGTTCTTTCAGGACAATTGCAACTCTCAAACGTTACACCAATGTTTGAACATGGCAACCTAGAAGAATGTCGTAATCATTATCGAATACCAATGTTTTTAAATTTAAACAACATCTTGAAAAACCAATATGTGGTCAAATAATAAAGTCAATAATGTTTGCTGTACTTCCGTGAACAACAAATAACAACGGTGTGGTCAAATAACAAAGTTAATTCCTATAAAGTTTACTCTACTTCCGTGAACAACAAATAACAACAGAGTTGTGAAATCCTGATTCCAACGATCAACTCCTCGACCATAAAGTGTACATCAAAATAAAACCGTGACTCCTACGAAAAAATCATGATCGCCAAACAACTCAAAATTCCCTCCCGTCCCAATCTCTCACCACGTGCCCGCCCAAAAAACCGCCACCCAAAACAAAGGAATCAGAAACTCACATTCAATNATGTTTGCTGTACTTCCGTGAACAACAAATAACAACGGTGTGGTCAAATAACAAAGTTAATTCCTATAAAGTTTACTCTACTTCCGTGAACAACAAATAACAACAGAGTTGTGAAATCCTGATTCCAACGATCAACTCCTCGACCATAAAGTGTACATCAAAATAAAACCGTGACTCCTACGAAAAAATCATGATCGCCAAACAACTCAAAATTCCCTCCCGTCCCAATCTCTCACCACGTGCCCGCCCAAAAAACCGCCACCCAAAACAAAGGAATCAGAAACTCACATTCAATAACAATAACAATAACAATACAATCATACAATATCACACAATATTTAGTCAATATACTAGGCTCTTAAAATCAATGGTTTATCATTTTGCCAATGGGCTCAGTGACGGATTTCCTTGTTTAGCCCAGACAAACTAGATAAATAGCACAGCAAGAACTTACAAACTTCTTTTAAAGGGCTTTGTACCAACATATAGTCCCTTTAAGGGAAAAGGCAACTTTCATTTTGGCTACCAGGCAAACAGCAAAAAGTTGAATCAACAATTAAAATCTGTGTTAACAATATTTTCTCCATAACGAAGTCAAATGTAACACTTGATTTTTGTCCTCTTTGGAAACATCAAATTAGTGAGCTGTCAAAAATTCAGCCGTGCAATTGAAGTGTTGTTGCATTGTATGAGACATTCTGTTCCTGCCGAAATTATAGCAACGTTTTCCTGAACCCTTTTCAGATTGCATTTTAAGTAAGGTTTTTAGAGCCCGACGGTGGGAGAAGTATCTCACGAAACGTAGCTCAGAAAAAGCTTACGATTCAAGACATTTTTAAAAATCTTAAGTGATACGTCAGGTGACTGGAGTATTACGCAGCAAGCATATACCGAAGAAGCTCAAAAAGAAGGTATGTAAGAGCAAGCAAGGAAATCGACTAAGATGATACGGACGGACATGTGGAAAGGAGAGATGAAGATTTTGTGGGGAAGCAGTGTATGAAAATGAGCCTACCGGGATCAAAAAGAAGAGGGCAACCCAGGTGAAGACGGATGGAGGGTATTAAGGATGACATAGCAGCAAAAGGGCGAACGAGAGAGGGTGCACAGGGCCGTATACGACAGAGACGAGAAATTCGCTACGACAAACCCTGATGAGAAAAGTCGCAAGAGAAAAAGGAAGTGATGCCTCTTACGTTACATTTCCCACTATGAGTACTTAGCTGATTGGCAAGCAGGACGTCTCTCTGGTTAAAAAATGTCCATGTATTTTAGGTATCCAGTCATTTTGAATATACTTAATTTAGGTTAATTTTGATAAGTGAAAATCCAATCTATCTTGAAATGAAAAATAAATTTTGAAAACGGTCAAAACTTGCAAGTTGATATTGGTATGGAAATACAACTTTTGTGCCTTTATGCTCCATAGCGTAAGAACTTAAAGAGAAAGAAAACCAACTTAAACTTAAACTTAAGAGCTTAAAGTTTATCGAAGTTCGCACTGTTGTCTCAAATGATCCTGCTTCCACAAATACAGAAAACAAATCAATTCAAATATAGGCAATTCTCAAAAATGCGTTTTCGCTTATGTCAAAACATGATATTGTCTAACCTGACAAGTAAATTTTGGGGTATGTAAAGATAACTGTACAGGTAGCACCTTGTTATTCCCATCCCATATCTATTCAGGTGCGGTTTGCCTTACGGTTGGCCACAGCACCTTACGTTACACCTATGGGTCCGTGTGGTTTCCAGTGAGCACCAGTAGCCATGCCCCAACTGATAAAGAAATTTTAGCAGTCAATATCTTAAAGGATGCAAATATTGGATGATTTATGGGATACCGAGACGTCTTCAGACAAAACGGGTCTTCTCTCCGACATCTTAAAAAGTGTGAGCTTTCAATACCCTGAATTTGTTTTGATATCGACTGGTCTAGGTGCACATTCAGGTTTTCAAAATCTATCTTTACTCGTTCCATTTTTATTGAGTATGTTCGTGATTTAGAATCATTTCCTTCAAGAAATTTTAATAGCCTGTTCTTTAAGTCTGCGACCTCGTGGTCTTTTGCTTGGCTTTTTCTTAGTCAATGTTGACCAGTTTGGAATCAGCTTTTAGTTTAGTGCTACTCTCAACAATTACCGACGGGCTTCATTGCAGCTGGTTTTATCGGCAGTTTGTCCACCTGCTGTGTGTCCATTTTCCTTACTCGTTTATGAAATACTTTACTTCTAACGTGTTGTTTTGTCCAGTTAGCCTTATGGATAGATGTGTGGCTCTTGCATACATATACTACTTTGACAGGTTTTTCCCTTACTTTTAAGTAGCAAGATGATCTTATCATACAGTTTTAAGATATCCTTTGCAAGTCGCTACATCCAACGAAGGTCACTCATTTAGCTCCTTTGTTAAATCAGCTGCGTACGCAACCTGCATTTTTATTCTGGTCATAGGTTTGGCAGTAACATGAAATAGAAACGACTGTAGTTATCTTTGGACAGTATTCAAGTGCTTATTTGAACACGGGTTACCACTGTTCAAAGTTGACCTCAAGAGAATGTCGAGTCTCTTGGCAATTGTGCACAGGAAATTCGGTTAAAGTATTACACCTAACTTAAAAGTCAAAGTTGGGCCTATGATAGGAGTGTATCCTTCTCCCAATACCAAGGAGTTGAGGTAGGGTTGTTTGAAAGCGTAAAATCAGACTCAGCCAAGTGACCGAATCTATCAGAGCTTCACTTCTCCCTTTTTAATTCCGATAGGTACCTACTGTACTCTGCCTATGTCAACTGATAATAATTGGGAGATTAGATCGCCTTTTCCTTTTATCAGTGAAACCTCTATCGATCCAATCAGCACTGAAATTGAATCTA